>JAPDVR010000007.1:37152684-37595184 GCA_026230005.1 Gila orcuttii
ACCAAACTCTTCCAGGAAGTAACAGGAAGTGAGACTGGAATAGCTGACAACTCGTTTAGGCAGTTCTTTTCTTTTAGGAGACAATAACTTAATTTGTCGTGCACTTCGATCTTTAAAATTTTGCAGATCTTTACAAACAGCTATATTACACACTGCATTACAGATACTATTTGAAAAAGCATAATAGGGATAAAGATTAATATTTTTTGTTGTACACAAAAAAACACTTTCAGTGCTTTCCATATGGGACATCTGTAACGTATGTTTGCATACTGGGGACTTATTCATTGATGATATTTTTAGCACTTTTTTAACAGCTGTTGCACCAACAGAGGTATCTAAAAACCATTAGGGTGATTGTGTTCAGTTAAAGTACTGTTGACCTAGTTTCTCAATTTCCAACACAAATTTTGCCAAATCCTAGAATCATATTTACTAATCTACATGAGCAATCACATTCCTCAAAAAAGGAAAAAAAAAGAAACCAAGGTGGTTATTTCTTTTATGATTGATGTTTTAAATAATGCTGTATAACAAAATATTTGAAATAATCCTGAAAACTATTTGTTTTATAGCCCCCAGGTAAGTGTCCTTGCCTGTTACCCTTACCTATTTGCACCATCAACACTCCTGTCTGGCTTTAGGAGGGTAATCAAATAAGAGGCTGCGTGAATCAGAGAATCCAACAACAACACTGACCCCTGATCTCCCCTTAAGTCACCACTGCAGCAAACTACAGCCACCTCAGCAGTCATGTACTTCAAGGACACGCTGGAGTTTCTCCATAATTAGACAGTGTTCATACACAAACAGCATTCTGAATATTCATAATTCAGTTTTTTTTATGGGCATCCTGTGCCTTTATATAAATATTTATGGTTTATACATGTTAAGCTCAATCAACAGCACTTGTGGTATAATGTTAATTACCACAACAACAACAACAAAATAATAATAAAAAAATTTGGGTTACAGTGAGAAACTTTCAATGGAACTAATGAGGTCAATTCGTAAACATTAAAATGTATGTATAATTAAAATGTAAAGCATATACAGTGTTAACATGATTTAAGTAGGCTAACTAAATGAACCTTTTCTTTTTAAAGTTATATCTAATTGTACAACTGTATTGCCATGACAATGTAACACCTAAATACATAAAATGACAAGAACAACATTACAGCTCAAATAACACAAGAGACATTTTAACAGAAGAATTAATGTAAGTGCTTTAATAAAATTACATGGTTCACATTTCTGCTGTTAAATCGTCCAAAAATTAGCACTGTAACCTCGGAAACTCATAATAAACATTATATCACAAATGCTGTCCATTGAGCTTAACTTGACTTCAAGATCGGTCAATAACGCTGTCTGACTTGTCCATCCTTTTTGCCAAACTTTCCCTTCCTCTTCCCTTTGCCAGAGATCCATGAATACCCCTAACATCCATTTGTCAGTGTCATCAAAGGATTCGGTTTCTGAGCGATAAGAGTTTTTTTTCCCCCTTCTTGTCTCATTCCCTCAACTTTCTATCCACTCAGAACTGGTGAAGGACAGAGAGAGGTCATCTTAAGAGATTCAACAAGACACTGGCACGCAGAATCTCAGGTCTATACTCCCCGAGGGGATCGGGTTCTACTGACACCTGCCTTTCCGGGCCGGTCCAGTGCTGAGATGTTGCACTCGCAGGGAAAATTGATACAGGCCGATAGATTGAGAGGAAGCACATCTAGCCACAAACAGATTTCCCCCTCTTTTAAAGCCAGTAGAGCAGTCCTCTGTAAATACGCTGACATTTGACACAGGAATATTACACCACAGTGAATAGTGCTGTGTGTGCTTGTGGGCTTTACCAGCTATACCACATGTAAATAAAAGTGTTTAAAGTAATGGACACATTCAATAAATACATTTAATCTGTATCACTGAATCACCATCCTTCTGTGGAGTATCCCACAGCAGCTCAGGTTTCATTTCATATGCGTAAAAAATGTTTTCGCTGATCTGTAAGTGTAAATCACCAGACACACAATGCGAGCTAAAAGAAAAAATCCTGTAGGGCAGGGGGGTTTCAATCTGAGAAAACAATAACAATAAATAAATAAAGTTCAAATTTATGCTTTTAAATATTGTAAATCAGGTAGGAAAAGATTCTGTGTCAACTTACAGTTTTTCTGACTTGCTAAAACACTAAACCCCATTCTCTGAACCAAATTCTCAATAGTCTAAACCAATTTGTCGAATAAATCACTCTTTCTGTAAAACATTAAACAAGTTCAGGTAGTTAAAACACTGTTTGCAAATCTAATGCACTCTTTTTTCAAAACTCTAAACACATTCTCACTCACTAAAACACATTTTGCACTGTGACGCACTTATGTTTCAAAATGATAAACACAGGTAGGCGAAAGTTAAACACAACTGCAACACAGTTGTCATCATTTACACACAACGACTCAAAATTGTTCACATTTATTTCTAATGATGTGACCAAACCAACTGTACATAATACAAGTCAGTTCAGAGTCCCAAAATCTACTCAAAATGTTGCACTGAATCTTGATACCAACAATGGATGGAAACAATATAAGAGGGAGAGAAGGAAGAGGATGAGTAAGAGGTTGTGAACAAGCAGGAAGAGGATGAGGATGAGGGCGAGGAAGAGCAAGGTGTGGAGAATGTTGTCAAGGCTGGATCTGCTTTAGGGTTTTTCCCTTTGCCTGCAGAGATAACATTGTCTGTGATGGGGAGAAACTCCTCCGGCCGGACCAACATGAAGACATTATACTGAAGCAGAATCAATCTCTATCACTGACCTTGATTTTGCAGTTGCACAACTCTTCTGAGTGTACTTTACTGTAACATGTTTTTCATTTTAGAGTTTTTTTACTGTAACCTTTTTGGCTTTTGCAGTTGGGTCACTGTATTTTCACAAGTATGCAAGTGGTGAATATACAGACATTCGATAGGCCTACTATTCAATATTCAGTACAATACCATACTTGCAGTGGATACAGTATACAATGTATTCACCTTACTACTGTAAGTTGCCATTACTATACTTTTTATGTAATTGCAAAATTTGTTTACTTTGTTACAATATACTTTTTTTCTTTAACTGCATGCTTTGGATTCTGTGTTCTCCATTTTTTGATGTAGTGTCTAATGAATGATCTGTAGTGTTTATAATTTTGACTCGCTGTGTGTATAATCTGAAAGCATTGTTTGATTTTGTGCACAGATAAAATGGTTTTGAGGCAATTGTTTGATTTTGCCAGAAGAGTCAGAGGTTCTGTGAATGTGGTTTGAAAATGTGGCTTTGTGTTTAAGGTTTTAATAAAGTGAGTGATGTGTTTCAAGAAATGTGTGTTAGCAATTCAGAAAAAGTGTAATACAAAGTAAATATTTACCAGATAATTTTTTTTATATATACAGTGTATATATATATATATATATATTTTTTTTTTTTTTTTTTTTTTTTTTTTTCACAGTAAATAACTGACCATCATATTTGATAATCATGAAAATCACTACAAAGCTCCATGATGTTAGTTGGTTGCCAGAGCATTGCTATGGGGTTACTGGGGTTAAGTGTTTTTGAGGCACAATTATGAGGCAGTGATGAACTAATTTTTCCCTGATTTATTATCAAATTTTTTTGTTAAATCAACTTATAATTTATGTGGTTCAGATAACATCATATTTTGAGTTTCTGTGGATTAAACCAATCTCCTTCAATTTCAATTAACTCAAAATTTTAAGGCACCAGGTTACTAACTTTTTTAATTAATCCTGGGTATCGATTCAGATGTTCTAATTTGATTCGATTTCGATTCGCAAGCTCTAAATTTGATTTGATTTCGATTCTCGATCCGATTTTGATTCTAAATTTGATTTTGATTCTCAATTCGACTCAATGAATATAGATTTAATACAAATCCTATATTTAAAAAAAAGAATGGTGAACATAAGTTTACAAATGGTAAATTAATAAAAAGAAATTAAGAGCCACAAACCTGTATATTAAACTCTAATATACTTTTTATTTTAGGTACACTTGGGTACATTAAAACCCAACTTCAAATGTATACTATGAATAGACAGGATTTTGATGAAAGATGAAAAATTAATGCTGAAAATTGACAAGTCAGACCAGTCGCATACCTTGATCAATAGGGATCAGGTTATTTTATGTTTAAGATAAAACTAACATCAAATCTCACAGCATTAGCTGTAACATGGAGGCTGCAAGGCTATAAACAGTTTAGGAAAACTAATATTGGCTTTTGGGTGATAGATAGATAAATAAATATGGGGAAAACAAACGATTCGTGGCCTTTGAGAATCGATTTTGAATCGTCCACATTTTAAAAAACGATTAATCGAAAAATCTATTTTTTTTCCCCAGCCCTAGTTAATCCAACAATACATTTTTACAGTGTAGGTATTTTTTGTTGTCCTCCATAGAGATGCGCGGTTGGCGGTTACAGCTGCGGACTCCGCGGATCGGGCGGATGACGTGACGAAAAAAAATATTTTAATTAAATTCGGGCGGGTGGTGGGCTGTTGAACCAATCAAATGAAAAATATATGTATACATTGTTAAATATTGTTATCTGACTATCTGAGTTATCTGATTTACATTTAGATTTAACATTTAGATTCAACATTTACATTTAGATTTAACGTTTAGATTCAACATTTAGATTTAGATTTAACATTTAGATTTAACATTTAGATTTAGATTTAACATTTAGATTTAGATTTAACATTTACGTGTAACATTTAATATTTAGATTTAACTATTTAAAATATTTCTAAGTTGACAAATATTGTTGTAAATGTTCTAAAAAGTGACCGTCAAAAATTCATACCAGTTTTTTTAAACACTGTTTGAAGCTGAATGTGACAAAATGTTGCTGTTATTTTCAGCGTGAGCCGCTTTACAAACGCGCGCCCCATACAATAGCAGCATGTTGAAATTATGTGCCAAAATGCGTTTTCTATTAGGCTACAATGAAAATATTGTACAGATATATTACATTATACAATATTGTACATTGTACAGTATTGATCAGATAAGGTCAGGTTTGCCGAAGTGCGTTTAATTTAGGCTATTTTATGTATTTTTGTCCCTGCGCGCCGATCGGAGACGGAGTTCTCTGCTGATATTCTGAGAGCTTTCTAGTCTCGCGGCTGTCATCAGCAGCGCTTTGTATCGCCCAATCAGCGGATGGCGGGCGGGTGCGGTTTTGAAAATTGGTCAAAAATTTTGGTGCGGATGGATGGCGGATGGATGATGAGTTTTATGATGCGGTTGCGGATGAAATAATAGCCCATCCGCGCATCTCTAGTCCTCCAGGTGAAAACTGAAAACAAACAGCATGAATCAATTTGAGGTCATAATAACAATTCTCAATACGATAAACACACAACCCCAAGTATGAACTATAACAATGGTGACACTTGCTAGAAAGCAGAGCACAACTAATAATTAATGAGTCTTGTGAACTAAACTTTCGAAAAGTGCAGCCTATGTAAAGTTAAAGAAATGTAATGCCAGTTTTTGGTGAGAAATCTTGGTGCAATGGGAGCTGCTGTTTCAGCATCTGCTTAGTCAACCAAACAATGTCCAGACTGGTAACTCAATTACTTTCAGACCGCTTACTTGAGCCTTCTATAGGAAATGCTGTGGCGTTGGGTAAAACGATCACTTTTGAATCTCCAGAGGGGAATAATGGATGTGGCAACTTAAAGCACTGCCCACAGTCCCGTGAGACCAGCTGGCTTCCTTTGTATAAATGAAATCAGTGAATTACAGTAATAATAGCGGATAACTTATAGAGGTAATTTATTAGCCTTTACAGTCATTTCACAAATTAATGGTTCCTTGCTTTCAAGTTACCCGCAGGGTTATGTGAATACTGCATAAGAGACTTTGGTTAAGTCAGGATTTTTTTACAGGAATCTCACCCTGGATATATCAATGACATTTCCCATTTTTGCACATTTAGGGCTACCAGTCCTCTGAGCTATAAAGACATTAGTGGTGAAAATGTTGCAGCCTGGTTCATTGATCTGGAACTTTGAACAAAACCCCCCTCTGTCTTCTTTTTCATGTCATTCTTTTATCTGTTAGAGACCTCTTTCTTATTCAAACACTGACCCATCAGTTGACATAACATGTCACTCTGTCTGTCTCGTTCTCTCCCTCTAACTGATAGCTATGTATAGTGCACATTACTTTGAGATACAAAATTTGGCATAAAGTGGCACTGCAAGAACTGGTGTTAAATGTTTAAAGGGATAGTTAACCCAATTCTGCAATTATCAACTCAGCTTCATATCAAGCTCAAGGTGGTCAAGCTCAAAAAAGAATTTATAATTTTTTTTTTTTACTTTTTAAAAGTATTGATTCAAGTTAGCATGAGAATTAAGACCCAACATTTTTTAAAATGGTAAAATGTTGTTTGGTTAATTTTGACATGAAGAAACATTTGTAGATTAGATTCAGTGAATGAGTGAGACAGCTCATTCAAATTGATTACTCGAGTCTGACACTGATTTGTGAGTCTTTTGGACTGATTCAAGAACTGATTTTGGAAGAACCATTTATGTAACTTAAAGGAATAGTTAACTTCAAAATTAAAATGCTGTCATCATTTACTCACCCTCAAGTTGTTTCAAACCTGTATGAATTTCTTTCTTCTGCTGAACACAAAGGAATATATTTTGAAGAATGTCGGTAACCAGACAGTTGATGTACCCCATTGACTTACATAGGGAAAAAAATACTATGGAAGTCAGTGGGGTACATCAACCGTTTAGTCACTGATATTCTTCAAAACATCTTCTTTTCTGTTCAGCAGAAGAAAGGAATGCATACAGATTTGAAACAACTTGAGGGTGAGTAAATGATTACAGAACATTTATTTTTTAGTGAACTATTCATTTAATGGATATGAAAATCGTTTGGATCCATTACTTGAAAAAAACAAAACATGAGCCAGTTCTTAATAAGAACCAAGTCTCGATATCCAACTCTGAGATTAAGTAGATGAACTATCCCTTTGACAGTTGTCAGCTGTGACCCCATACTAGGAAGTAATTCACAGCACCGGCAAATAGACAGTCTCATCAAATCAGTGTTTAAAACTGATCTTTTCCACATTATTCCTCACTATCCTCCTCTTTGCCTTTTTCTTGCCGTTCCTAAAATGAATGATGAATCATGTAGCAGCAGCTTAGCCCACTCATGGAAGACATTAAAACAATTTCTACATCAGTTCCCCTGTGGGAAAGTCAGTCTGTGCAACAGGTTAAATGCCTGTGCGAGAGAATGTCAAAGATGATAATTACTCTGTTTTAAAGCTCCAACCTTTAACAGAAGACAAGAGCCCTTGAGAACGTTCAATATATATATTTATTGTGATGTACAGCACAACGCATTTACCTAAGCAGACCCCCTCATGAGGCCAGTGTGACATGTCATTAACTGGTGCGATTTGATTTAGAATAATACATCATTATAAATGAGACAGCAAACGTTGCAAAACTTATAATGTTGTGACTAATTGTGCACAGATTCCTCTGTGAGAAAGACAGCAATTGTGACTTGGGATGAGGGGAAAATAAAGTGAAGATCTGAGACAATACTGCTGACTGGAAGCCAAAAGCAAAGTAAATCTCAGCACAAATAAACAGTAAAAAGTATCCAATTAACTTTCTAAATGGGCGTGAGAGTGCAGAAACGATGTTAAAACTGTTATTTTCCTAAGTTTAATGGCAGCAGCAAAGTATATGTTATCCTGACCTATTAGTGGGGAAGTTCGTATGAAGTTTGTTTACCTATTGCTGCTGTTTACTTTGTTTTATTAGTTATTAGTCTATATATTTTTTACCTATATTCTCTGTCTCTGTATCTATAACTTTTTCATTAAAATTCATATTTAAAAATCTCTTGCTCAACACCCAGTTACACCACATAAGATCACATAAAAGAAGTAGCCTTCAATGGGTTGTGATTACCACATCATGTTGACTTTAAGAGATGTATAGGGTCCAAAATTCATTCTTCTTTTATCAATATACCAAGCAATTTTACAGAAACAAAGACGCATCCATTCTTTTCCAGCATTTACATAACTCCTTAATATATAACATCTAAACAAGACAAAGACAGTGAGTCAAGATCACTCTATTCAAACAGATTTCAAAAGGCAGTTCTGAAGTTCAGTTTCTTTAGACAACGGATCCCAACTCAGTTGCTATGCCACCTCTGAAAGAGATAACTATATTTAGATGGCCATTATTATGAGGCTTTTCACACACAACCAAGATAGATGGAGGAGGTGTAGGTGTGACGACCTATCTTATGTTTGTTAAACGTGCGTTACACAGCGCAATGCCAATCTGACTTTCTAACTTCCCTTTTCATGTGTGCCATAGTCTTGGGAGAGCGCTAACATGCTCCTAAAAATAGTTTGTTTTTTTAATTTCCAGTTATAAGGACAATGTTTGTTTAAGGAGAACCGCATGCTCTAAATCATAAAGCGTCATTCAGCACATCAGCACTTTTAGAGTTTGAACTAGAGTTTGAACCAAGTAGGCCTACATATATTGTAAAAAAAATTTACAATGATTTAACTCATCAAAATAAGTTAAAGTCCCCCTGTAGTTGATAATTTTATCCCTTAAAACTTATCTTTTATCACCAAAATGACATATTTAAAAGTATTTCCTTAAAAAAAATTCTTCATGTCTTAAAATAGATTGAATGTAACTACACCCTTACCTCATTAAGTTCTATGAATATGCAAATTTGTAAACTTTTTTACAGTATACAAATAATGTATACATTAAACTGGACATAATACCATGTGAGATTGTATGTGAATAATTGGTTAAATGATTGGAGAATGAAAAGTGGGTGTTACATACAGGTACCACAATGGAGCCAGACCAAATGATAAGTTTGTTAGAATTGTTGCTAAATAGCTATTTGGCAATTAGTTAACATTACCTCACATGGCCTATATGTGACATGAGCTGAAAAGGACAATCATTTTAAGGGAAGACCAAGTTATTACATTTTTATTAAAAAGCTGCAAACATTTTTTTTTTCCTTTGGCAGCACAAGCACCAATGAATAATTCAGAATTATACCAGGAATGTGCATTAAGTAAATAGGGTCAATTTGACTTTAATATGGTACTTTAAATAGAGAAGGACTAATAAGCAAGTGCTATGGCTGTTCTTGCATGGGCAACATACTGTACATACAAAAGCCCTCAAAGACTGTCCTCTTGGGCTCTTGTAGTCCAGACAGAGAAGAACGCCTCCTTGTTTGATGTTAATGTGATATACTGACTGATATGTGAAATGAAATTATGGACATGATTTAGCAAAATATAGGATATTTTATGCATCAACATTGTAATAACAACTATAGATTTTAGAGTTAGGCTTGGGGCTGTAGCTTGAACAATCAGTCAATAAGCTCTAAAAATGACAAAAACACAATAAAAGTATCATAAAAGTGGTCCATTTGACTCATGCACTATTTTCAATTACTTCTAAAGCGACAAAATTGTGTGTGGGACTCGGAGAAAGCTGAAATTTAAATGGTTGGATGATTACTGCAATGCTGTGATCCAGACCTCTGGAATGGCCATCTAAGTGCCCAGCGAGAGAGACTTGAGTCTGTTGAGTGCCACCTGATTATCAAAACATTCCCACGTCAAGCATGTACATGTATGCTTATGGATAAAGAGAGTTATTTGTGGGACACGTGTGAGTGTGTGAATGAAACTATAAGATAGGCTGCAGAGTGACAGTATAAACCTAAAGGATCCAAAACGTCTCTTAAATTTCTATAAGGGAAATCCACTATTTCGAATTGTTTAACTGACCAAAGAACAAACATCAAATTTGCAGAGAGTATAGGGCCTCGAAGAGCAGCAAACCGGCCAATGACTGGATCAGACTGAGTAACAGTAGGTTCAGAGATAAGAGTGTCCAGAGAGCTGGCAGCCTTGCAGCCCTGCAGCACCGGGGTCTGCCCTTCTCTCACCAGCTCCTCTAATGAGACTCACTCATCTCACACTCCAGACAGGTGAGGAGGATGTGAGGGGATGTCAGATGTCGTGAATGCATAATCAAATCATTCCCCCTACTAAAAAAAAAAAAGTAATGATAAAATAAAAACTTGACCTTCCAGTTTTATTATCTGCAATGCAGTGATTAGTTTTATCCGTCTGGCAATAGCTATAGATAGCTGTCTTCCCTGATATTTTTATGTGACTGACTGCACATAATTTACACTTTGATTCAATGTTTATTTACAACCATGCAGTGAGAGGAAGAGGAAAATGAAGAGAGTTCTGCTCAAATCACTCATGCCTTTGCACGCAGTCCCTGGCCCTTGAGAGTGAGAGAGAGAGAGAGAGAGAGAGAGAGAGAGAGAGAGAGAGGAGGGGGTGGCAGATTTTGTTTGCGGATTATGAAATTTTAATCGTGCAAGATTAGCATATCTGCTGTGGTGTGTGATATTCGGCAGACATTACACTGTCTCTCTGAGTTAAAGCAGTTCTCAAGAGCAGAGTTTCTCCACATTAGTCTTACAGTATTTTGCAGGCTGTTGCTCGTTTGATTATATATTGTTTGTTTGTTCATTCCCTTAAAAGTCTAGTATTGTACCTTTGTTTTTTTTTTTTTTTTTTTTTTTATAAACGTAATTCAAATGTTTTTTGTTTTGTTGTTTTTTAATAAACGTAATTCAAATGTTATTTTTAACAAGTACTACAACTACTAAGAAAACCAATTAATAATAATTTCCTTTTTTCATTTTCAATATGTACTAATAAAATATAACACTATATTATACTATACACAATATTACTACTAAAAACGTAGTAGTAATTAAAAACTATTATACGATAAAACTACTAAGAGCAACAATTAATAAATTATTAATTATCGGAACGTGCGCACTGTTGACGTTGACAGCAGCGCGGATTGATAGAAATGGAAAGAAAATAGTGCCGATTAAAACTGAGGTATGAATTTTGTCTGGCGTATTTTTTGTGTGGTAAATTAATCAAGCTTTGAAACGCAAATCATTTTTTCACGTAAAAACGCACAGTTTTGAGGCCCCGGAAAGTAACCGGGAGTACTTTATTAAAAAACTTCCAGCGGCCAGAACTCTGACCAGGGAGGTGACTACCGAGGTGGTCAGTGTGTATGCACTATAGTGCTGGTAAGGATTGCATACAACTTCATGTCTTAAATGGGCGAACTAACCCTTTAATAACCCAATAACTGATATCATCGATATGAACCAGTAGTCAAATTCCATAACAGATATCGGATTGAAATTTCGACTAGTCTAAATTGCATTATGACTTGTAACAGTGAGGGCACTAAAAGACGAAATGGAGCTGTCAGTAGCAACACAAAACATCAGGCACTTCAGGTTGCACTTACCCTTCACACCAAGTTTGATTGCACTGCGTATGCGTCTCTCAAAAATCTCCATTAACCCTGAGGTTTCCATTTCCCAGCTTCTCAAAATCAACCAACCTTCACCATTGAGCTGAACAGCCAGCAGTGAACTTGTGAATGCTACCCATGCTCTTATGGCCTCTTCAGAGGTAAGCGGATGCTATGTGGCACTGGTGACCACTAGAAGCACTGATATGCTGTTGAATAATGATAACCTTTGAGAAATGTCAAGTGTTACCAGTACAGCACATCTCTATCACTTAGATATTATGTTGTGCCTGATATTGTTCTTACAGGTCAGGACAGACCATGTTGCCAATTTCCAGTAATAGCAATCTCACCATGGAAACATAACGCATGTACAGTGCTGCAAAACACGAGAGCTGTATATACAAATGTCATGGCGCTTTTCCACTACACAGTACCAGCTCGCCTCGGCTAGGCTCGACTCGACTCGCCTTTGTTTGGTTTTCCACTGTGTAAAAGTTGTACCTGTACCTGCTTTCGGGTACTTTTTTTCGTACCACCTCCGGCGAGGTTCTAAGCGAGCTGAGGCGAGCTAAGGCGATACTAAAATGTGACGTGAAAACAATGCCGACTGCTGATTGGTCAGAGAGAATCGTCACTATTCACTGCGTCATCATTGCACGCGCCAGATGGAGTATCCAGAATAACCCCGCCATTTTTAAATAGTTTAGCCAGAGATAGTTACTAAACTTACTACTATTATTATGGCAACTCGGAAGAATACGCCGTGGTCAAACGAGGAGGTGCAGACATTCCTTTGTTTGGTTGCCGAAGAGAGGATCCAGCGAGAGCTTTATGGGGCAACGAGGAACGAAAGGCGTCGCTATGACGACCGGGTACTATTTGTGGCGATACTTTCTGCAATGGAAAACGGAACGAAAAGCGAGCCGAGTCGAGCTGGTACTGGTAATGGAAAAGCGCTATTAGTGTTGTTTTGAGAAGTCCCTAAACGTTGTAGTTACAACAAAACTCTGTTTCAACAAAAAGTTACAGGGTTCAGAAGGAGGCCTTCATGTTCCCAGCAGATCTCTTATTGACAAGGTCAGCTTGTACCTTCTGAGTACAATATTATTCAACCCGTTCTCAATCCCAATGCGTCAAATACTACCGCTTGAATAAGAGTCCTACAAGTCACTATGTAGATACCAAAGAGGCCTGAATCTTTATAGCGATGTGGTCGATAACCCCTTTGCTTTTAATGAGAAATATTTGGTGTCAATATACTGACAGAGAGGGCAAGTGTCATGGGTGTGGTGACGGTAGAGGATGACAAGGAGTCCAGAACTCCAATACAACAAGTTTTACTAACAATATAACTCACATGGATGTACACAGGTAGACGGAAAGAGGATACACACACCAAAATACCACGTAGAACCGACAAAGACTAATTGAACAGAAGGGAACTAAATACAGACACAAATCAACAATAATGAGGTGAGCACAGGTAACGCGGATGATGATGATGACACGCAGGTGCGGGTAAATGAGGGAGTGAGTGCAGGTGTGAAGACAAGAGGGATGCTGGGAAGTGTAGTGCAGACGATGACAGAGTAGTGCAGACGATAACTGTGACAGCAAGGAAGTACACCATTATGAAATTAATTTCTCTCAATATCCTGATTTAAAATATGTCCACACTTAGAAAAACACTGTTTATTTATTGGTTAAACATTGTTCTGTGCTGTTCCTGTATCTAAAAAAAGAAATAGGGGTCTATATTTTATTAGAAAAGATTCCATTTTACAAAAAGAACCTATATCTTAATCATTTTAATTTACTTCTACTACTAAAGTTTCAAAATTCCTGATATTACCATAAGTTAAAGTGCTCCTATTAGGCTATTTTAAAAGGTTTCTAAGTTTGTTTTGGAGGTCTCCTATAACAGGTTTACATGCATCCAAAGTAAAAAAAAAAAAAAAAAAAAACCTTTAATTTTCTCATAACATACATTTTAGCATCACCTCTTTTCTCACAGTGTCTGAAACTGTTTGATAAAGGATTTGCTCTCTCTAAACCCCTTCTTTCCAAGAGCCTACTCTGCTGTGATTGGTCAGATGGCCCAGTCTGTTGTGATTGGTCTACCACTTACAGTACAGTTTCGGAAACAAAACGCCTATTATTGAATTTCAGCTCTGGAGGCTTCTTCAGCACTTGTATGCACTATGAACAGTAACGATGGCATTGCTTTTACCACATCAATTCATGTCCAAGTCCTCATCCTTTAGAAGTGCATGCAAAGAGGATTTGCTCAGAAAACAGCGTCTTCTCGGCATGTCGACAACACGAACCACACAAAAACTCCAGTGTTTGAGGGTGTAGAAGTAGACGTTGTTTGCAGACAGCCAATGAAAACTATAGGCAAGGCATTACGCAAATTTGTTATAAATCTAGGTCCATGCAGGAAGTAAGACTGGATTTCCTGACGACTCGTTTTAAGGCAGTTCAGAGTTTGTTCTTTCATTTTGGAGACAATAAATGATCTTACTGATCTTAGAAACTTTGCAGACCTTTTACGTTCACAAACAGCTATATTTCACACTGCATGAAAGGTAATATCCACAAAAAAAAGCATAATTGGGGCACTTTGAACCAAGGAGATTTACTATGTTTACTAATTATATCCAATTACACACTATTTTTAGGAGCCTGTTGCATGCAAATTGTCATTGCACCTTCTTATTCAATTACTATGGTCTTTTGCCTTCTGACATGGAAAAACATTCAAGTTGGTGTTCTTTAAAAGCTCAATGTCACCTTCAATCATTATCCAACTGTCTGTTGCTCTCTCCGGAAGTCTCCTCCTCCTCTCTGTTGTCCCCTCTCTGTTTGAAAGTATCATTATTAGCGAATGTATTCAATTAGCCCTAAAAGGCAGATGAGTAAACACCAACAGTCCTCTAAATAATAGCAATTATCCATAAACCTACAATTAGCTGTGCCATGACACCATACGCAATGGTATCATTACCAATTACCGCAAGAAAAATTTACTATAGTAAAAGTTCAACACTGCAAAAGAATTGCGGAATAAGTTGAACACCCAATCATGCCGGGAATACTAACTTCCTAAAGGTCAGCATAAAACATTGACAAAGCTAAGTGTAAACGTAAGGCTACAAAGCACAGGGGATGTCAATGATGATGGATGAATACGAAACTTGAGGACTAATGCAATTTTTCTTAAACAAAGCAGTTTGGAGGTCCTCCACAGCTTGGAAGCAGTGCTGCAAAAAGGCAGACATATTTGGCGAGAGGCGGTGTTACAATACTGTCAGCTGCACTGCAGCAAAAATTAAACAGCACAACCTCCAGTAGCTCAGATCCCTGAGTAGACTGCTGGAAAAAGAGAAGGAGAGAGAGAGAGAGAGGGAGAGAGAGAGAGAGAGAGAGAGAGAGAGAGAGAGGGAGAATCTTCTACTCACACACACACACACACACACACACAGTCAAGCTGAGAGACAACTGTTCTCTTTCACAGGTTATTCATACTGTTTGCAATCCAAACAGTTACCCGCATTGTAAACCCATCAGCTAGCACAAGCTACAGGCTAGAGCTTATACATAAAAAGCATTCTGCTCAGGCACTTTGACAACCAGAAACTAATAAACCAATACTATAAAGAGGAAAAAATACCATTAGCCTATCGGTTGGCACACATGCTTTGACACAGTGGTGAATTCATGGAAACAGTAGGATATCTCAACACTAAAACGTATTCACTGACATCATTAAAAGGTATTGCCGCTGTAAGCAGAATTTAATTTAAAAAAGTGTTCATTTTCTATTGATTGTGCCAATAAGTTATTTATGAAATGATGATCCAGTGATAAAGAAGTATTATAGCTGGCCATATATATTAAGACTTGTAGTGTTGCCACTTGCTGTATTTTAAAAAGCCAAATTGGGAACCTGGATTGCAGTGATGAAGCGATGCTGTAGAGTCCCTGCAAAGTATGTCAGGTCATGGTAGTCTGCTATGTCCTCCATAAACTAGTACTAAGAAGCGGCTCAAAAAAGCCCATGTGTAACATGCTATAGTCCTAGTGATTAAAAGATTTAGGCTAGTAACTTAAAAACTGATGGTTTTAAACCAGCAAGGGTTTGTCCATTAGCTATCACCATTGTGTCATTTAATAATAAACACACTTCCGAAAATCAAAACCTGTAATATATGTGTGAGTAATAATATATATAAGTGATTAAAGTGCTGGCTAAATGATAACTCTGCAAACTGCCTTTTTAAAACAAGCAGAAAGGAAACCATATTGCACCCAACTGGTGAAATCAAAGAAATCTGTAAAATGGATAAACAGCGAAAGAAAACAACAATGTAAAATAATATGTGGTAAAATGAGATTGCATCATTTCAAGCTTCTGTTTGCATGAACAGATAGTAAAACAAGGCACTTTCTCAGCACAGTCACTCCAACATTAACCTGAAATCCATGAAAACAACAATGTCTGGCTATGAAACTGAGATATATCTCATCACCTATGTACGATGCTCTTAAAGTTAGTAGGAATTTTAGGTACATCAGTATTTAATGCCTACACAAGTATGTGATTTCACACGATAATACACTTTGAAATATACCGAAATTTTCTAATACAGGTTAAGCAAAACAAGAAAGACACCACAGCAGGCAACTATGGTCGGTTTTCTCTTTTTTAGGTCAACTACTGTCACAGCAACATTTTGGGCAGTTTTTCAAACATTCACATCTGCGTTTGAGTGTCTGGCCTAAGAATGAGAGCAAATTCACTAAATACATGAAGTGTGGGGGAAGGGCACTTTAAAATCAATGCCGTATAACGAGAGGAGTGGCGTATGGTTGGGAGTCACCATCAAGCAACTTGCGGGTGATTCACATTGATGACTACGTAAGGAAACCCAGACGGGTTGCCGAGACGCAGGAAACTCTGTAAGCAGTTCTGACAGATGAAAAGATCTGGCTGGTGCAGAGGAGTTGTTTGATTTCAACAGGGTGCAGCAAACATTTCAACAAGAGGAAAAAAGGTCTCTTACACACAAAAATCATATACAACCTACAGATATTTTTTGTTAGCCTTGCACAGTTATTGTTATAGCCTCCTGGGACCCAGGAATATACTTTTGTCTACTGTATGGACCTTATATTTTAGTGAATTTCTCTGAGACCATACATGACACAGTTCTGGATGTCCTGTAAAGAGCACATTCAGGGCTTTTCAGAGATACCAAATGTTTGGAGGTTTCACCATGACAACAACATTTACATTTACATTTAATCATTTAACAAACGCTTTTATCCAACGCGACTTACAAATGAGGAGAGCAATAGAAGCAATTAAACTAACAATATGCAAGAGCTGTGACCCTTCCCAGTTTAGTCTAAAGCAGTTTTTTTAAATAGATATAGAATAGAAAAAAAGAAGAAAAAAAAAAGAAGAGAACACGGTCTTTAAAAATGACTGACATTAATTTAGTGATCAAATTTAGCATCTTATGGAAATATGATAATATTTTGTAATTATCTATTAAAACGGACTAATTTTCAAATTGTTTGTTATAAATTAACATCTCAGGAAAATGTTATGGGGTTTCCAATCAAAATATGACTTTCTGTAGAGGACACCAGGACTTAAAGCATGTTTATCAGGCATTTTGGGAGACATGACAACTGAATAGGGACAAGTGAATATTCTTATGAAATATTAGATATTATTATAAAAATGTTCCCAATTATTACTCTCATTATTACACTTCTTTTTTCATTATATGTTGCCCCAAGAACGCATTAATATGCAAATTAGATATAGTGTATACATACATTGTATTGAATGGCACTACCCATTTATGGCCATTTTACCCACATTTCGCATAAAGTAAAATGGTAGATCATTTCAATCCATTATATCTTTAATTATATAGTTGAGAATCATCTTTATACAAAGTTTGGTTAAAAAGATCCTGAAACTTAAAAATGTATTTGTGAATGAAAAAAAAATGTCATCTTCAATTAATTTAATTTTTTTAAACAAACTTTTAAAAAGTCCTTGTGTCTATCACAGTGCACATAAAATAACATATGAACAAATTTTTTTTTTTTTCAACAACAAAAAAATGTTCTCTCTCAAATGTTCTCTTACTGTTTTTTATGCTCTAAACAATGTACTGAATTCAAACAATGTACACTTTTTTCCCTGGTTCTCAGGAGGATAGATTGGGGGGGGGGGGTCAATCCCACACATGACTGTTGACATCACCACTACTACAGCTCATTTTTGCTCAATTATATCAAAATGTAAAAGGTTGCTATGTTCAAGAAGGGTATGTAAGTGCAAGCTTCATGTGCTATTAAATAACTCCATTATCATGTGGCCTGAATAGGCACAAGCCTGATATAACAAATAAACAAGACCTATTCAGTCAGTGTGATTACTGCAAATTACATTTCAAAGGAAATGATGAACCAAACCATCAGCATGAGGACACAGCAAAAAAGGGAGGGGGAGGGGGAGGGGGGTGGTCTCTAATGAGGCATCTGATAGGCTTTGGCCATGTCAATAAAAATATACAGGCAGTTCATTGTGTGGAAAGATCTGGCACCTGTATGCATTACTCCATGCGTTATTTCATAATTTCTCTACTTGACACATGAAATTGATGGGTTAGTCTTTGCCTTTGTGAAAACAGATTATTAAAAACAATTTCTATGTTACTGTCAGGGTTGGACAAAATTCATGATGTAAGAAATGGCTACCTTTAATCTCTTTCAACCCCAAAAGAAATTTTAAATTGAATGAAAGGATGAAAAATGTATTGAATTGCAATTTAATGAAATTCAACAGAAAAAGGAATTTCATTATAGTCTAGTTTCATTCATTTTGGCAAATTATGTGTATTTATTCCCTGAAATGTAGAACACTTTTAATCAAAATAATAATGAAAATAAATAGTCCAAAACAATTAACACCATTTTTTGAATGTAGTCACATAACTCCACAATGTCAACAACGTTGTTTTCAGATAAGTTTATAAAAATAAATATTGACTTTAAAATGTGGTAAATTAGAGAAATATGGGAAATAAAGAAGAGATGCACAGATACTGAAATCCTGGCCAATACTGTCACAATACCTTTCTTTTTCATTTCATTCATTCAATTAATTTCTGAATGGTGCACAGTCTTGCTTACTGCAGCATCTCTGATCCAAAGTGGAGCAACAACATTTTGTGACAAAAACATTTCTTGCTCATATCATTCATTCTAATTTGATTCTCAGCTATAAAGTGTGATCTGTGTTCCTCTCAGCGAAAGCCTGTATTGCCATGTAGGAATCCATGTCCTGGAGCATGAAGAAGCTTGGTTTGCACAAAAATCAGTTCACTGTACCAGATAATGACTGTAGCTCACGCTCGGTCATGTGACTTGGACTCCAGAGCTTGTGAGATGCTGAGATGTGCTGTGAGTAAAACAGAGACAGGTTCAACTAGATAATTCCCCATCCAACTACAGTAGCCCAGAACATGGGAGACTGCGGAAACACTAGTACTGGGAACCTGGGACCCTCCAAATTGCTACATGATTTATTGGGGCAGTCTGAAACATGCTGTTACAAGCCATGTGAGAATGATCCACTTTAATCAGTGGGAATCACTGACAACATGGTGGAAAAAAACAACATAAAAAAAAAGCTTGCGCACACCTTTGTTATTGTCACAGTTGCGATATATGGTTATATGTGCATGCAGTGCAGATGATTTATTCCCACTGCATATGATACAAATGCATCACATCTCAGCAGAGAGAATAAAGGAGCATATTTCACAGATCATTTATCCTTGAAATTATATTGTACTTTAGAGCAATACCTGCTGATGAAATAAATTTGAAAGCTTAAAAGTTAAAGGGAAAATATTATGACTGATAAGTAACAGCAAATTGAATGCTTTCAATAAAAGTACAACACAGATTTATGTCTTCTGGAAACATTCATAATACTTGGAACTGCAGTATAAACATGAATGTAATCTGAATTATAGCCTTACTAAATCATGTCTTTATAAAGTAAATATTGTCATAAACTACTGTTTTTTTAGCACCATTTAACCCGAGAGCTATTCGTAATGCACTTGTAAAACAGTACACTTGTAAAAGTACAATTTAAAAAAGTAAACAGCTTTTTTCTTTTTTCAGACTTCAGATCTTTATAAATTCACTGTGAATCAGCGTTACTTTAGTATCATTGAGTTACTTTTATAGTTTTATTAAAATATTTAGAATTAGATTTTTGTATTTTCCTTTTCCATTTTAATATCAGTCAAATGTATTATAAAAGCTATTATAGTAATTTTGTTGTCCTTTCCATTTTTATAACTTTTTTCTTAAATCTGTCAATATAGTTTTTTTTATTATTATTTGTTTGTATACAAAGAGAGAAAGAGAGAGAGAGAGAGAAAAACTATCTTTGGTATTTGAATCAACATGAAAGCAAGACGTTAGAAGTTAAGGTCCCACATGTTGCATTTACGTTGTAATGGCATTCACACACAAGGATGAACACAAACCAATTCAGACTGTTGCTTAACCATGAACGCTTGCTGATGGATGCAAGTACAGAGAGCACTTACTTTGTCCTCTGAGGGTATCAAGGCTAATGCCACCTTCCAGGGAAGCCGGCCAAGAGCTATAAACTCTACCTGCTTCACTGTGCCGTGTGGCGCTACAGCATGGAGCCACAGGAGCAACTTGATGGCATCTTTATGTAAATGTCTACTGCGTCTGAGGTGTTGCAGAGGGGCTATGGACGGTCTTGTTTTAATTGGACTGCTCTATATGTAAAGTTTATTCCATTAATGAGACCAGAAAGACACATGAGGCAGGCCATGAATATTATCGGCATCACACAAACACAGCTTTGAGTGCAAGAAGCACTTTCAAAGTCTAAGAACAACTCTTTATCCCTGCAGCATGCTGCAAATGCAGCAGTCGGTTACATCAACTGAGACACTGTGGGCTATTTTAGCTAAATAGCTCAAAAAAGTAGGACTTTTAGTTGTACAACAACCACAGCTATAAAGTTTCATTCCATTGACAGAGGAATTAAACTGTGTTTTGTCAACGTGACAAAAAACCCACGAGAGATTGTATAAAAATCTCCTTTCAGCTCTGTTCTAATTAGAATGTTTTGCAATGTAGTGTATTTCCTATATTACTCTGACAGCAATAATGTCTTTTGCGCAAACATGAGAATTGCATGAAGCAGATATACTTCAGCAATATTCAGATATTACACGACCCAGCAGGATCTTTGTCACCCATTAGTGCAAAGTGAGCAAGAGAGACATTCACTAACAGAGAGGGAATGCTGATGAATGTTTCGAAACAGCGGAAACCACTAGTTTACTAATGGAAAAGCAATGCTGACATGGCTAAGAACAATTGAAATGCTTTAAACAGATGAGCCAATCGTTTGGGAAAGTGATGAACAGGGAGAACACGATTCGTTGTGTCCCTATGAGCAGAAACCAAGCTGTGTTTTACCAATTATGACATTCTCACTGTCTGCAATGTTTCCTGGGTGATTCTTCATTTGGAGGCACTTGACTACTTGAAATCTTGAAAAATGAAAGTTCTCCATCTCATGATCAGATCATGACCTGCTTAATGACACTTCAGTCACTCTCAAGTACCCCATGTCCAAAATGTTCAACATATTGCCACCAAAAAAAAAAATAAAAAAATCTCACTGGACTAAATGGCTACAGATCTGTCCCTATTACATCACATTCCACTGAACTGATCTGAGTTTATAGGGAACTTCTTTAAAGCTTTAGCTTGGCAAGCTACAAGTGTATTCATTATGTAAAGCAGCTACTTCCCTTTAATTGTGCAATAATTTTATTACATTTTTTTTACTAAAACATTATGAAAAGTTTATTTTACCATTTAGTTGAAATGAACAGATCCCTAAAGTTAATAATTTTATCCCTTAAAATTTGTCTTTGATTATCAAAATTACATATTAAAAAAAAAAATCATGTGAAACAAATTTCTTGAAAATAGCTTGAATGTAACTCTACAACCTTGCTTCATTTAGTGTATGCAGGCCTGTAAATATGCAAATTAGCTCCGCCTCCACTCACTAATATCATATAATAATATCATAAACATCATACACCCGCTATATTGCTAAATGTACACGATTTTTCATATCAACAGAAAATTATACCAGGATAACCTGGCTTCTGTTGAGACTCCCCTGCTTCGCAGCAAAGTTAATGACATGCTAAAGCCCGCACACACACATTGATGTGATTGGTTACAAGGTAGTTTGTGATGTAAGAAACACCAGCGATTTCAAACCGCGTTTTTAAGACTGTCTTTGGTTCACTTCAGTTTTAAGGAGAAAAATACTCAGCAATGCTGTTGACATGAATTTGCACATGGTTTGTCTTAAAGCATATTAAAAACACCACATAGACAACTTTCACCACAGGGGGACTTTAAATGAATCAGACATCACAACACCACTTGAGAGAGAACATTCTAGATTGTTGTGGATTATTTCCTCAGCTCACTTGTGTACAATACACAGTGATGAAAAGTGATTGCAGGAATTTGTCATTCTAGTCAGAAAAAAAAGCATCTACATTACATAAAACCAAACTATTTTGAAATTAGCGGAGTTACTGTCACACTACTGAAAAATGTAGTTAGGTTAGTATTGTTAGCATGTCGCTGTACTGTTTGTTTGTTAATAAGTATTCCTGCACGACTGCAGTATCCAACTGTTGCATATTGTCCACTCACATTGCTAGATGACATCATATTGCTGTGCATTTGCATAAAGTTGAACTCTGCTCAACTTTGGTGCGTCGCCAGTGGTCACATACGTTGCCTCAAATCGCCAACTGTCATTGAAAATGAATGACTTCTAGTCACTTTGTTGCTGTAAATCACTGTTGGTGTGAATGGCCCTGAACAGGCAGACTGTTTAATCTTGTCTGAACAGGTAAGAGGTAGTTAGGTAGTTAGTCTGTTGAGAGGGAAGCACAAAGGAAATAAATTAGGAAGCTAAAAAACAAGTACACACACACCACAAAAAAATATATAATTCTTTGATTGAAGAAGAATGAGAAATGGACAACCTGCAATTTGTAATACAAGTGTATTCCATGACAAAGATTGTTTCAGCCACTCAGTATTAATGTTAAAATGGTGTAATATTTATTCATTTGATTGTTTCGTTGCGAGTGCAGTGCACTTAGACAAATGCAGACAAATTACTTTCTCCTGAAAACTTGTTGCATCAGTCCTGATGAATAAACAGAGTTTGACAATGCAATTATGAGATACTACAAATCATACACTGCCATTAAATAGTTTGGGGTAAGTAAGATTTTTTTTTTTTAAATGAATACTTTTATTCAGTAAGGATACATTAAATTGATCAAATATAACATTTATAAATACAGCTCTTTTAAATGTTCTATACACCAAAGAATCCTGGAAAAAAGTAGCATGATTTCCACAAACATATTAAGCAACACAAATATTTTCAACACTGCTCAAAATTAAATATTTTTAACACCAAATCAGCATATAATAATTATTTCTGAAGGACCATGTGATGCTAAAAACTGGAGTAATGATGCTGAAATTTCAGCTTTACCATCACAGGAATAAATAAGTAATTATGTTTAACAATATTACTGTTTTGATTGTATTTTTACAGTATAAAATAAATGCAGCCTTGGTGAGCAGAGACTTCTTTCAAAAACATTTAAAAATCTTACCAATCCCAAACTTTTGAAAGGTGTATCTAAAATCAGTTTTTGCCTGGGGTATTAAAACAATTGGGGGACCAATCAATCCTGTAGACTTGCATTGAGAAAAGAATTCAGAGTATCATAGAAACTTGGGTGTATGCTATTGAGACTATTGTGCCATGCCGCAATGCCATAGCAACCACCCAGAATACCCTAGTAACTACATAGCAACATACTAAAAATCATCCAGAGCAACTACATAGCCACACACAACACCATAAAATCATAAAGCCGAATTTTGCACAGATAAGAACCATTTTCCATTATAAACCTCCAGGCCTATACAGCACAAGATAAGCTAACTGTTTACCTTAAAGCAAAATATTTACTCATTTGCCATGTGGAAGAGATAGTGCTTATAAGATCCCCTATGGATCACGTGTTTTAAATTTTAAACGGAGAAAGAAGCAGCACTGACAAACATGAAATTTTCATTATGAGCTATTACTGCCACTGTTTTGACCACAGTGAATAAGTAGACAGCAGGCAATTTAAGCTTTTAAGCAGGGTTTGAGGAAACTTTGATCAAAAGAACTAAAAAAATAAAGGATGGTTTACAGCAAGACTGGACTGATATCTCAGACTGTACTGTCAATGAGACATAATTCATCCCAAAATAAACAGAGTTAAAGGAACAGCCAGATAAATGGACTAATGTATCATATAGTTTAACTTAGATGTCTCATTACTTTAACAAAAAATGAGCTTTGATGGAATTTTGCTGAAAGTTATTCTTGCGTAATCAAAGACAACTCAAACAGTCTTGCTTCTGATATGGTTAGTTGTGATATGAACAAACAACAGCCGTGTCCACAGAAAAACGTCAACACCGCAGGTTCAAAATCATGTTGAGATACAGTATGTAGTATATTTAGCTAATGGACTGCCCTTAAAAGGATAGTTCACCCAAAAATGAACATTTACTCCTCATTTACTCCCCCTTATGTCATTCCAAATGTTTATCACTTACTTTCTTCTGTGGAACACAAAAGAAGATATTCTGCTAAATGTGTTAAAGTCAGATGTGGACAAAAATAGTTCCTTCTTTAAAATATCTGTAGTGTTTCACAGAATATTTTTGGGTGAACTATAGTATGCTTTAAACAGTCTAGTTGGTACAGCCTGAATGGACTGAGTGTGTGTGTGTGTGTGTGTGTGTGTGTGTGTGTGTGTGTGTGTGTGTGTGTGTGTGTGTGTGTGTGTGTGTGTGTGTGTGTGTGTGTGTGTGTGTGTGTGTGTGTGTGTGTGTTCTTAATATTTTATATTTTTTTCACCACCAGAAGTTACAGCAGGATCCAGTCTGCCAATTCTGCACAGAGGACTGATCTAACAGTGTTATGACAAACTATTCTATAAATAAATGCCATCTGAGAACAGATTGTCTATGTGAAAGAGTCCTATGAGTCTTTTCCACTCACATAAAATTAAAAAAAATAAGCTACAGCCATTACAGGCATTGTTATACTTCATGAATGAAAGGTTATACTGTAAGTACCCCTTATTCACTTGCATCCAGAGGGAGAAAGTTCTGTCACGCCACGCAGATTCCAGCAGGTTGACAACCTACCTGTGTTTACCTCGGTCCTACAGCATCAGCAAACACAAACCTTCATTGCAATCCACATTGCCAAGTGCAAGACTTTGTCCCTGCCAGGAAAACATTAGCCAACACAAGGCTATCAGAAAGTGCCATCTGCTGGAACAGAAGACAGCCATTGAAACCACTCTTTAAAACTCTGGAAATAACGTTGCCTGTGACTTCTCCCTAATTTTTTTTTTTAAAGAACCAGGACCAAGGGAGTGTTACATATAAGAAGGTGGTAAGTGATAGAACTGAGATGTTGAATATAACAGAACTAAACTAAAGTGATTATACTTCATGCGGCCCCTGCTGTATGTTGTATTTCTAAAAATACAGCCTGTGTGCCATAGACTATATAACCAGCAGGCCCCAGCAGCACTCTTCTCTCTTTATTAATCTTATGCAGCTAAGACCGTAATAGCCATGGTAAACTAATCAAAAACCTCACGCTTTGCTACTTCTAATCACTGACGGAGTAAAACAAATGATGGTTTCATTTAACTATGAATGCATCACACTGGACATTACTGCTAGACAGAGGCAATCACTGCTGGCTATAATTAAACTTTGGTCCTAAACTGTATTTTACAGTTACAACTATCCATTTATAAAGAGATTTGCCAATAAATTTGCTCTTGCTTAATAGCCATTAAAATGTCTATAGGATTTAATCTAATCATTTAAGTGCGATATTTGTGTTTTCACATGATTTTATACATTTTAATAGGTTTACATTGTATATATTATATTTATTGTTTTATTATATATACTTTGATAAGTATCATGTTACAGGTCCTTTCTGTTAAAAAGCCAAAGATTGTTCTTAAAAGTTTGTAGAGCGACATCAAATGTATGCATAAGGTCCGATAAGCAGCATTATCAATGCACATAAGCTTCTGGAATATAAAATGAAGTGGTGGTGGTACAGTATTAAAATAAAGGCAAATACAGTGTCAAGAATGACATAGCGTCCATTAAACTACAATGAAGAAATGTGTTGTGTCAGCATGGGAAAACTGCTATGATCTACTACGCTGCAGTGTCAACGTCTAGGAAAGAAGGTGTCAACATCAACTTAGGACTGCACGCTCTGCACAGTTTTCCTTTGTGTCCATATTTGTCAACAGCTTTGTTAAAATAAAACTGCGCAAGTGTGCCCTGCGGACCACCTTGTTGTGATTTGTTTTTGGGGGAATTTGTGTGGAACAACAGGGTAGCTGTACATGCTTTGACCGGAATAAACTGCAAGCTAATGATCTCTTAATGAACAGATTAATAGAAAGAGACAAATGACACGAGGTCTTTGCACTGCACATAATCACGTAAGAATAAATGCTGCACACGAATCCCAGAGAGCAGCATCACTTTAAGTGATGCAGGACTGAGAAGGATGCTGCAGCATCCCTGAAATGAACCCCCAAAAAATGTGCTTCCCACGTACGGCCCAGGTAAGACTGTTCAAGCTGTCTTAACACTACATACCTGTGGGATTTAGTTGAAAAAAGTTGAATGTTAAAGCCTTCGGCTGTGATATCTGTAATTGGTCTCACCACTAGAGCTCAAGTTATCCTCAGCTTTGCCTGCATTCACTGACTTGCTGCACAAATTTGACTGCAGATCAGCACACATAAAGGGGAAGAAGAAGACGCAATGGCTCTTACCACTTGGGTTCTTGTTCTTCTTAAGACTCTTGCCACAAAGACACTGCAGCATATGCGTTCCTTTGCTGAAAATGTTCCAAAGAAACCACATTGATTTGGGCGAGGAGCGATCCAACAGCTTAGACACCCTGATAAAGAACAGATCCCTGCGGTTGCATAATAATAAGAACACAATGGGATGCTCAGTTTTCCAGTAGTAACATAGAAAAATATGTATTACTATCCAAGCGTCTTCATGCACGAGGTAAAATATTCTCTTTAGAGCAGGCAAAACAAAGGTTCTTAGTAATAAAGGTTTGTCGGTCATAAAAATAGATACTCTATAAATTGCATGTGCTGCAGAGGGGGAACGTGCAGCCCGTTATAAACTAACGTGAAAGACACGGCGGATCTTTGCGTTCCCTATTAGTTCATCACTCAGATGAAGGGTGGATGGATGTGCACGGCATCAGAAGCCTGGAGGGGATGCATCCCATTTAAAAGCAGCGATACCTCCGAGCAAAGCGCACATTTCCAGCATCAGCTCAGTGTTTCTCAGGGAAGTCTTCCTAAAACCTGCTGCTGCTGTTGCTGTTGCTGCTGCTGGTCAGTAATATCCATGAGCTTTCATCAATGTGAAAGCACTGCACTGATCCTGATGCTGAGGATGCGGTTGGAGTGCGGCTTGATGTTTCACCTGTGCATTACAGATCCAGTTGTCTCCTGAAAAGTATCTCGCACGTATTCCTCTTTGCCTTGGATTTGTGTTGGATATAGACGAGAAGGAGGAGGGGTTGAATTGAAAGATTGCCTTTCCATTACGTAAAACACGTGGTTTGGACTCTGGCATATCACTGACGCTTTCGGCATAGAGTAGCGTTGGGAAATCCGATGCATTTTAGCGAATCGGTTCGTTCGAACTACTCGTTTCGGTGGAGCGGTTCGTTTGAAACACCACTCAGAAAGTCTTCCTCATTTTAGGTTTCATTCTTCTGAAGTTCAATTAATATTCGTCTGTTATCAGTATGTTTTTGGTGTTTAAATTACGGTGTTGTTTTAGCTGTATTCAGTAGGCTATAGCCTTTACATGTTTGTGTAACAGCTAGCCAAATTCTACCATAAAATAGACTCTGTTTGTTTGTTTTCCCCCAGGCACAATTTTCCCAAGTTCAAATCTGCTTGATGAAATGAAAAAGAAAAACACTGGTCTTACAGTTTACAGAAAGTCCTTCCTAAAAAAAATACTTATAGGCTAGCTACTACAAGGATTTACAAATTGAATAGGTTTCTTTGAACGGCTTGTTTCAGTAGTCTAGTTTCACGCGCCGGCACGGCATTTTACCTTTCACTCTTTTGCAATAAAATGAATCATTGTCTAAACTACTATGCCCCAGTCGGGACACGTTGTAACATGTGAGGGGCACATTGTAACATGATATGACAGCTTAAAATGTTACCTGAACTAATAAAAAATAAATAAATAAGACAAACTGAAATATTTTGTAAATAAAATACAATTATTAACTTTTTCATATAAAATAATGGCATTTTTTAATAATTAAAAATAAAGTAATTTTTGAGCATAGTTCAAAACATAATAAAAATTAATAATTTCTGAACATTGACTCTCAGTCTTTATTCACCTTTTTCTCATGGTTTCTCAATATAATTCATAAAAGTATAGAATAACATAGTTCTAAGGGGCACATTGTATGCAGTGTTACAACATGCACAACTGGGATTTAAACTCATCAGCATCAGCACTAGATCAGCATTAAAGAACTATCTCAACTGTTAAATAACAGAAATAAGATTAAAATAATATCAGATTTGTCCTCATTTTAAATAAACAAAAAAACAGAGATTAAAAATGAACTTAAGAAATTTACTTTTGCTATACTTACTTTTTGATATCTTCCAAAGATTTTTTAAATTGGTGCAATTTTTTCTCAATATATATTGTTGATATGGCAACTAGTCAACACTAAGTTTCGTCATGCTGGCATCTGTATACATTTTTAAACCATGTGTGTTACAACTAGCCCCTTCTTAGGTTGTGTCCCGCTCACCATATTTGTAAAAAAAAAAAAAAAAAGTAAAATGTAGAAATCAATCAATCAAAGTTTTAATCTAAAAAAATCTCCGGTTTGCTCTTCTTTGTTGGCACAAACTGGTGTATTGTATAAACTAAATGAAAAATGAGTAAGAAAAGATTATAGACAGAAATAAAACTGTGCATACAGTTTGTAGCCTATCACTTGCATCTGACGAGCAAATTTGGATTATTATGGGACACACCAAAAATCTATTCCAATACAGCCAACTATTAACAATCTAGTAAACTTTCCATTGATGATATAAATGCATTTTCTAAAGGCATTACAATAATGTCACAAGATAGGCCTATATAACCTGCTTACATAACAGGTTCCTTATAATTTTGATAATGCTATCTTTCGTATAATTGTTTTCCTTGAAGAAAAACAAAAGAGCAGTCTTCAATTAACAGGAAGCTCCACGCTTTGATTTACTGCATTAATCTACTTTAACGACCTACTTTTATTCAGCCCAAGACTTGCCACTCTTCTGTGATGTCTAGGTCTTCAGGGAAGTGGGCTCCTTTGAGGCTCAATGTTTCTTGACTAAATTCCCCACAGAAAGTCTGACACAGCCCAATCATTCCCACTACAAGATGATCACAAAACCCAGATCTATGAGTCATCCAAGCAAGGGGCACTTCTCTGATTAAAGCAACAACACATTGCCGTAAATCCTTAAAAGATGAGCAAAGTGCATCAAATTTGAACATTATAGTACTCTGTCACTGTTTGAACCAAGCGTGACATCTTTGTGACACAGGGAGTTTGGTAACAGCACTTTAGAAAGACGACATTATGACCTGATTTTGCAGATAAGTGTCTGCAGAGACTGTCTGTGTAAGGGATAATGCAGCACTGAGGTTTTCTCTGCTCTTACTGCCAGACCTAGTATTGATCTGTTTCATGTAATGTAAAACATCATTGCACCCGAGGGAAGATCCTCTGACAATTTTGTCAGGCATCATTATCATACTTCTTTTTGATTATGCTGTAAATTGCTCATGCTGGAGGATTAAGATGTGTTATTATTGGTGTACTCTAATATGCATCAATCATTTAAAATGTAAAAAATAAAATCAATTAAAGTGCTAAAGCCTTCTCAAGACCTCTGCTATGTGCTAAAATGACCACAAAAATGCAACAAGCATAAATGGAAGTCTAAAAACTATTTATTACATGGCTCTCTGGAAGACTTCAATCTGATTGGTCATTTGAAGGATATTGTGGTTGAATATGTAATGATGATTGTCCCTGGGAATCAGTCAATTACACTGTGCTAGTTTGGTGTTTCACATCTTTTTACTCTTAAAAATTAAATAATTAAAGCTTTATTAATTTAAATAAAGTATCCATGTAATAAAAGGGATAATGTACAGTTAGATGCTCATTATCATACAGAAACCCCTTCAAAATCCTTATCACATCATACATTTTTTAATAATTTTCTGAATGCATTTTATCCCTTACATAACTCAGAACCCTATACTGTTATGAGTTATGTAAGGGATATAATTTTTGTTTTTTGTTTTTTTACTTAAACTCCCACAGCTTGTACCAAAACTTCCCCCTTCAATGGAAAAAGCGCATGGGCAGCAAATTAAGCTTTAATATGAATCTTATGTGATGAGCACAGTGTCCGAATATTCTCTCTGCCTGTTCATGTGTACAAAACCCTCCAGTCTGTCCCTTCCACATTTACTAATGACTAGCCACTGGATGACACCACAGCACAATTCACTTGAATGAATGTTGGGCATGTCAGGACCCTAGGCGACTGCATTTATCAGGCCTTGACCTTCCCAGCAAAAAATAAAATACAAATCCAATACTACGTGACTGTGCATGTAAAACCGCTTTTCTACAAATAATGAAAAGGCTGACCCAGGCATTTCTGAGAGTAAAAAAAGTTTGTTGACCGTGTTTACAAAATCACCTTGATACTAGGTGAAAATAAGATCTTAAAAGTAGTTTTGTTCATTTTCATAAAGGCAAATAAAGTGCAAGTGCCTCCACAGTATGACTAACAGGGCAAGAGTACTGAACCTGACTAAACCCACACACATGTGAAGAAGCACCTCTTCAAACAGTCACTTAGAGATGTTTTATCAGAATGACATATTGGCTTCAGTGCTGGCAGATGCCTGCTTTTGTAGTCATTGGGTTTGGTTCTGTGTTCATATTAATTTGTGCCACTCTCATGCATGTTAAAAGTCTCTATCTGGACCAATTCTGCATGAGCGCAATGTTTCATATGGAGAATGATATGTAACTTTACAGTACAAAACCCTGATTGAATTAGTTAGCCCACCCAAAAGCAGATTACTGTACTTTTGGCAATGCATTTGGTCCAGGTCACCTGAAAATCGAGGCTGCGTAGCATGAGGTACAAAGGATTGTTGGATTATAGAAATATATGATTTATCCAAAAGTCCCCAAGAGTGAGAGTGTAATGCAAGCGAAACATAGAACGTTAAAAAAACAAAAACTGTCCCTTGGTAGAGCCTAGGGCAAGTTAGACCTTTTACTGTCAGAGTTGCTTTAAAAGCACAGTAGTGATTGAGCCGAAATGGATAGAGTGCATATTTGTCCATCGTCTTTACTGTCCCAGAGCTGCTGATGCACTTTTTCCCCTTCCATCGCATGACTTGACATATGCAGTTCTTTGACTATCCCCATGGATATTTCCCCACAGCCAGAGTACTTTTATGACGCTGTTCTAAACACAAGACAGTCTCATGCTCCATGATAATCATCTCTCAGGGAGTATCCTAACCAGCACAAACTGAAAGGAGCAACATGTTCCATCACTCAACATGGAAACAGTACTCAAACAAATATCTATGCTACTTTACTGACGTTTTCAGAGTGCCAAACATACTACGATGCATGTAAAAATCTCTGTGAAAACGCATATAACCCACTTATAAAAACTAACAATGCTGGGTTGTCTTAACGCATGTTTGGGTCCAATATGGACAAACCCAACCCATTGGGCTTAAAAATTTAAACCAACGGTTTGGTTTGTTTGTCCGTATTTGACCCAAACACGGGTTGGAACAACCCAGCATTTTTTAAGAGAGTAATCATTCAAATAAATATATCTGAACTCAAACACTTCAAGACCATCTTTGCTATCTTTAAAAAAAAATTGCAGTAATTTGATATTTTTGCTGTAGTCTTTACATTAATTTGGGCTAATGAAGTACTTTTGCATGGCTATCTGGAATACTTAATTCTGACTATATTTTCAACATGTTTTTGTATAATTGAACATTTATTAAATATTTTATGTGCAATATATTTAATATTTTTGTATAATGCCTGCTTTAACCATTACTCCTGGCAAACAATCTCCTGGTATTCGTTTCTCATAACACTCTTTCTCCTGACAAAAATTTGTCATATACTGGAAATAACATGTCTTTGTCACGGTTTGGGTTTTGTTCCTTGTTCCTGTTTCATGTATGTCATGTGATCCCTTATTCAAGTAATGTGATCCTGCCATGTGTTCCCTTGTCTGATGTGTCATGTTGTTATTGGTTCATTGTTTAATTGTTAACAGGTGTCCCTTGTCTAGTAATTAGTCTGTGTATTTAAGCCCTCATGTTTGCCCCGTGTCTTTGTCTAGTATTGAATGTTTTTTTTGTCCGGGTTCTTTTTTTTGTCCGGTTCAGTTATTGGTTTCCAGCCTTGGTTTGATCAAGTGTTGATAATTAAAGTTGCATTTGGGTTCTCAACCAGCCTGCCTCCAGGACCATTCATTACAGTCTTATGTCCCTCTAAATTTGTAACCTAAAAAAAGTGTTGCTATAGTGGTTCCTGGCCTAAATTTAAATTTAAAGTCTTGATGATATTATAACAGATTCCACCCATTTTTGTTGCACAAAGTTTAATACTTAGCAGTTTGTTCAAATTGTTATCTGCAAGTAATAATAATAAAGATGCTTGTCCTAGAGATCAGGATAAATAAATAGAAAAACAGATATTATTCAAGGTGTCCTCTGCTGCATTATTGATATGCGCATGTAAACAGCTAAACTGGCTCAGATACTTTAGGCATAAACACCCACAAATACTGGGCATAAGACGACAGAGTTTTCAGTTACATTCTTAATAAGAGCACACTTCCCAAACATGTGTCCTCAGCAGCGAGAGACCCTGTTGATGATGTGACCATCACTAGTCGTTACCCCTCCTGAGACGTGTTGCCTTGAACACTTTCCATCACAGTGAGAGAAAAACACAGATCTCACAGGCTCCTAAAGGAGCACGTCTGGCTCTTCGTTCTCAGTAGAGACTAGTGCTCCCCGGCAAAACAACAGGGAACAACGGGTTTTTGTATCAGGCAACGTTGCTAGTTGAAATGTCTTGAGAATGTGCCACGATTCAAACTCCCATGATATTTGTATTAAGAACAGCTGACAATACTAATAATACAAATTCAGGCATAAACAAAAAAAATCAAATAACAAGCATTGACTGTTTTTTCTTTACCTCCTCACATATGTTGACATGAGTGGAAATAATTACTGGATAAGTCCTTCACAAAAGAATGTACGGTCATGTCCCTCAGGTGCTGGCTTATACAGCAGCGTAACAGTAAAGGGCAATTTGCTGTATCACACCACTATTGGCCATCATTATAGCATATGTTCCTGCAGCCTGATGTTCATTTGGTACTTGAAGTTCGCAGAAGACTAGGAATAGATCATACACCACCGCTTGATAATTAGACACCAACAGGTCCAATTGCGCAAGAGGGAATTTTTGCACATGTGCATCATCTTTAGGGAAAGGAGCTTACCAAACACGCTTTCTGCTAATGATGCCTGGCTTTGCCCTCTCCCTTCTGAGTTTCCCTGGAGCTAATTTACTGGAACATCGCCACCGTTGAGACTTTTTCAAGCTTTCGTCCCTTTGGATACAGATTCTCAAGACATGGATAACGAAGGAAAGCAACTAATGCATGTCAGCCAAAAAGAAGACCGCATCCTTTCCAGCTCACGTCATCAGAAAAGATGATTCATCCTAATCTGATTTATCCTACAACAGGCTCAAATTAGGAGTTTTAAATTAAGGCGAGCATAATATGTTCTTCATCATTAATATTACATCAGGACACAATGGTAATGACGTAATGCAGAGAAAGCTTGCTTTTATGTCTACCAATTTAAACCCTACCAGTCTAGAGCAAATTCAATTGCTGAAATGTTGCTCTGTCATAAATGTGTCCTGGCAAAAACAAAACTGTCACACTTAGATTATATCTGAAGGAAGAACATCCTAAAGGAAAAGGTCAATCAAAAATGAATATTCTGTTCTCATTTCCTAATCTGTATGACATTCTTTCTTCCTTGGAACAGAAAAACACTATAAAAGTAGTTCATATAAATTAATTTCATACGAGTGAACTACATGCATCCTTCGGAAAACTGTGAACATCTCCTTTGAAGAAAGTCAGTCATACAGGTTTGAAACAACAAGTAAATCATGACAGAATTTTAATTTTTGAATGAACTATTCCTTTAACAAAATGCTAAATAGAAAGAGCACTGTCTCCTGAGAGTGTTGCCATCTTGTAATCCTGCTAGCAGTAGTATGTGTCATTACTCAGCTACGGTACAAATTAGACACGTAACATTTTATTACCAGTGATTAATTCATGAAGCAATTTTCAAGGCAATAAACTCGGACCTCAGTTGAGAATGAGGGGCTAATAATAAAGTCATCGTATACTAAGAAAGAAACCAACCAAACATGTAGTGATGCAACTCTGCCAGACATTCAATTTCACTGGAATAAGAAGTGTGACAACTACAGTAGCCCTGTACCTATTCATCAGATAACTAATGTTTTTATGAATTTTGTATTAAACAGAGAAGCTGTAATATCGAGCAGAAATAATAAGGCGATGAAACTTTACAACACAGAATTCTATTTAAATTCTTTCTTCAAGCATGGAGATTCCTGTTCATCAACAAGTGATATTGTACTCTTCAGACCATCACACCCTGTATGTTAACCACTCTCAATACTGTAACAATTCATAAACCTGCACAAATAAGACATTTCTGAAGAAAATGGCAAGAGATGACTCACTGCTATACAAACCAAAAGTCAAGAGAATAATTTGCACTCATATAATCATTATATGAACATAATCACTGCTGTTTGGAGTGACATACTGAGTACAGTTCAGTAGAGGTTACGTTTGCATGAACCCCACTAGAACAACAGAGACATCAAAGTAACTAAGCAACTGTTGTCAGGTTTTAAACTCTATAAAGGCATTATATTAACATAAGCAAAAGGCTAATGTCTTGCTCTTTATACAACTAAACAAACAGCTAACTGAACATCAAAGAATTCAAATAATTTAAAAAGGACACAATACTGTGTGTGTGTGTGTGTGTGTGTGTGTGTGTGTGTGTGTGTGTGTGTGTGTGTGTGTGTGTGTGTGTGTGTGTGTGTGTGTGTGTGTGTGTGTGTGAAACAGTTATTATTATTATTATAAATGTTGATATATGTTTTTGTATATAGGTACTTGCTCATTTAAAATATATTAAATATACTTGCTGATTTAAAATGATTGCCCATATCTTATTCTCAAGTTCAGGTGTTGTTGAGCTATATGTCAAATGAATCACAAAGGCAATGAAAGCTACAAACTCCACACTCAAAGTCCTCGGGATAGAAAACACAAAACATCACATAACATTTACTTGCATATGGACGCATGCATATATCTGTGCTTCCTCTTAAAAGGTTACACGATTAAGGTTAAATTCTGTTGGGTTCACGGTATATTAGAGGGCTTCCACCTTTTCCATGCACGCTGCTCTGCTAAAACAACAGAGCCCTGCAGGACACAGAATATTCATATCGGACAAGGACACTATATAGGCCATCCTTTAAATGGGTGAGGGTGCCCTTTCAATGGTGCTGCTGGGTTGAATTTCTTAAGAAAGTTAGGATAAGAGGCAAAAGGCAGGCAAAGCTATTTAGGATGCATTTATGAAAATAAGTGTTCATCAAACTGAATGAATGGGACCCATTTACAGTGTATCTGTAGATACTCAAAGAGTATCATTTCATAAACGTAGACTAAGCTGCTGTTTCTTTCTGAATGGCTGCCATGGCAACAACCACATGACTAGCTCAAAACTCAAGCTGAACTCATATCTCTGTTCATTGTGGTTTCTGGTGCAGCTATATTCAGGCTACAGCGAAGCAAAAAAATGCAACATCAAGCTTACCAACCTGTTTTGCCCTGTGTTAATAAATATCTGCAATACAGATGGGACAAAAACTGCTATGAGATGCACAGGAACAAGGTAAAATGGCAAATTGCTGGTTTATTTTGGACACAGTACCATGGTAATATGTTTTTGTTTATTCAATGCCATTATTTGAAATATCATAGAGAACCATGTTGATACCATGTTATCTGTCAAAGTACAATGGTAGGCCTACATTTTTGTAGGGGATATGACATGGCCAAAAAAATACATGAAAAGTTTAATTGACTAAGATTACACCAAGTGCTTCTTTGTATAACATATGTTAGCATATTATTTCAAGGTTAAATCCGCAAAATCAACTATCAACGCTACTCCCCCGAAAACCTATGACCATCTGCTTGTCAAGTTTAAGAAAAGACAGGTAGGACAACTGAACTACATCGTTTCATGACCACCAGATGCCGACATTTCCGTCTATAATTATCTAAGGAAAAATCTCAAAAAAATAATTATCAAGGAAAGCACGGGAAACACATCATGCTTTAACTTTGTAAATAAATAAATGTCATATAGCCTAGGCCTATCCTTCTCTTATCTATCATATCCAGCTTGAAGATGAACGGGTTTCGAGAATCGAAAGAGAAAATCAGATGCTTCTAGATAAAATGGCCCATATAATGCAGACCAACGGGGGAGTTGACTGCAGAAATGACTATGTAAAGAAAAGGTATAAAATATCCAACAATATAATATTAAATATTGAATCATTTGCATGATATTCAGTCATATCTAATATATTGCACTTTATGGCTTCGGTTTCAGTCTTGGCTCAGAAAGAAGACTGCAGGAGCTGTTTCACATCACCAAAGAGAATCAGCGTATCCTTCAGCGTTTGTCTACATGCAGGCCACGTCACAGCGTTCAACTGTGGCGCGAGCAGTGGCTCAGAAACCTTCAGCTCATGGAGAATATAGGGAGATATCCGCGTCACACCGCACAGGTCGGCGAATTACAACTAAAATGTACAGATATTTCCCATTTTGTCTATACGTAGGCCTAATTAATATTTATTTGATGCATTTGTATCTAGCCTATAGGCTACTTATTTATGCATATTCGTGTTCGTGTATGCTTAGGCTACTCTGACTTGAGTTTTTCTGTGCAATTAAAGAGATCCTCCTTGCCACCCATTTCAGCTGACAGACACTGAAAGGTAGAGAACAAGAAAACTGCAAGAAATGAGGATGAACGGTCTGCTAATATAAGAAATGAAAGGAAGGAATGTGATTAGAAGACGAAATCTGAACAAAAAGTTACATCTGAAGACGAAGCGTAATTCTGCAAGACAGAGTGCAAATGTTGAATATCTATGTTAAAATCTAAGTTAATTCGTAAAGATGTTTTCTATATGATAGGCCTAAGGGCTAGAATTATACGTTCTTTGCTCCTGCTTTGGACAAGTTAAATTAGTTGGCTAACAAAATATCAATCAACTGTGAATGTCTGGAAATAAATACGTTCTAATGTTTTTCTCTTTATTTCTTAATTGTTTTTTGTATAGCCTACACATCCCCTGTACAAGTTCTAAATCTAAATAAAAGCATGAAGCCAATCATGTCTGACATATGACCAGAAATGAACATAATACGGATAATGAACGGATAATGACTCATAGGCTATAAATGAACAAACAAACATGACATGATATTCAGACATTTTATCTACACATTCTGTCTGTTTATATGAAATATATATTTTTATGAACTCTTAAATTCTTGATTAGAAGCTTAATTAAATGTATAAAATTATAAATATAATAAATATTTTTAAATGTCATTTTTTAATATTTTTAATCGATTAGCTATGTCTGATCACGAGAGGCGCTATCATAACACCACACGAACTTTCTGAATCGACTAAGCGGGTCTGATCAAGTCGCCGAACATCACAAGGGTGGCATTAAATGAAAATGTCTGTTGGTTAAATGCATTAAGGATTAATGACATCTTTAAACAGCTGACATTGACATGGTGTAAAAAACGACGGCACAGGTAACGTTACGTCTAAGATTTATGCTATGACACATGTATGCTGTTATTAGTTTATCAGACAGCTAACGTTAGCTTTGCTAACTTTACCGGGGGCCTTTGATAATTGTAACGTAAACAGGAAATGTGACATTGTTGTCAGAAAATAATTGTGTGTGTTAAATATATTGTGTATATATATTATGTAAAATAACCACAAGCAAAGCTGGTGTGTGATTTATAAGCCTAGAAAATTAAATGAATGAAATACTCTGATAACAGCATCTACAGCAGCATCACGGCTCTCAGTATTCATCTGTATTTATTCGCTCTGTAGCATTCTACTATGTGTCGGCATGTTCGCCAATGTGCATTTTCCAATGCGCTAAACCTATTTATAGTTTTTCTCATCCACTCCACACATGATTTGTGTTTTGAGTTTTCTAAAATAATAACATAACACTCTTCCTGCCGTGTTTGTAATAGTAATGCATACGCAGGGTTAACGCTCTGCAACAGTCGTAAAGTTAGCTCAACGTATATGATAAAAGGATGATAAACGCCACGGAATGCGAACTTGTCCTACTATGGCGAAGGCTTGACTCCTGAATGACGCCTTCGCGTGCTATCGGAAATGTCCTACTTCCCACTTCTGACGTAGTGGTCACGAGCTTATCTTATTCAAATTTTGACTTGAGAAGCTATTCATTTGCCATTTTTTAAACAAAAAACAAGTAGGCTTATTTACGATAATTCCGATAGCACGTGAATGCAGCATTAGTACACTTACCTGATTGCGTGAAAGTGATACGTTTAGTATGTTGGCACTATTCAGGTGGGCAGTTAACGTTAGTTGATTGTATTTTAGTACCGCTAACGTCATTATGAAATAATTAGTATTCATGAGTAGGCATTCGCCACAATTCTCAGGGAATCACATGACATATTAAAACTCGTGTTTTCGTTTTCCGGCCTTGTTGAGACATCACTTGTCTTGGTCACATACAGTTACTTTAAAGTGGCGATTCTGTTTCTGAAATTAGTGGATAATAGATGATAAATGATGTAATGATTAGCTATTACTTTCTCACTGACATGCCTAGAGGAATCATTTTATAAATCTTAATTGACTGAGTGTTTGAACTGATAAACCATTGTCCAGAAGTCCCATTGTTATAAGGTCAACTTCTCTTAGTCTTCATTGTGATTTTTGTTGTTGTCAAGTTTTGATCTGTAGTCAGCAATCCTGTGTGAGGTTAACATTATATAGTTCACATGACTGACTTCCCCATAAACATGTTTTTTTAACCTAGAGTTGCTTTGATATCAGAGAGGTTTTGTTTAGAATGCAATGTGGATTCATCATTCATAAAGACATCAATAGCATGAAACATCAACATTTTATCAAACGTGTACCTCTTAATCAAAATTGTGCATAATTTATTTCTGTGGGGTAATTTAAGGATATTTGTGAAGTTAATTATTTTTGCAACATTTTCATGTATATGTAATGTATAATAAATTCTAAATAAAATACTATGGCATAATTTTATGTTTCAAACCTTTCATATAAACAAAATGTATAAATATATAAGTAGTTTTAAAGCTGTTGAGATAGTTGAAAAACTTTTGTCCGACAATTTGTAAAATTTCAAATGTCAGGGTGGCGCAACTGGTCTTTTATTTATTATGAATTGACAAAGTAATAACAGTAAGCGACTAAGTGTGATAATGCAGCATCCAGAGGACCCCAATTGATCCTTGTGGCAGAGAGAAAAGGTTTATAGATCTCTTTTAAATACTGATAAAAGTGGCTACTTTTTAAGTATGGGTATTATGTGTCTTTATAACTTCTATGTACTCACATAAAGAAATGTGTCGGGGGAAGGGAATTATAGATGTCTTTACATAAATTAATTTGCAGGCATTTTTAAATATAAGTAGGCCTATAATGTAAAACATTTATTTACACAATAAGTGCATCAATTGATTTAAATTTTAGTACTTAATATAAAGTGGGACTGAGAAGCACGACAGGGAGCGCCTTAAAAATGATCCGGCTGCAAGAGGAGCATATTTTATAAATGCATTTTTGACTTAAGCTTCGTGATTCTTTTTGTATCAATACAAAACATGACTTTGTTGTTATAAATTGCAATCGATAGTGTATAGCCTACTTACTCACGGAGACCGGCATGGACACCGATACGGACACCGGTGCCCGTTTCATGATGGTGTCATGTCGGTGTCGTTGTGTTTCCGTTTGGGTGTCCGTGCCGTTAAAGTGACAGTAGCCTAATAAAACATGCTGCCGGGGATAGTTCACCCAAAAATGAAAATTATGTCCTTATTTACTCACTCTAATGTTATTCCAAACCTTAATTTCTTTCTTGTGCTGAACACAAAAGAAGATATTTTGAAGAATGTGGTTAACCAAACAGTTGCTGGTCCCCATTGACTTCCATAGTTGGAAAATATATACAAGTCAATGAGTAACAGCAACTGTTTGGAAAAAATTATCAGCTGAAGAAACTTATTTGGGTTTAAAACGAGAGAGTAAATGATGACAATTTTCATTTTTGGAGGAACTATCCCTTTAATGTTAATAAAAACAACAATAAACTAAGAGAAAATCAATCACTCACTGCCCTGAGAACTTTAATAGTAGCTTTAATAAGTATCAATGTATAATTTTTTACCGTGAAGTCTATGTAGTGTTTTATTTTTATATTTGTTCATTTAATTTCTTTCTTGAAAGCTTCTGTTAAATGCACCTACTGTAGCAGAAAAAAATAAAGCACTGTTTATTTCATTTGTATATTATATGTTGTGTATGTAATGTGTATCTTTGTTCTTATCTTTTAATAACAAAGAAAATAATGACAAAGATTTTTATCTTCGCCACTTTGGCCAAAATGTCTGCCTTTCTTTTTTATTTTATATTTTGTTACCTTGTAAGGCTTTGTTTTTAAAATAGGGACAATAGTTTGGCTGTAATGTTCAGTCACTTGCAAAATAGTAAAACCAACATGATAGAGAATCGTGGTAAAATCGTGAATTGTGATTTTTCTGAAAAAAATCGTGAAAAAAATGTATTTAAACACATTGTTCTTGAATCAAAGTATGCTTTACTTCAATTTTGAAAAGATAAAAAGAAAAAAAACTTTTTGGGAACTTTATTTGCCCACCTCAGCATTTAAATATAATCAAATGTACATTAAATAAATGTATTTGTAATTGGTTTGGTTTGGTTTGAATTGTCCCGCAGGGGCAGTGACATGGCTGCCGAAGACAAGGCTGCGATGGACTGGAGCTCTGAGCCGCCGCTCTCGCCCACCAGTCCCTCCCATCTAACGCACTTCAAACCCCTGACCCCCGAGCAGGACGAGCCGCCCCTGCGCTCCGCTTACAGCTCCTTCGTCAGTCTGTTCCGCTTCAACAAAGGTGAAACTGATTTATTTCTCGCCGTATCCCGTACTCAACATCTGCACCTGCATTTCTTTTCTTTTTTAAAGTCCATAAATCATTCATTTGTTTTCAAAGTTTCACAGTTTGTTTTCTGTCATTAAACACTGATTTATGGCAAGATTTTGAGTGGGAAATTAGTATTGTGAACCATCACTTATTTGGGAGCTTCAAACAAGATGATTTTGGGAGTGTTGATTGTTGAATGCATTTAACAACAATAAACTTATCGCATGTGCAGAATCTTTTAGGCTAAAGTTTGTTTTCTGTCATCAAACACTGATTCATGGATATCCCCATCCATTGCATTGCTTTATGCAATTATCTGAATGTAGTCCTTTTTAATGGATCGATAGCACTTATTTGGATGCATAGCATTTTGTATTACTGATGGCTGTACACACCAAACCGTAAAAGCAATCATTTTTATCTTATGAGTAACTTTTGATTTCTGTAATAAAAGTTCAAGGTTATGTAGTAGTCATTCTGCTTTTAGAGAGTACAGGATTCGGCTGGAAATTCCAGAATGGCAGAGCAGGGAATTGTATTGAAGAGTCATGTGACAGTGCTCGAGATGTGCCAAGAACACGGTGTGCATTCCACTCGACGGCTTCTTTTACTCTCATGTTGTTGTTGTTTTTTTGTCCCTATGTATAGTGTGATGGATTTTAATAGATAAGATAGTAAACTAACCATTTCTAAACTTTACTTCCCCTTGTAGGTCTAACATTCTAACACTTTGAGAACATAATGTACTAAAACGTTCTGCTCGTTGAATATTGTGTCCATGGAAAATTCTGAAGTGCTGCATATATCAAAAATATACTGTCTGCGTTGAGTCATGACACATTGAGTAATCAACTGAACCCTTAACCCTTTTCTTGTTTTTTTTTTTTAATGAATCGAGATCATTTTGCTTATGCCAATAACAGAGGGGAAAGGGGGGGGGGGGCTTGCTTTACCAATTGAACCAATCATATTGATAGAAGGTGAAATGTTAGTCACGATGATCTAATTTGTTGTGTCTGTCTTTATCCTATAAAACCTGATGTATTCTTCTTTTTGGGTGACATTCTCTAAGAATTGCTCGAGAACTCTCCCGGCTGTGATTAAAGCATTTAAGGGACATTCGCTCAAAGCTGTTTGATTATCATTGCCAAGTTAGTTAGTGGAAGAAGTTACAGGTTAGACACTAAAGATTGAATAAATGCTCTCTATTAAAGAAGTAGTACACCCTAAATTGAGGGGTAAAAACAAAAGCTCACTGTGAAAAGATGATGTTCTCTAAAGAACACTGTAGAGTAGTTAAACTTTAAACTGTATGTGTACTTAATTAAGAAAAGGTTTAGCAAAATTACAGCTTTTATAAGTACGGAACACACTGATTCTCTTTTGCCCTGTTATAACGAAGTTGCATTTGTGTTGGACATTGTTATTCAATGATTATTTTTAGGTAATATATTCGATCATCAAGTCATTGGAGCTGAAGAAAAATCTGATGTACTACAAAAGAGAAGTTTCTCGAATTCAAATTACATTTCTTTTAATATTAGTCTTGATTTACAGTTAATCAGTGTGATTATCTGTAAAATCTTAAATTCAAACTACATTTATAGTGATCAACTCTCTAACCTCTCCCTTTCATTCCTTTTAGAAAAAACAGGTGCAAACATTGCACCAGCAAAAAAGCTTGCTAAGCTTGGTAAGTCTAGTTTTTGTACAGAAATGAAAGTAAAGCAAGTAAATAAAAGTATAGAATTAATAAATGGGAAAAAATGATTTCGGAATAAGAAAATTAAAAGAGGAAATGTCAACACAATGCAAATTCTTTCTTAAAATCAGACAATCACCACAAAATTCCTACCCAAATCCACCATTTCCTCATGAATCTTCTACCTTCTGACCAAGCTTTTCTGTTGGTTTCAATCATTCAGAGGAAGGACGGCCTCCTTCAGTGACAGAGAAAAGTCAATCGGCTTCATCATCACCGCAGGGGCCACGGCACAACTGGTCAAGTCCTTCCCATTCCGTACATGGCTCTGAAGCCCACAGGAAACATCCGGAGCTTCTCCGAAGAACATCCACTGCTTCAGGTACAAAAACACAATTTTACATATACTTGCACCCATTTGTCTTTTAATCTGTCCACAATTAACATCCAGGTTTTAGAATTGTTTACGTTGCATCTTTTGATTTTTGGGTGAAATATTGACCCGGTCACATTCAGTAACCCTATTCTTCCATAGAAGACAATGCTAAAATCATGTGTTTTACTGTAGATAAAACTATCGTTCTGAATTCTTTAAAACATGCTCTTTCTAGAGTTAGAAAATTCAACCCTATCATTGGTCTCTTTGATTGATGACTAGTCACTGCAGCCTGGTTCTCACAGGGTTTATCATTGAAGATAACAGTTGATTCAAAGGCTAGACTCTGACCTCAAATGATCCATACCACTCTCAGGAGGGCCACTGGACATTTACTGTAAGTGAAAATTCAGGCAACAATTAAGGAAATTCATGAAATTTAGTTTTTGTGTAACGCTAAACCTGTAAATAGTCTCTGGATTTATGGCAAGAATTTGAGTGGGAAATGAGTATTGTGACGAAGACCCTTTGGGTCGAAACGTTAATTTTAATAAATCCTTGGGAGCAGAAGTGGCAGTATTTTGAAAATGAGTATTGTGAACCATCACTTATTTGGAAGCTTCAAACAAGATGATTTTGAGGGTGTTGATTGCATTTAACAACGATAAACCTATCACATGTGCAGAAATCTGTTAGGCTAAAGTTGTGTTTATGTTCCTTTGTGTTCACAGTGGAGTGGGAAGGTGAGGATTCTTTATTTTATTTCCCTGAAATAAATCCCTGAAATTATTATCTGTTTGAATTCATCAGCACTGATTTGGAGTGTATACTGTAAAAAAAAAAAGGATTTTCTTTATCAGTATTTTTTTTTTTTTTTTTGAGAAAAAATTTACATTTTTTTCTTTACATTAATAAGATAAATGTACTTGAGAATCAAATATACTAAGGCTTGTTTTCAGAGACTATATCTTTAATTAGGTGTATTTTTCTTACCACAGTGGCTTTGTAAAAAATACCAAAATAGCTGAACTACTGGCCAATTAAGTCAAGGTAAATTTGTTTTATCTGAAAACAAGTCTTAGAATATTATCTTACTCTCAAGTAAATGTATCTTTTTTTAATGATATTCAGATGTGCTTACTGGAAAATAATACAAAAATACTGATTAAGAAAATAGTTTTTGCAGTGTATAGTTTTAAATGAACCACATCTGTTGCATGTGATAGGGTGTGCCGAACGGACTGCCTGAAGTTCTTGGTCGACACCTTTGGTGCTGTGAACTGAACATTTAGTGGTTGATCTTAGTAATTTCATATGCTTCTATTTTTTAAGTCTATTCATGAGAATCATAATCCTAAGAATACTCTCTGGCCTATGCCGGCTTACATAAGCAATCATTGACGGGATCAAGAGTGCTGGTGGATATTTCACTGCAAGCTTTGGCTTTGAATGAGCATGTGTGCCATGTATTTTTACCTGCATATTGTCCTTTAGAGTAGGTTTAACATCTTAATTTGTACATTACTGGAGCTTGTGTGTTTCTTTGCATTTATAGAGGGTCGACGAAAATCAGAAGCCCCTCTGGGCAACCACGATCCCCGAACTGCTGTCCAGTTACGCACAGCCCTCAAGAGACTCAAGGAGATCATGGAGGGGAAAAGTCAGGTATTGATTTCCAGTGAACTAAGTGGTAAAATTTCTATACAAAAGAGGCAATGATTCAGATGTGAATGGAATCCACTAAAGACTAGAGTACAACAGTGTTGTTTTGTTGTTGTTGCAGTTGGATGTAAGAGATGTGAATCGTGTCTTTTTGTTCCAGGACAGTGATCTGAAACAGTACTGGATGCCGGACAGCCAGTGTAAAGAGTGCTACGACTGCAATGAGAAGTTCACAACCTTCCGACGGCGTCACCATTGTCGACTCTGTGGCCAAATCTTCTGCAGCCGATGCTGCAACCAGGAAATTCCTGGCAAGTTCATGGGCTACACGGGTGAGTGTTGTTGGGGTGTTCGCTTTGGGGAGCGAGGGTCTCGTTCTGACCGTTGGTTTGTGGACGTAGTCTCTTTAAAGAGGCTTTCGACAAGGAGACAAGCAGCAATGTCAGATTAAGAGTAAGAGCACCTCTAGCATGCTGCGTGTGTTTGCAGTGTTTTTTTGGCCTTTGATTTAAATGGGTTGTAGTGTGAATTTTGAACTTTGTGGACTAACTGGTGTGATTCTGGAAAAGGTAAGAATTTGTCTGTGCACTTTGACATTTTAGGAGGAATCAGTACTTACTTAAGAACCCTCATTATTTCCTTGATGTTTTTGAAGTTTTTTTGCAGATATTTTAATGCTGTAAATGCTGTAACTATTCAAAACATGACATTCTGTCAGACTGAATTCTCAGAGAAACTGTAATCTTACTTTGGTTGTTCTTGTATTCAGGCTGGTTTTGGACCCCAAACATTTAACCATAGACATTTCCAGGGTACAGTAGTCCCTCTGGGGATCACAAGGGAGTCCATTCTAGGGGGTCCTTGGAAAATGTATGATATTCTTTTTATTTAAAAAAAATTTAAAAAAATTTGGGCTGTAAGAAATTAATTAATTAATATTTAATCAAGATTTAATCAAGATTTAAACTAACTTATTTTTTTGATGTAACAATTTACCAATTTTTATATCATAATCATTCCCTTCTTTCTGTTGACAGCCAAATCTGTTGTTTTTGAAAATTTGAAATAATTGTGAGAGCAGTTTCCAAAAGGGCACGTGGCAGCTTGCTAGCATCTGCATCTCCAACACTCGTAACACAGTTCAGTGGCTATGACGATTTCCATAGGGACCTCATGACGTCAGTCCGACGTAAAGTTGATCGTGACTGACTGAATGGGAACGTTTGGGTTACTAGTGTAACCCTCGTTCCCTGAAAGAGCCCTGAATGGCCGAGATCCCTGTCTCGGCTCCTCAGCAAAACATGAATGAAGTGGGTAATGCCGGTCATATTTATACCTGTATGTACGGGTAGGTGTGACTCGGCATGCAAATCTCACTGGCCAATGTCCATTGGCTCGTTTGGTTACCAGCGAGTAAATTGGGCTCCCAGGCGAGACCCCATGACATCAGTCCGATGTAACGTCTCCGTTCCCTCCTTCAGGGAATGGGGGGTTACATTAGTAAGCTAGAGTCCTAGATGTTTTTATTTTTTGTTTTGTTAATATTTTGAATTCGCTTTTATTTTTAAATTTTTATGTACATTTTTAGTCATTTCATTATGTGCTTTTGACATTTTTTTTTGTTTGTTTTGTTTAAAAAAAATATTGGTTAATAATTTTAAATTTAGGTTTAATTTATTTTTATTTCGGTTTTAGTTAGTTTTACTGTTTATTTATTTCCAGTTAATAATTTCAGTGCCTCAACTTCCTGCCTCAAGTTCTCAACAACAGTTTTAGCTTTAGCGATAATAACCTTGGTTGGTTGTCTAACTTCTCTTTTGGCTTCGTATCCCCCCCCCACCCCTACTGCAGGTGATTTACGGGCGTGTACGTACTGTCGTAAGATAGCGTTGAGCTACGCTCACTCAGCTGACTCAAGTTCCATCGGAGAAGATCTCAGCGCCCTGTCAGATTCGGCTTGCTCTGTGTGTGTGCTGGAACCCACCGAACCACGCACACCTGTGGGGGGCCGCAAAGCTAGCCGTAACATCTTCCTGGAAGAGGACCTGGCCTGGCAAAGGTGAAAACTACAGAAAAGGGGCAGGGCATAAAGACATATCACTATCTATTCCATTGTTCCTGCTCACTTTACCTTATCCCTATGGTGTTTCCCTGCTCTGTTTTAACACTGCTTTCGTACCATACTCATTTCTCTTGCTGTTTATCTCTTTCACATAAGGATTTTAGGAGGATTGGCCCTCCCAGGTCCATCTAATCATGTATCTGCCTGATGATTTATGATTCATCAAAAGCATAGAAGCAAATTGGTTGTTAATAAATAACATGGGATGTACAAAGAAAAGTGAACCTTAATATGTTGTTTCTTTTAAGTTTATCTTTATTAAAAATTGTTTGCTGTTGAAATCATTTTAAATGGAGTAAAGCATGTTTCTGGGTAAATCTCATGAAACCTGTCAAGAACATGTCTGGGGTTATGTTTCACATTAAAGAACAAAAAAGAGAATAATACAATGTATTATCCTTAAAGGAAAATAAAGCCTTTGTTTAGGACCAGTAAGATATTTTGCATTATGACATTATAATCATATCAATTAAGCTGGTGACCAATTTTCATTACTGTGATCTAATAAACAATAATATATTTATTCAATTGTTAAGTATTTTTAAGTCTTTCATTTATGATTGAGTTGATTTAATAATTTAGAAAGTCATTGAGAATAATTGGAATAAAATAAAGTAAACTATTTAATGCGTAATTGTCATGAAAGTAATTGTACAATGCAAAAAACCTAACTCTCCCAAAAGGCTTAATTTTCTTCATCCAAAATATAATTTATTTTTTATTTTTGGAGTGAAATATGAACTGGACATGTTTTGTGGTATTCACTTTGCTAGCGTCTTCAAATAATTTGGACTTGCAGACCGTTTAGACAGTGTGCATTGTTATTCAAAATAAAGTTCTGAGCAAAGTCACACCTCCTTGCTGTTTTTTCCCCCATACTATAACCAATGTTTACTCTTTTATGAACCATGTTACTCCTGTAAAGCTTTTTTTAACTTATGGTACAGCCCCCCCTGTTTTTATTACGTAAAACGTAGTCACAGGACTATTATGATGCAAATGAACTTCAACCCTCTCTGCTCGCCTTTATTTAATCAGCTGGCTCCTTCTGTGTTGTGTGTCTGTCTCAATGCTCATCTTTTCTCCTTTCTCTTTCCATGCATAGAAAAAATTCCATTGGGATGAGGAAGAAGTGAGTTTTAGTGTTACTTTTGTTTTGCATGACCTCCTAGAGAAGACATGCTGCTGCTGCTCTTGAGTGTGACTGTTTCATGCAAAGCTTGACTGTCATTTATTAACATAGTATTTCAAAGGGAAACGATTTAGATGTTGCTGATGTTCATTTGCGTGTATGTGTGTGATCACTCTAGTCATCAGGAATCTCAGAACAGTGGTCTCAGTTCCAGACTTACAGCAGTTCAAGAGGATATGGGCAAGTCACCGGCCAGGAAGAGGTGATTATAGTGTATTTTGGCCAAAGATTCTTTACTCATTTCAATGCTCATGTTGACTATAAATACAATGTTATCCATTTATTGCTTGTGTTAAGGTCAGCTAGTGTGACCAACCTGTCTTTGGACCGTTCTGGCTCAGCCATGGTTCCTGCTTACGAGAGTTCAGTTAGTCCACAGAACAGCCGGGCCGTATCCAAGACCGACCACACCGAAGAGGAGCGAAAGATCCTTCTGGTACGAACTTGTCTTTCACAGATTCCTCCTCAACTTTCCTTAACTTTTGCATTGTTATATTATGTGTTATATAATGTTGTTATATAATTATAATGACTGATTATCTTGTAGGATTCTTCTCAACTTAAAGACCTATGGAAGAAGATTTGCCACAACAGCACAGGGATGGAGTTTCAGGACCATCGGTACTGGCTGCGTACTTACCCCAACTGCATTGTCGGTAAAGAGTTGGTCAACTGGCTCTTACGAAACGGCACTATTTCAACTAGGTAAGAACTTGGTTACATCTTCAAGTGTGGTCAGACATTAAAATATTCATTTAAGCTATAACAGTTTTGTTTCCTTTGCGTTCTTCTGAGTCAAGTCACATTTATTTATATAGTGTTTTATACAATACAGATTGTTTCAAAGCAGCTTCACATTAATAAACCGTGAAATAACTTGTATAACATGTTAATGTTGTTAAACTTTCAATTATTCCGACACAGGGCTCAGGCCATAGCTATTGGGCAGGCTTTGGTAGATGGTCGCTGGCTTGACTGTGTAACCCATCATGATCAGATCTTCCGTGATGAATATGCCCTCTATCGCCCTCTTCAGGTTAGTATAAGTATAAATATGTGCCATAATTATGTTAAAGGCACAATATGAAATATTTTTGCTTTAAAATATCCCAAAAAAACACTAGCACAGTGTTATATATTTTGTTCAGTTGTGTACTTACATTATCCCAAATGTTTTCAACAATGTTTAAATCCAGAGAAATTAGCAATTTTAGCCAGTGTAATGGCCCGTGTCATTGCGTCGCCTGTCAATGACATCGTATCCACGTTACCCCTGATTTCCGGTCCTAGTTCCGTAAAAACCATGGAAACACCAAAGATGCTTTAGACTTTTGATCAACTGTTTGGATACCTTTATCGACAGATAACTTAATCATTGTTATGGTCTTACTGTTTGAATCACGTTTTCTTGATTTACAGCGAGTAACATGTTTGTACCATACCTCAGAGACAACACTATTTTGGTCAAGTGGCTAACATAGCATAATCAGCCTTTTCTCCACCATCTAATATATTTTATAATTAACTGCATGCTATTTAGCAACACAAAAGTCATCCAGCTTTTATAATATAATATTCTAATAACGATCTAGCTTACTGCAATGTGCAACAAGTGTCTCATACCAGCCACAGAGCGAACGCACAGTAACGTTTTAACATAACTTTCAACACACTCAAATGTATTTATGATTGTTTTGACCGAGTAAAACAGTGCTGCATTACCCCACAATTTTAATTTGTCAAATAAAATAACCTGTATCAGTAGTAATTCAGCACTCGTGGCTATTTCATTAGAATGAGAGAAAATATGCATATGTTTTTTGTGGAGGTGTAGATGACAACTCCCATGATTCCATGCTCATTCACAGTGTCCTCAAGCTACGCCTTTATTATTGTTTTAAATAAGCGACCTTTAGCAGAGAAACTTACATACTGTCCCTTTAAATTTAATATTAATTTTCTGTTGAAATCACATGACTGTAATATAACTGAGCAGGCTAGTTACATGCTAACTGAATACACTATTTTTGTAATTCTGATTTGGATTGTTTATTGTAATGAGCACTATACAAACAAAATGGAATTGGTTTGATTCCTTCTGTCATCATATTAGGAATGCATTTGTTGACTTTCAGAGCACAGAGTTCTTAGAAACCCCCTCTCCAGACAGTGACAGTGTGAATTCTCTGGAGGGACACTCTGAACCGTCATGGTTTAAAGACATCAAGTTTGACGACAGTGACACTGAGCAGCTAGCAGATGAAAATGACTTTGTCACACCAAGTAAGTATCGCATGACTGCTGATATCCTATAGCAGTCATTATGTATTTCCTTTACCAACTTGCTCTCACAATTTTCCAGACTCGGCCAGCCCCAGCAAAAGAACATCCGTCAGCAGTTTCCATTCTGCAGTGGACAGTGACTCAGCCGCCTCCATCAACCTAAACATGGAGCAGGACAATGTCAATTTCCACATCAAGAAGCAGGCCAAGTACCCCCATGTGCCTCCTTACCAAGCCGAGCAAAAAAGTATGGAGCCCCATGACCCGTTCACCCCAGAAACCGACATCCATACACCAAGTGAGGAGAGGCGGAGAGGCCGATTGGCCATCCTGGTTTGCCTCTGTCTGCTTCAAAAGCAGCACTAACTCACTGGCTTTGTTCCAAACCCGAGTGAGCGGCCTCACTATATACTGTCTACATAGGCAGCAACCTTGTAAGGCTACAACCTAACGGCATAGAAACCTTATTGATGACTTGTCAAAGGCACAGCAGTTTAATAATCTGGGTCAAAGAGTGGGTGTAAAATGGTGACGAAAAACTAAATTATTGTGCAAAGTCTTGACTAACAATTTAAGTGGCCCTTAGGAAAAAAACTTTCCTAGGAATTTTTTTTTTTAATGTATAGTGTGACCTCTTTATTAAGCACAAAAACACATTTTAATTATTATAATAATTTTTATATTTATTTTAATAAATTATTTGTAATTGTTTTTTAACAAATGCTATCTCAGATTTAAAAAACAAAACAAAAACACAGAGATCTCCATAATGCAGTAATCCATGTGCTACTGCCTCAGACCTAAGCTAAAATGAGTCATCTTATGAAACAGAATAATTTTACTGCATTATGTATGTGTCATATTGTGGTGATGCCTGAAAATCCTATCTAGGTAGGCAGCTCACTAGGGTTTGGAACAGAACCAACGTCTTGCTGATCTGAGACCCACCACTCAATACTAGTCCGACCCTCCAAAATATAATTAACAATTGAAGTAACAGCCCTAACTATAGCATACAGTCCTGCATGACTGATTTCTTCCTTCCCAGCCTTACATTATTTCCCTTACCAGTCCAACATTTCATATTAACGCATTTCCAGTTTGTCATACTATCTCAAAAGCATGGCTTGCTGCAATGTCATGCATGCCTCACAGTCATAAAGCAGTAACACTGACTTCCACTTCCTCAAAAAGACTTGTTGAAACTAATTCTTTGTCATGTACTAGACTGAGGCATCGCCTTAATGCAACATTTAAATCCATATAATCCATTGTGTCTTCCGATGTCCACGATTGACTGTCCTGTCTCACACGCACTCTCTCTCTCTACATCAGTGGAAGTCCTGCTCTCTGAAGATGGAGGTCAGCATATATCCATCAGCGATGCCTTCATTAAAGGTAATTGTTTCTTGCGTGTTTAATTCCAGTTTGTTGCAATACTTCCATTCAAAAGTTTAGAATCACTAAGACATGTTTTTAAAGCTTGAAGTTTAATTTAAAGTTTCAAATAAATCTGAATCTGGTGAGTAAAAACAAGGGTAGAATGGTCAAAAAGAACCTAAAGATGGTATACGCCAATAAAAGAGTATTATGAGAAGATGAATCAAAGTTTGAGCTGTTGTGGGAATCATAAGGTTCCATCATAAAGACACCTATGGGAAGTGCAACCGAAAGCATTGGATGAAACTGCACCTAATTATCTTTTTAAACTGACTGCTTAGAAGGCATAAGCTCTGCACAGACGTCATTGAACAGACAGTTTGAAGAACAGCGTTAAATTAAAAAGTTGTTTGTAATTATGCATGTCTTTACTGCATTTTTACCAATTTAATGCATCCTTAATGAGTAAAAGTATCAATTTCTTTCAAAAACAGTGTAGTGTACATGAACTCTTGTCTTACCTATGCTGATGGGTTTCTCCTCTGTAGAGTCTTTGTTTAATCGGAGGGTTGAGGAGAAAGCTAAAGAAATGTTCTTCACTCCTCTCGGCTGGCATCACAGCTCCTTGGACCAGCTGCGGGAAGAGAATGGGGAAAAGAAAGCAATGGAGCGTTTACTGTAAGATATACTTTTTTTTTTATTTTAAAGTTAATTTTTTCCAACATATAAGATGTTATTTTTAGGTTGGTAACTTGTATTCATAAACAATTAGGAGCAAAATACTTCACTGCTGTACTTTTATCAACATGTAAAATACTATACTAACATATATATATATAGTAAATACTAAATACTAAATATACAACTAATGTGTGGTCACACAAGCATCACATAAAAATCACATGTAAATGAGTTTAGGGACTTTTGGAAGCACACATCATGATTAATGCTTCCTCTTTAGGTCTGCTAATCACAGCCACATGATGGCGCTGCTGCAGCAGCTGCTCTACAGCGAATCACTGTCTCTCTCCTGGCGTGACATCATCGTACCTGTGGTGAGGCAGGTGGTGCAGACAGTGCGACCGGATGTGCGTAGCTGTGATGATGACATGGATATCCGTCAGTTTGTCCACATAAAAAAAGTGAGGAACGCAAGTGGATGCAAAATCAATTAATCTAGTTTTGCCAGTTACATTTGTCTAATACTAGATGTTTTGTAGATTCCAGGGGGAAAGAAGTTTGACTCTGCTGTAGTGAATGGTTTCGTTTGCACAAAGAATATTGCACATAAAAAGGTTTGTATTGATTCAACATTATGCCACAGAGGAGGCCATATATTTGCGCTAAGTGTCAGGAATTTCTCAACAGATGAACCCTTACATCAAAAACCCCAAGATACTTCTCCTCAAATGCTCCATTGAGTATCTGTACAGAGAAGAGACCAAGTTCACCTGCATTGACCCAATTGTGTTGCAGGTGATGCTTGAAATGTGATATCTCCAGACAATATGCTAAAAATACAAGAATCTGAAAAACCATTTAATTTACAATTTGCTTTGTACAGGAGCATGAGTTTCTGAAGAACTATGTTCAGAGGATTGCTGATGTACGACCAAACCTAGTGTTGGTGGAGAAGACTGTGTCCCGTATCGCTCAGGACATGCTACTGGAGCATGGCATTAGCCTTGTGATTAATGTCAAACCTGTTAGTACCGTCTTTAAGGCATTGTTTAAACATTATTCCCATATTGAACATCAATAATGAGTTGTGAAGAGTTATTTTGGTCTAGTTTGGGGATGTTTCAAGTAATAGCTCTCTTTAATCGCCACAGCAAGTCCTGGATCGTGTAAGTCGAATGACTCAAGGAGATTTAGTCATTTCAATGGATCAGCTCCTTACGAAACCTCGTCTGGGTACCTGCCACAAGTTTTACCTGCATTCCTTCCAGCTGCCAAATAGTGAGTCTTTATCTCTAACTCTATTTATGATGCATGTCACTGTTTATGTTATTAATGAGCTTTAACTCGCTTCTCATTTTACTAAAAGCTGTTCCCTTTAGGGATGCAATAAGTACCATATTGGCTATTCATTTATCAGTATCTGTTCCTTTGAGGTCATCTAACACTCACTAAAAGCTAATCTTTAAAAACACTAATAATTTAATAACAATAAAAGCTAATCTTTAAAAACACTAATAATTTAATAACAATGTTCAGTGTAATCTTTAACAAATCTGAAAATGAACATCCCTTTTTCATACTGTACAATATAATGTTGTGATGCTTTAAATTCACGTCTTGATAAGGACAGTTGTGATCAGACTTATGTTTTTCACCAAATTAGTTTTATTTATAATTTTCAGGTCTGGCATATTTTTGTTTTTTATTAGTAATTTCAAAAAAAGCGTTGTAAAATTCACTTGATCCCTCTGTTTACAGATGAACTGAAGACCCTGATGTTTTTTGAGGGCTGTCCTCCTCAGCTGGGCTGCACTATTAAGCTCCGCGGTGCCTCAGAGTATGAACTGGCACGGGTGAAAGAAATCATCATTTTTATGGTGTGTGTGGCGTACCACTTACAGCTAGAGATCTCTTTCCTCATGGATGAGTTTGCAATGCCTCCCAGCCTGGCTGAGAGTTCCTCCTTCCCATGTCTGCTGGAAAGCACCACTTTGGAGGAAGAGGAGGAGACTGGTGGGGAAAAGGAGAGCCAAGATAATGATGGGTCCACGCTGGGGGACGTTAGCCTTACGCTTCTTCCAGAAGAAGACTTTGAGCCAGGACTTCAGGAGATTATCAAACTCCACAGTAGAGAGCCTTCCATCTCAGAATCTTCCTATAAAGATGGAGAAAGCCCCAGAATAAATAAAAATGGTTCAGTTGCTTCCTTCTCTGGAGGAGAGGAAGACATTATAAAGACCTCCACACCCCTTTCCTCTTTCTCTTCCAGCTTTCCCCAGCTGGTGTCACCACCTTTCCTGAATTCAGACCTGAAAGAGATGTCACAGGAAGTAAACAAGGGGCCAGTTGAGGAGGAGAAGAACAAAGAGCTGGAGGAGCATCTGGTCCATCAGGACAGCACAAGCTCTGAGGCGTCCCTTCCACCAGCCCGGCTCTTCAGGGATCCCTTACAGGACGACACAGACATGTTTGTGACCGAGCATGTAGCTTCCTCAGATGACTGCCTCAAGTCCATCTCAGCTTTATTTAAACAGGAGCTAAAAGACATTATCCTATGCATTTCACCTTTTATTACATTTCGGGAGCCGTTTTTGCTCACGGGGGCTGGACTGCGTTGTCCTAGCCGGGATTATTTTCCAGAACAGGTTTACCTCTCACCTCTATTAAATAAGGACTCAAAAGAGCTGGACGGACGCCGCAAGCGGCAGCTGCTGAAAGAGTCTAGCCCGAGTTCTGGCAGCCTGACTAACGGTACTGTGTCGCATCAACGGACCATCCAGATTTTGCCCTGTCACAAACTCACGAGTGCCCGTATAGCAGACCAGCTAGGCAGCAGTCAGAATCTGGCATGCATGCTGGCTGACTACCGTGCCCAGGGAGGACGCATTCGGCAAAGAGAAGGAATGCATTTTCGTGAAGCCCCGCCCACAAAGGCACCAATAAAGGCAGATAGTGAAGATGATAAAGGGGCAGGACAGAGTGAAATGACATGGGCTACAAAGGTGGGGGTTTCTCGTCAGCTATTATGTTTATTATTTTACTTTATTCCACATTCCGAATAGTGTGAGGCACTTTGCATGATTAGGGCCCTAAACTTGAAATTTTAAACTATTGTTTTTGGTCAGTGAAAGGAGATGCTTAACCTTAGGAAAAAGTCAAGGTCAAACTAATTATTATATAAGCTGTATTATCTTTTAATTGTATGAGTTTTGATGTTTTTATAACTTGTTTCCAAAAGTTTTAATGCAGTGTGGAACCCTGATTTATTAATTTAGTTATTTATTTATACTTGTATACAAATAACAGAGTTGGAAATGTAGCTAAAATGAATTAGCTACTCATTAGGGGCCAGCTAGGTATCCACTATATATTGCGGAAAAATATTTGTTTTCTAATTTTTTTTAAACAAATAAATTGTTCCTTTTTTATAGTGAGAGAAAATCATTCTGTAACGTCATTGCATGCGAAATGTGGGGATACAATTAGTTAATGCTTAAAAAATATTTTTTTTCTACAATTAAATGTTTTTAATTGTTTCAGTTGGACTGTTTAAATCCAGTCAACCATCAGAGGATCTGTGTGCTGTTCAGTAGCTCATCAGCACAATCTAATAATGCCCCAAACCCCTGCGTCAGTCCATGGTAAACTCTCAGTACACTTACATTATTATCATATTAATTCAAGATGTATTAACATTAACATGACGGAATGATGTTACTGACTGTGTTCTAAATATGTAAAAGTTAATGTCTAGGTTTTTTAATGTATCTGCTATGTATTTACAGGATTGTAACAATGGAGTTTTATGGCAAGAATGACTTGACTCTTGGTGTATTTCTGGAGAGATACTGTTTTAGGTAATTTATTAATTCACACATTTATTTTTGTCATTCCTAGGGTTGTCACACAATAACAAAATGTGTCAGTCCAGAAGTTCTGATACTACAACAAAAAATGAACACTCCTTTATTTGAATGTCATTATAATATTTTTGTATTTTTTTTTCTGATTTTGTTTTTATATGGTTGCAATTCAGACCCTCTTACCAGTGCCCCAGCATGTACTGTGAGACCCCCATGGTGCACCACATCCGGCGCTTTGTGCACGGTAGCGGCTGTGTCCAGATTGTTCTGAAAGAGCTCGACTCGCCTGTACCCGGATATCAGCACACGATCCTCAACTACTCTTGGTGCCGTGTCTGTAAACAGGTAAATGGGAGACTTTGACTTTTTTTTTTTTTTTTTTTTTTTTTTTTTTTTTTTTTTTTTTTAACAGAATTAAAGTAAGCTATTTCATGTGAATTGTTACCCATTTTGTTTCAGGTGACTCCTGTGGTCCCTTTGTCTAATGACTCCTGGTCCATGTCCTTCGCAAAGTATCTAGAGCTCCGTTTCTATGGTCACCAGTACACCCGTCGGGCCAACGCCGAGCCTTGTGGCCACTCCATCCATAAAGATTATCACCAGTACTTTTCCTACAACCAGATGGTGGCTTCCTTCAGGTGTGCATCTTCACAGTATATATTTCATATCTTTGAATATGCAGAATGACTACCTGAGTAGATTTTTATGAACTTTGTAGTAAATGTATTTGTACTCTTCTGTCACCTGTAGCTACATCTCAGTGAGACTACTAGAGATCTGTCTGCCGTCTCCAAAGATCATCATCAGGAACCAGGGGCCCTCTAAAGCCAACTTGCAGCAGGATCTCAAAGACTTCTCCCAGAAGTAAGAATCCCTATCTCTCACCCAGCCTCATTAACCTCCTCCGGAAGTCAGCTAAATGAATCGTTTCTCCATCGTTTGTAGGGTGGCTCAGGTGTACCTGGCCATAGATGACCGTCTCACCTCTTTAAAAACTGACACTTTCAGCAAGACCAGAGAGGAAAAAATGGAGGACATGTTTGCACAGAAAGACGTAGATTTCTTTTCATGACTTTCCTTATTTTATCCAAAGTATTAACCAATGTCCAATTACTTTAAATTAATATTCTTCTGTTTTAGATGGAGGAATCCGAGCTTCGCGGTTGGATAGAGAAGCTACAAGCGCGTCTGCCGACCAGTGCAAAGGACTCGCCACAACAACTTCAAGCTGTTCTGGAGTCAGTGGTGGTCAAAAAGCAGGGCTTGTGTGAGACCTTGCAGTCTTGGAACAACAGGTGAGGACTGCAGTCATACAGCCATAGAGATGGAGACTAAACATCTGCCATCAGAAAAACAGAACTGATGTTTTATCTCCTCTTCAGACTTCAGGACTTGTTCCAGCAAGAGAAAGGCAGGAAGCGTCTATCTGTTCCTCCCAGTCCTGGCAGACACAGACAAGCTACATCAGATGAGAGCAAGGTCAGTAATTTATTTAGCAAATAATGTATTAATCACCAGGTAGTCTATTATTATTTTTTAATTTAGCTTTTTAAAACCCTCTCTGAGAAGTTGCTTCTCTAAATTTATACTCTTTAAAGCACCTGCACTAAAAATATTAAAGCTAAAAAAAGAAGAAAAAAATGTAGATATATTCATTACCCGATTAGTCAGATATTGGACCACTAGTTGCTCTTGTACTGGGTGGATCTAGGGCTGGTAACCAAAAGGTAGTGGGTTCGAACCCTGTGCTTAAGTAAGCCACCTTCTGGACTTGAAATAAAAGCATCTACTACATACTTTTGATAATTTATTTGTTGTTTTTGATTCATAGACTAATGCTTTGGAGTCCTCTCCTCGTAACTCATCCCAAATGGATGGAGAGAAAGGTGAGTTCATTGGTCCTTTATTCATCTTAAAATAGTTGATTGTTGCGCACAGTCGACTCACAGCCTGTTCTCACAGAGGACCGTCATCTCAACACATTTCCGTCAAGTTCAGGGTCTTCATCGTTACTACAGTTACCGTCTCCGGCTGATCAAGCTTCAGATGTCATTACGAGCGGACCATCTTTTCCTGATCAGGACTCCGTCAGCATTCCAGAGGGTAAACTTACTTTGAACACTTCCTTGTGTTTGAAATCACACACAAACATCCCACCTGATTTTCTCTCTCTCTTCATCTCTCTATTTCTTTTTTTGTTTAGACATGTTTGATGGACACTTACTTGGATCCAATGACAGTCAAGTAAAGGAAAAGTCCACCATGAAAACCATCCTGGCCAACCTGTTACCGGGCAACAGTTACAATCCCATCCCTTTCCCTTTGTAAGGCTGTTGTGATATTATGGATGCTAAAAAGCAAACCAATGCTTTTCTCAAGCTAATAAAGGTCTTTCTTTTTTTCTTTTGTTATGTTAGTGACCCAGACAAGCACTATTTGATGTACGAGCATGAGAGAGTTCCTATAGCAGTATGTGAGCGAGAACCCAGCTCCATCATTGCTTTTGCACTCAGGTACAGCTTTTGTACACTTATAACTATTAATACTATAACACATGACTAACACTTACTATTCTTATATCTAAAAAAAAAAAAAAAAGACCTTGCAAAGTGTTCTGTGCTAGACTAACTGGGAATAGTCACAGCACTTGCATATTGTTGCCCTATTGTTGGTTTGATCTCTTCTATTGTTCTTCATATTTGTAAGTCGCTTTGGATAGAAGCATCTGCTAAATGGTTGAATGTGAAATCTAAATAACTAAAAATTACACATTTTGATGCATCTCAATATTTATGTAATTTCTCAGAAATTCCTCCAAATTTTTGTTCATTTGGAGGAACCATCGTTTTTACTAAACAGCCATTTTTGCCAAGTAGATCCAGTAAATCAATGTTGTGAACCAACTGACTGAAGCAGACTTGCTTCCAGATTTCTGAAAATGAATCAAACTTCTCAGTAGTATCAGCATTTTAAATGAGACACTATTCAAATATTGTGTTAATGTTCTCGTACTCACAAATTGTGAAGCTGGCCTACTGGCATGGACGTAAAGTCATGTTAAATGCATTGTGATATTTACGATATTGATTCATTTTAATTTTGTCAACAAATAATAGCAAATACTTATTAAATATTCAATATATAGCTGAAATGTCACTGCAGTTTTGTTTCACTGATTGTACCCCGGTGTTTCTTAAACATTATCCTAATTCTTCTATTTCCATCATCCAGCTGTAAAGAATATAAAACTGCCCTTGAAGAGCTTACAAAGACTACAGCGAAAATCGGAGGTGATGATACATCTCAGGCCATTAGGTACATCAATCCCTCATTCCCCTTATTTGCTGTATTTTCTCAGTGTATATTGGTAAAACAGCAAGCTGATTTCTTCTTCTTTTGCCATCTATAGTGCTGGAGAGAGTAGAGTAAAGAACAGCCCAGCCAAACCTAGTGACAGCAGCATGTCACAGCTGAACCGCAGTAGCATTGATGCTGACCCACTCAGTAAGCCAAACCACAGTTTAACAAATACTAGCCCGGGGCTCGACAATAAGGACTGCCTGATGGCCCGGGGCCAGCGTAGAAGACGCTTGGGACAGTAGACGGAACTGTCACTTGCTGGATCAGGACAGTGTTGCATCTTCACGAAAGTTCATTTTCACGTGTTTTTAAGCCTGGTCAATTTAAATATTCAAGCGCAAGAATACGTGAAAGAACTCTATTTAATACTTGCGTGCTGTGTGAAAGTTTTGTGCATGCACACTTTCTGAAGCACGTGCCCAGAAATAATATGCAATTATTTACATTTGATTATTCAATTTCTGTACCGGAAAATTGTTAGATCAACCTGAAAAGCACTGTTTACAAAGGTTGTATTTATCTTTGCTATTGCGCATAATTTGATTATTTGTTCTTATTTTATTACTAACAGTTTATTTAAAATTTACATTAGTTAGGAAAACAGTTTGTGGTGTCATAACCTTATTTATTAATGATTTATTAAGGCCTATTTTATATCATTACTTTTTTGTGGTGGGGCTAGTGAAAATTTTGTCTAGGCAAGTAAAAATTTGAACCAGTGGCCGAACCGGGCCAGTAGAAAAAAATCCTTAGTGTTGAGCTCTGTAGCCACTTACAAATAGCATGTAATTTATCATTTTCTCTATGTAATATGGAATTGCTTATGAGACTAAATGTTTATGGGATCTCTTTTGCAGAGGATCCTGAAAGTGGAGACAAACAGAAGAAACAGACCGGAAACCCACACATTGAGCTGCGTAAGTATCAGTCTCAAATGGCAGGCGAAAACATTCCTTATATTTAGATCAACATTATTGACCCCTCTGGCAGTAAATAATTGTGCGTCACACAAACAAAAAAAAAAGTTATGCTTTTTTGGATATCACGTTGCATGTAGTGTGTAATATAGCTGTTTGTGAATGTAAAAGGTCTGCAAAGTGCACGAAAAAAGTTATTCTGACCGATTGTAAACTGCCTGAAATGAGTCGTCGGTAATTCCAGTCTAACTTCCTGCACAAACCTAAGTAGGTTTGTAGCAAATTTGCATAATGCCAGACTATGGTCTGTTCAGACTATGGTGTTTATTGGCTGCCAAGTGCTAAAGAAGCCCCCAGAGCTGAAATTCAGATTTGGTTATGGGCGTTTCGTTTTTTTTGACGTGCTGTCACAACCACAACAAATTGGGCCATCTGACCAATCAGAGGAAGGGGTTTAGAGAGACCGGATCCTTGAACGCATGATCTCATACACTGTGAGAAAATAGGTGATGCTGCAGTGTATATTATAAGAAAATGTAAGTGTTTTGTTTTGTTTTTTTTACCTTGGATACATGTAAACCTATTGTAGGAGACCTCCAAAACTAAATTAGGAAACTTTAAAATACCATAATAGGGACACTTTAATGTTTTCACAGATTTGATTTATAAATAAATTAGCTGTTTAATTATAATAATAATTGGTATAAATATAAATAAGAACATAATTATTATTAAATCTGAAAATTATACTTTTGATGCAGAGTTCTCAGATGCCAATGCCAAGTTTTACTGCCGGATCTACTACGCCGAAGAGTTTCATAAGATGCGGGAAGAGATTATGGAGAGCTCAGAGGATGAATTTGTGCGATCGCTCTCCCACTGTGTCAACTGGCAGGCTCGTGGCGGGAAGTCCGGTGCAGTTTTCTACGCCACTGAAGGTGCGACCTGATCTAAGGGTGCAAGATTTACAGATGAATCTTTACTGAATTTTTTTTTTTTTTTCATGAAGGTAGTTGTTGTAAGTGAAGACTTGTTGGATGTATTTTGCTAAAGGTACTGTTTCTCCTCAGATGATCGTTTTATTTTGAAGCAGATGCCCAGATTAGAGGTCCAGTCATTCTTAGACTTTGCACCCCACTACTTTACTTACATCACCGGATCAGTTCAGCAAAAGGTAAGCATATACTGTACGTACCTGTGTATATATAGTATAGGTCTTGTCATAGCTCTGTATGAGGCTGCATTTTTCGGCCCGTTTTAGGTTTTTCTTTCTAAACTCATTGTTTTTGCATCTGTTTACAGCGGCCCACAGCACTTGCTAAGATTCTGGGAGTGTACCGTATCGGCTACAAGAACTCTCAGAACAACACAGAGAAGAAACTGGACCTGTTGGTGATGGAAAACCTTTTTTATGGGAGAAAGATGGCACAGGTATAATATTTTTAAGAAAAAAGCCTTTAAGCCTTTAAATCTGCAGCTTATAACCGATTTGACATTGGTGTTTCAGAAAAACTGTGTCAGACAATTTTGGTCTTTTTATGCTCACATTTACGGTCCTCTTAACTGTTTTTGTGCAGGTGTTTGACCTGAAGGGATCCCTGAGGAACAGAAACGTGAAGACGGATCAGGGAAAGGAGAGCTGTGAGGTGGTGCTCCTAGATGAGAATCTCCTGAAACTGGTGCATGACAATCCCCTTTATATTCGCTCCCACTGCAAGGCCATTCTGCGTGCTGCCATCCTCAGTGACGCCCACTTCCTGTCCAGCCACCTCATCATTGATTATTCCTTACTGGTGGGCCGTGATGATGCCACGGATGAGCTAGTCCTGGGGATCATAGGTGAGAAAATTTTATGTTATTGTAAAATACATTTTGGACTTTTCTTTTAGTGGTTGTTAAAACTCTTGTATATTTGAAGATTATATCCGGACTTTCACATGGGATAAAAAGCTGGAGATGGTGGTCAAATCTACTGGGATTCTTGGAGGTCAAGGTACAGTTATGCTGTTTTAAATAAATAAATATCCTCGATATTCTCAGTAGAAGCTAAGACTCTTACATGCGTTATGGTCTTTCCATCCTGACAGGTAAAATGCCCACGGTGGTGTCACCAGAGCTGTACCGATCACGTTTCTGTGAGGCCATGGACAAATACTTCCTCATGGTCCCTGATCACTGGACGGGTCTTGGGCTCAACTGCTGATGGGCAAGAAGGGAACGTTACGGCTGGAAATGGATATGCTGCTCTCTTACGAACTTTGCAGTGATTTATTGGAAAGGTTAACCCTCCATTATCTGCAGTGGTGTCTGAAGCTGGGTAAAATTGAACCTCTCTTTTTATGCTGTGTACAGTTTGACCAAAACTGCCGTGCCAAGACCCAGTTCCTGAAGATCCACGGAAGAGACTGAACTGAAATGGCATAACTTCTTGTACCCTGATTTGCAGTAGTGTTTGTTTATAACCTATTAATCTGAACTGTGGAAAATGTAACATTTTATAAATGTACAGAGATGTATAATTAAAGATTATTAATACTGATAAAAGTGTCAGCCTTGTGTCACTGTTAAGATGTGTATCTCCATGAGGATTCTGAGATGTTTCTGCAAACCTAAAAAAAAAAAAAGATATTAGAGGTACAGTATTTTTAGGTACAAGTTCTCTCAAATATAAGAGGAATTAGGTATAGGTACATGACACATTTACTTTCTCAGTAAAGCATATCTGTACGTTGCTGACTACATGTGTATTTGTGTAACCACTATGCTACACATACAGGTCCTTCTCAAAAAATTAGCATATTGTGATAAAGTTCATTATTTTCCATAATGTAATGATAAAAATTAAACTTTCATATATTTTAGATTCATTGCACACCAACTGAAATATTTCAGGTCTTTTATTGTTTTAATACTGATGATTTTGGCATACAGCTCATGAAAACCCAAAATTCCTATCTCAAAAAATTAGCATATCATGAAAAGGTTCTCTAAACAAGCTATTAACCTAATCATCTGAATCAACTAATTAATTCTAAACACCTGCAAAAGATTCCTGAGGCTTTTAAAAACTCCCAGCCTGTTTCATTACTCAAAACCGCAATCATGGGTAAGACTGCCGACCTGACTGCTGTCCAGAAGGCCATCATTGACACCCTCAAGCAAGAGGGTAAGACACAGAAAGAAATTTCTGAACAAATAGGCTGCTCCCAGAGTGCTGTATCAAGGCACCTCAGTGGGAAGTCTGTGGGAAGGAAAAAGTGTGGCAAAAAACGCTGCACAACGAGAAGAGGTGACCGGACCCTGAGGAAGATTGTGGAGAAGGACCGATTCCAGACCTTGGGGGACCTGCGGAAGCAGTGGACTGAGTCTGGAGTAGAAACATCCAGAGCCACCGTGCACAGGCGTGTGCAGGAAATGGGCTACAGGTGCTGCATTCCCCAGGTCAAGCCACTTTTGAACCAGAAACAGCGGCAGAAGCGCCTGACCTGGGCTACAGAGAAGCAGCACTGGAGTACCCACAGTCAGTGATGGTCTGGGGTGCCATGTCAGCTGCTGGTGTTGGTCCACTGTGTTTTATCAAGGGCAGGGTCAATGCAGCTAGCTATCAGGAGATTTTGGAGCACTTCATGCTTCCATCTGCTGAAAAGCTTTATGGAGATGAAGATTTCATTTTTCAGCACGACCTGGCACCTGCTCACAGTGCCAAAACCACTGGTAAATGGTTTACTGACCATGGTATTACTGTGCTCAATTGGCCTGCCAACTCTCCTGACCTGAACCCCATAGAGAATCTGTGGGATATTGTGAAGAGAAAGTTGAGAGACGCAAGACCCAACACTCTGGATGAGCTTAAGGCCGCTATCGAAGCATCCTGGGCCTCCATAACACCTCAGCAGTGCCACAGGCTGATTGCCTCCATGCCACGCCGCAATTTATTTCTGTGTCTTACCCTCTTGCTTGAGGGTGTCAATGATGGCCTTCTGGACAGCAGTCAGGTCGGCAGTCTTACCCATGATTGCGGTTTTGAGTAATGAAACAGGCTGGGAGTTTTTAAAAGCCTCAGGAATCTTTTGCAGGTGTTTAGAGTTAATTAGTTGATTCAGATGATTAGGTTAATAGCTCGTTTAGAGAACCTTTTCATGATATGCTAATTTTTTGAGATAGGAATTTTGGGTTTTCATGAGCTGTATGCCAAAATCATCAGTATTAAAACAATAAAAGACCTGAAATATTTCAGTTGGTGTGCAATGAATCTAAAATATATGAAAGTTTAATTTTTATCATTTCATTATGGAAAATAATGAACTTTATCACAATATGCTAATTTTTTGAGAAGGACCTGTATATTGATATTATTGGTCTTAATGGGGTTTGAGATGACTGTGACGGCTTCAGTAAACAACAGTTATTGAACCTAAACATCTCTGACCCTCTTCCACACTTCAGACGGTGGTCAAGAGCTAGACACACTTGAATTTCTGTGAAAACTTCAGTAGACTTTAGAAATGTTCATGTGTTGAAAAGAAGCCGTAGAAGCAACTGAGGTTTACCTGATTATTTATACATAATTTTTAGAAAAATCATGTTAAAATTTGATGATACCAGGCTTTTTATTTGTTCAATCATCACAGTGCTCACGACCGCCCACACCGGAATGACGTCATGTTGTTGTTTACATAAATGCATGCAAAATGCATTACCAGCACAATGAAATAGAAAAAAACACGTTAACACACAAGGTACAACCTAAAACAGACCCTGAATATAGTAGGGAACAGTAAACGTGAAACATACGGAAAACTCCATTGGGAGCACATCTTAGCACACTGACTAATCGCAAACAAAATAACACATCAACATTAGAGGGAAACTACAAGACATTCAATATTTTCTATTGGTGTAACAATATATCGCAATACAAAAAATTCAACAATATGTATCGTAGATGACAGTAGCCTATAGTTCACCCAAAATTTAAATTGCTGTGTGTGAAAAAATTACAGAGCTGTCGTGTCAGTACTACATTAAACTACTGTAATGTTGTTGAATATAATGTATAATAATGCAATGATATGTGGGTCCTGATAATGCCAAATGTCTTATGTTACCACTTACCAGGAAAAAAGTGGCATTAGTCAGTGAAAGAGTGCAAGCATATCAATTTAATCAACAGTTCATTTTTGTAAACCTTTTATGTCTTCGAGTATCGCAATAATATCGTATCGTGATATGTATCGAATCGTGATATGAGGGTATCGTTGTCCCCTAGAACTACCTCACCCCTAGAACTTACCCATAGAATAAATTAATCACTCATTCATCCTTTCACACTGCACTGCTACTCTTGTAATTGACTGCGGGCTGCAACTTCACAAATGCTGCATGCCTGTGCACAACTTCACAAATGCTGCATGCATGTGCACAATACTAAGTAAATTTATTTCGTTTGAAACCTTAATGGCTGAGATGAGAAGACTTAACTCTATATTGGGCTTTCTTTTTATCTTGTTGCTTTCTCCGTTTTCGTCCCTGTGCACCAGAGGGTTTCGATCAACGCGCCAGCAGCTGAGCACTTGACTAACGTAACGTAACATAACCCCCCAGTAGAGAACTGCGGTCAAAATCTTTGCGTGGCAGGGGGAGCTGCCACTCGACCAGTCACAGATATATGCGCCTGCCACTGCATTATATGCGCCTGCCACTCGACCAGTCACAGATATATGCGCCTGCCACTCGACCAGTCACGGATATACGCGTCTGCCACTCGAACTTACACAATATGTAATATATGTTTTTAAACCAAATGCAGCGCATATCCCCTGAAGCCAGCGGGAGCCAGAACGGTACGCACAATAGGTCAATATTCACCATTAACCAAACGCTTTTCGCCTGACTTACAACTACTCTACCAGCTTTTTCTGAGCACCAGTCTCGTGAGGCTTGCGCCTGCCTCAAAATCTCTCACTGTGTTAATATACAAGACGGACCCACAGACAGTGCAATGCTGATCTTATTTACCTATTTCTCATCTGATCTTATATTTTATTCGCTCTTTTTATCCGTATATGGGAGTGCGCTCGTGGCTCTATTAAGCCTCGCGCCAGAGCCACCAGCCACACGATCTCTCACTGTTTTCATCTACCAGACACTCGGGATTGATACACGAAAACACACAGACAGTGCAATCCTGGTCTTATTTACCTATTTCTCATCTGATCTTATATTTTATTCGCTGTTTTTATCCGCATATGTTAGTGCGCTCGAGGCTCTATTCAGCGGCGCCAGCCACCAGCCACAAGATCTCTCACTGTTTTCATCTACCAGACACTCGGGATTGACACACGAAAACACACTGACAGTGCAATCCTGGTCTTATTTACCCATTTTCTCACCTTATCTTATATTTTATTCGCTCTTTTTATCCGTATATGGGAGTGCGCTCGTGGCTCTATTAAGCCTCGCACCAGCCACCAGCCACACGATCTCTCACTGTATACACCTATCAGACACTCCTAATGATAAACGAGAGCACACATACAGTGCAATACAGATCTTATTTACCTATTTCTCATCTGATCTTATATTTTATTCGCTGTTTTTATCCGCATATGTTAGTGCGCTCGAGGCTCTATTCAGCGGCGCCAGCCACCAGCCACACGATCTCTCACTGTTTTCATCTACCAGACACTCGGGATTGATACACGAAAACACACTGACAGTGCAATCCTGGTCTTATTTACCCATTTTCTCACCTTATCTTATATTTTATTCGCTCTTTTTATCCGTATATGGGAGTGCGCTCGTGGCTCTATTAAGCCTCGCACCAGCCACCAGCCACACGATCTCTCACTGTATACACCTATCAGACACTCCTAATGATAAACGAGAGCACACATACAGTGCAATACAGATCTTATTTACCTATTTCTTATCTGATCTTATATTTTTATTCGCTCTTTTTATCCGTATATGGGAGTGCGCTCGTGGCTCTATTGAGCCTCGCACCAGCCACCAGCCACACGATCTCTCACTGTTTTCATCTACCAGACACTCGGGATTGATACACGAAAACACACAGACAGTGCAATCCTGCTCTTATTTACCGATTTTCTCACCTTATCTTATATTTTATTCGCTCTTTTTATCCGTATATGGGAGTGCGCTCGTGGTTCTATTGAGCCTCGCACCAGCCACACGATCTCTCACTGTTTACACCTATCAGACACTCCTAATGATACACGAGACCACACAGACAAGTGTAATACAGATCTTATTTACCTATTTCTCATCTGATCTTATACTTTATTCGCTCTTTTTATCCGTATATGGGAGTGCGCTCGTGGCTCTATTAAGCCTCGCACCAGCCACCAGCCACAAGATCTCTCACTGTTTACACCTATCAGACACTCCTAATGATACAGGAGAGCACACAGACAAGTGCAATACAGATCTTATTTACCTATTTCTCATCTGATCTTATATTTTATTCGCTCTTTTTGACCGTGATAAAGCGCGTCTCGATCGTGGCTATTAACCGTCACAAGCCACCAGCACTGTTTTCATCTACCAGACACTCGGATTAATACACGAAAACACACAGACAGTGCAATCCTGCTCTTATTTACCTTAATGTCATCTTATCTAATATTTTATTTGCTCTTTTTGCCCGTGATGAAGCGCATCTCGATCGTGGCTCTTACACCAGCCACAAGATCGCTCACTGTTTTAGAAACTCGGATTGATACACTCGACATACAAACAGTGCAATCCTGCTCTTATTTACCTATTTGACATCTTATCTTATTTTTTATTAGCTCCTTTGTCCCGTAATATGGAGCGCGTGGCCAGCCACAAAATCTCTCACGTTACAGGGCCTGATACTCCGATTGACATTTTCTGAAGGAGAATGTTTTTGACCACTCCATTAAGTTTTGTTTTGTATAAAGCATTTCCTTAAAGTGAATTTCGTTTTGTATAAATTGTATCTTAATTTTAATCAATGTTTGATCAACCAATTCCCTGGATTTTATAAATAAGAAGCAAATATAGCAGACATAGTCCTATAACAATAAAATCATGACATTTTTGCATTGCACGTTCCTCACATGCATGAGAAATAATGTCTAGCCTAGTTTTAAACGAAACAATTCAAAACAAAAATAAAAAGGCTACTTTCAGATAATGTAATCCCTATATGAAATGAGCATTTCTCTCCGCGCGTTCACTACTGCGAAGATGGCGAGTCCAACTTCATCCTTGTAGCCAACACTGTCACAGAAAACACTTTATGGATGGGTGGAGGTGGTGGTTGTGTCACGCCGTGCCACCCACAGGCTCACTAAAGAACCTATCTTATTAATTACTGGATATCTGAAGCTAAGAAAATGTAGTGGAGTTAGGGTTGCAGAAAATGTATAGGCTATTAATTGAAATCAGCCACCCCCACCCAAAAGTGTGTACAGGTAGCCTAACTACTTAAAAAGGTACTTAAACAATATTTAATAAACCACAATGTGATGTTTAAATATTCAATTTACTCACTTGACTTTGACATGTTCTGTGACTGACAGTTTGTTCTCCTGCACCATTCCTGGATGACAGGCAGCTGTAAAACAGTGAGAGATCTTGTGGCAGTATGCTAGAGGCTGACGCGACGAGCCACGAGACGCGCTCCATCACGGGCAAAAAGAGCTTATAAAATTATTAGATATGATGACAAAAAGGTAAATAAGAGCAGGATTGCACTGTGTGTGTGTTTTCGTGTATCGATCCGAGTGTCGGATAGACCGTAGAGCCACGAGTGCACTCCCATATACGGATAAAAAGAGCGAATAAAATATTAGATCAGATGAGAAATAGGTAAATAAGAGCAGGATTGCACTGTGTGTGTGTTTTCGTGTATCAATCCCGAGTGTCTGGTAGATGAAAACAGTGAGAGATCGTGTGGCTGGCGCGAGGCTTAATAGAGCCACGAGCGCACTCCCATATACGGACGGTAAAAACCGGCGAATAAAATATAAGATCAGATGAGAAATAGGTAAATAAGATCTGTATTGCACTGTCTGTGTGCTCTCGTGTATCATTAGGAGTGTCTGATAGGTGTAAACAGTGAGAGATCTTGTGGCTGGTGGCTGCTGGCTGGTGCGAGGCACATGGGCGTAGATTACGGGGGGGACGTGTCCCCCCTTCATTTTATAAAATGTAAATTCGTCCCCCGCACTTTTTCATAGGGCAAATGTGTCTATGACAAGCTGAGGTTTCCGCGGGTGTGTATAGCCTGCCCTACATCGAGATTTAAAATCCAAAGAGTCAAGGATAGTCTATCTACATACGTGACATTCACGCTTCCATGGTAATCAGTCACTCGTGCATTAGCTTACGACACGCCCATGCTCGCAGCCGCGCCGAATCCATCAGTTTCATCGAGTTCAAAACGGCAAAAAAAACTCTTCACTCCTTTTTCACGAAAAAGTCAAGCACTGTAAGTAAGTTGTCATGTGGTATCCGAATTGTGTTGCACAATGATGAATAACTCTGCCTATTTCTCTTGTTGAATAATTAACAAGTTTTGTTGTAAATTGAAAACATTCACTATACCCGCACAAACGTGCACTATTTTCAATCTTTTTTTATTCGTAATGTCTTTTATTTTCACAGATATGTTATCAAAGCCCTTCAAATTAGAATAAACATGGTGATTGGTAATGCTGAATTTGTATGTTCATGCATTAACAGCCACGATCTGCTTGAATCAGGCAGTAACATGTGTAGACTATGATGTTTACCATGATTCGGTAACACTTTACAATTAGATAAAAAAGTTTGTAGACAAACTTTAAGTTCTCTTGAAAAAGCCTAACTAGAAAGTTTGAGGTATTTTTAAAAGCTTGACGTTTGAAGGTTTTCAATTGGAAAGTTTTAGTTTAGTAAGACAGACTTTAGGCTATTAAGGAAATGTTATTTTGCCAAAAGAATAACTTTTATTTTAAGTAAATTTTATTTTTAAATCAGCCTACATCAGTTTGATATTTAACCGTATTATCATGCTTAACAGTAACACTTAGCCTATAATTTGAATAATTGTAATGCGATGATCAGATATCTAAATCAGAGAATATCATATGTTTGGGCGGTTGACGGGTGGATTATTTATTTTTAACAGTGGATTCGGGGGACTCAAAGTGCACCAGATTAATGAATTTATCTTTAAAATGTACAAAATTTTCTTCCGGGGGGGCGTGCCCCCGGACCCCCCTAGAAGTACCGAGATCCACCTATAAAAATTCTGTGGGAAACACAGTAGGCTAAATGATGGTCTACGAAAAATAAAATGTTTATTATCTAATTAAAAAACATGATCAGAATTTTACCACCTCCGCCTCGTTTTAAGACAGGAAAAACCTGCGTGTGAAGTATAAAGTACTGAACATCTGCATTTCTTTCTTTCTGTTTTTTTGCTTTAAAAATAAATAGCATATTAAGCCAATTAACCTGTCAACAAAAGTCTGAAAAAAAAATGGTATTACACTTGACATTCTGTCCCCCTCACTTTTGAAATGATGGCTACGCCCCTGGCGAGGCTAGAACCACGAGCGCACTACCATATACGGATAAAAAGAGCGAATAAAATATAAGATCAGATGAGAAATAGGTAAATAAGATCAGCATTGCACTGTCTGTGGGTCCGTCTTGTATATTAAAACAGTGAGATTTTGAGACAGGCGCAAGCCTCACGAGACTGGTGCTCAGGAATAAAAAAAGCTGGTAGAGTAGTTGTAAGTCAGGCGAAAAGCGTTTGGTTAATGGTGAATATTGACCTATTGTGCTTACCGTTCTGGCTCCCGCTGGCTTTAGGGGATATGCGCTGCATTTGGTTTAAAAACATATATTACATATTGTGTAAGTTCGAGTGGCAGGCACATCCGTGACTGGTCGAGTGGCTGGCGCATATATCTGTGACTGGTCGAGTGGCAGGCGCATATAACGCAGTGGCAGGCGCATATATCTGTGACTGGTCGAGTGGCTGGCGCATATATCTGTGACTGGTCGAGTGGCAGGCGCATATAACGCAGTGGCAGGCGCATATAACGCAGTGACAGGCGCATATATCTGTGACTGGTCGAGTGGCTGGCGCATATATCTGTGACTGGTCGAGTGGCAGGCGCATATAACGCAGTGGCAGGCGCATATAACGCAGTGGCAGGCGCATATATCTGTGACTGGTCGAGTGGCAGGCGCATATAACGCAGTGGCAGGTGCATATATCGGTGACTGGTCGAGTGGCAGGCGCATATAACGCAGTGGCAGGCGCATATATCTGTGACTGGTCGAGTGGCAGGCGCATATAACGCAGTGGCAGGTGCATATATCTGTGACTGGTCGAGTGGCAGGCGCATATAACGCAGTGGCAGGCGCATATATCTGTGACTGGTCGAGTGGCAGGCGCATATAACGCAGTGGCAGGCGCATATAACGCAGTGGCAGGCGCATATATCTGTGACTGGTCGAGTGGCAGGCGCATATAACGCAGTGGCAGGTGCATATATCTGTGACTGGTCGAGTGGCAGGCGCATATAACGCAGTGGCAGGCGCATATATCTGTGACTGGTCGAGTGGCTGGCGCATATATCTGTGACTGGTCGAGTGGCAGGCGCATATAACGCAGTGACAGGTGCATATATCGGTGACTGGTCGAGTGGCAGGCGCATATAACGCAGTGGCAGGCGCATATATCTGTGACTGGTCGAGTGGCAGGCGCATATAACGCAGTGGCAGGTGCATATATCTGTGACTGGTCGAGTGGCAGGCGCATATAACGCAGTGGCAGGCGCATATATCTGTGACTGGTCGAGTGGCTGGCGCATATATCTGTGACTGGTCGAGTGGCAGGCGCATATAACGCAGTGACAGGTGCATATATCGGTGACTGGTCGAGTGGCAGGCGCATATAACGCAGTGGCAGGCGCATATATCTGTGACTGGTCGAGTGGCAGGCGCATATAACGCAGTGGCAGGTGCATATATCTGTGACTGGTCGAGTGGCAGGCGCATATAACGCAGTGGCAGGCGCATATATCTGTGACTGGTCGAGTGGCAGCTCCCCCTGCCACGCAAAGATTTTACCCCTACAGCCCCATTAACTGATGCCTATCTCAAATCTTGTTTTCCCTTGTATTTGACGAAAAAAATAAAATATCTTAAGAATCCTTTTAAATCTTATGGACACAGGTGAACAGGTGACTTGACAAGAAAGAACGGCTCAGATCTCACCCCCCCAAACCAGTCCCATTACCTGATTATAATACGATTGTCTAATTTTTATGCAAAATCAATTTAGCTTTACGCAATATTTAATTAGAGGCTATTAACATGTTTTTGATGGATCGTTTGATCTGATACTTTAAACTGTAACAGTAGGCCTACTGTTAAAACTAGTGTTCATGCTGAAAAACTACTATATGAAACTGGTTAAATACAATGCATTTCACTTAAGCATGAAAAGTCTACTTATGAGTTAATTCACTGAATGAAATTAATATTCATGGATAAACAAAAAATAGACTACACAAAACTCTGTTAAAACATTTTATATAATAGTCATACAATTTATATATATTAAAAAAACTTTAGCTGACAAAGAACCTTCAAAATCAGAATGGAGGAAACCACGATCTAGAATAGATTGTCATACATTTCAAAGCTTTTTTTCTGTTATAATACTGTTTGACTCCATTCCTCTGCATCCTTCCAATCATAATCCATCTAATTTATGAAAAGAAAATCAACCATGTGCTTTTGTAATAAGTGTGCAATTTTTGCTCTGGTGATGATAATGTCCATGAGCTGATATGTACAAAGACTATTTCCTACTGTAAATCACACACTCGTAGGCACAAACATCAGGACTTGGTAAAAAAAAAAAAAAAAAAAAAAAAACATTGGCTTACGATTGACAGGTGTGTCCCAGACTTATCTTCACATCTTTAGACTCCTTCATGACACTATAATACATACACACTGATGTAATATAACAAACTCTGAAAATGCAGAACAAGGCACTGGACACCGAGAAACTGGCACATTGTGGACAAAGGCAAACCGATAAACAGTGGTTTACATTTTCATTTAGAATTTTCTGGAAGGTTTCTGACCAGCAAGATTTTAAAACACCATCTTCACTAAAAGCTCTTTATCTTTTGAAGCAAAATGGAATCCATGAAATGGATTCCTGAAAGCATGTTAGAAATCTGTTTAAAAAGGATTAATATTAATAACCAGTGCAAAAGAAAGGAAATAAAAAAGAAGACAGTAGGTTAATCATAGTTCTGGATTCAATGTTAACTCAATAGTTAACCCCAAAATGCAATTTCTGTCATCATTTACTCCCACTCATGTCACTCCAAACCCCGATGTTATTTTTTCTGTTCATGGAGCACAAAAGGAGAAGTCTTCTAAAGCCATACTATAATTTTGAGAGAGGAAGAGACTGAAATTTAAGTCATTATTCACTGATAACTCTTGTGACTTTATCAATGAGTCAGTGAGTTCACTGGATAAGTCCAATTAGTGAACAAATCATTATTTTTAACTGGTTCTTTTTAATAAATTGGTTGATTTGATTCACAAAACAAACTAAATTATTTGTTTTCATGATTAAGTTCTTGAGTTCAATTCACTAATGCAATGATCCAGTACCAACAGCTCACTGAAGAGGAAGATTTCCAGTGGTTAACAGCTTAAATTTCATCCTCTTTCTCAGACAGCGCTTTCATTTGACTTCAGAAGACTTGGAATACAGTACATAGTTATTTTTGGAAGTATTTCTGTCATTTTTGGAGCTTGACAGACATTGGTCACCATGAACTGCCGATGTATGGAAAGAGCCACATATAGGTTTTTAACAACATGAGTAAATAATGATAGAATTTTTATTTAGGGGTGTACTATTCCTTTAAACACCCATTTACTGCTATACATAAGTGCATACAATTGTAGTACCATTGATATCTAAATGTAAATAAATATTGGTACAGGCTTCAAAACATCCTGGTGCACATAACATGCCAAGTCCTCTGACTAGAATTTAAAATTCAACCTGAATAGAAGTATTAATTGAACACTGTCTCTATGTCTGAGAAGGAACAGAGTGACAAAGTGTCACTCTCCAAAAGCGTCAGACTTAAGTTTAGACCATCAAGGCCTAGAAATCTACTTATATTTTTAGCATAAAAATGCTCTTCTTTACAATATAAATCTCAAGAGCCTTCTATTCACAATGTGTCAAATTCAATGTGTAAAGTACAACTGGTGTACGATCTGGACAATGGAGAACTTGCATTGGATTTTCATCATATTACAATGGGTTTTATGGACTTAAAGTCAAAAGGCTGGAATACACTACACAACTTTTCAAATCTAAACAGATTTTAAAACATGTGGCGTCATGCGCTTGCAGATTTCGTAGATGGTTACAGAGAAACACTGGGCATTATAAACAAAACGAGGATCACATACACTTACTAGACTTTAAAGTCACTCTGAACACAATACACTCATAAAGAAACATGCGCCTTGTTGGTAGATGAATGACAAATGAAAACAATGTGCTGTAAAATCGGTTCAAAATATCAAACATGTTTGATATTCTCAGACTGGATGGAATCTTATGGTGCATTCCATTTAAGTGGAACTTTTAACTGGAATGCCCCCTCAAGTAAGAGTTGCAAATGGGAAACTCGGGGAAACCGCAACAAAACCCCGACTTCAGCATCAACCATAGCAAAACACTAGTGATATATTGTTTATTAGCATGTCTGTTTGTCTGTGTCTCAATAAAGTCAGTTGTCTTTGCCCATCATATACAATGTGATTTTCTGTCAAGTCAAATCTGCAGACTGGCTATGACAAATTGTCCAGACTTAAATCAGCAAAAATCTGTGCCAAAGTCATGTAGTGTATTCCAGCCTTTGCTCTTACAAATAAATACTAAGTGACTTTGATGCAGTGATGGCAATTCCCCTGTTGTTCCAAAAATGTGATTTCTTGGTTCCTGATTGGTCCCACAGTGACAACAGGAGTGAAATGACTGTGACCTCACCTTGTGCAGGGTTTGTGCTTTCAAAAGTCCACAGATTAAGACAGACCACGCCACACTATACATTTACGTACTTCAAGCGTGAGAAGTCGGTCAACATTTGGCGATCTCAATCATCCTGTGTTAAAGTGATTAAAATGGCTTTTGAAAATAAATCTCCTGTGCAAACAAATGTAGCAAAACAAAAGCGTACCAAGTGTGCTATGTCATGTTTCATAATCTCTTGTTATAGAGGCTGCGCTCCATAATCAAAAATCTATACAACTTCTGTAAGGTTCATGACAAAATGTGCTTTGAAAACTAAGACGGGCGCCTCTAGAAGGAGCCGGGGTCAAAATGTCTCTGAGTCCGAGTCGTTTTCAGTGGTCGTGCCCTCGCTGGAGGGACCGGAGGGGTCCCTTGGACTCTTGGCCTGGCGGGGCAGAGATTTCAGCAGGGCGCCTGGGGAAGGAGTTCCAGAGCTGCAAGGGGAGCAGAAAGGCATCATGGTAGCCAGAATGAGAGCCAGGCAGTCAGCCACTTCCCTGCTGGGAGCGCAAGCCAGAGCAGGGGTGAGACCTGCGTGGAAAGACAGCCAAAGAGCGAGAGAGACAGGATAGCAGAAAGAGGTGAAGGGAGGGACGCAGCAGTGGAACAAAAGGACAGTGGTGGGGAGGACGAAAGCAGCATTCCATTAGTGCCTTGCTATTCAGGAAGCCAAACACATGGTTGGGGGGCAAAAGGGGACACGCATGACACCGTCAAAGCTTTGAAACACAGCCACTGCTTTGGCAAAAGCTTCTATGGCACTAATAAAAGAAGACTGGCATAGACAGATGCACATACACTGACAATCTACGCGTGAACAAAATCTGCTGAGATTTCAGACGCACCATTCTCATCTAGTACTTGAACGCTGGCCCCACGAGAGAGCAGCTCTTGCACTGTTTGCTTCATCCCGCTGCGAGCAGCCAAATGGAGAGGTCTGAGGGAGTGAATGAGAAACAAGTGAGCGGGAAACAAGTGAGATTCAATTGCTTCTTTATTAATATATAAGAGCATGGTGCTAGCAACGTCAAGGTCACAGGTTCGATTCCCAGGGAATCCATGAACTGATCAAATGTATTCCTTCAACGCAACATAATATGAGAGACATAATATGTAATATAATGTGGAAGGGAACTCACGTTTGCAGTGCAGCGTTTGTAGCAACGAGGGCAGATTCTGGAATTTTTCCAAGAATGAGCAATGCACATTCCTCCATTCCCTGGAAAAAAGCAGACAGAACAGGAAAATCATCTTTAGAAGACATCAGGTAATGGATTAATAAAAACATAAAAAAAAAATACTGTTTACAATGTTTGTTTTCATATCTGGCATCATTTTTTTGTTTCATAGTAATAATAAATATTAGTAATATTAATGGAAACCCCATGAGAACACTCATACAAACATTACAAATTTCAAAAAATGTTTCTGTTTTTAAGGCGGCCAAATTATTAAATACAAAGTAAATATGATTTTGGAGTGAGTAGATAATATGAAATTATTAGGGGGGTTTTATGTTTGATGTGAATATACAATTTTTGTCCATGAAAAATCTATAGTGAAAGTTGCATTAAAAATGGCACCACTTAGTTAACAATGCTAAAATATTATTTTAACATCAAATAAAGCTTAAGATAAATTTGCACAAATGGGACCATTTCCTGAGAATGACAGCCATATAATGAAACCAATAATGCCAGGGCTGGGATTTGATTTATGTCATATGAAATGATTATGAAAGATCACTGCACCACTGCTGAAACTATAGGGTATAAAGTTATAGGGACTGATGAATCTGGCATGCAATTGGCTCTACTTACATTACTGCAGGCTAGATGAAGTGCTGTATTGCCCTTCTGGTCAGTCAGACTGAGATTCACATTGGCACCAGTAAGCAGAGCTTCTGTTTAAAACACATGCCACACTTTGCATAAGTGAGCTCATTTTCATAACCCTTTTATACAAATGAACAGAGAGAGGCATAATGCAAAACAGGAGAAGAAAAACATGGTGAAGAATACATACCAACAACCTCAACTCTTCCTTTCTCTGCTGCCATAATCAGTGCACTGTGCCCTGATTGGTCAACATCATCCACAGATGCATTATGGGCCAGGAGCAGCTGAACACAGTCAATGTGCCCAGCGAATGCAGCAGCATGGAGAGGTGTCCTGATAAACCGAGACAACAGTTCTTCTTTAAAATAATTTCCACTGGCTCATGTTTATTATATTTGTTCAAATTTTGGAGCCACTGTAGGTACAATTCTATTATATTCTATTATCTCTAGCATAGGACTGTTACTAACCTGCCCTTGGAGTCTTTGCAAGTTACAATATTTGATCCCATGGCTTCTAATAAAAGGGTGGCACAAGTCTCATGGTCATTGACCCTGTAAGGCAGAGGATTCAGAAACAGACAAGTTGAAAGAGAAGAAAAGTGCAACAGATGACAGAGATGAAGACAATCTCACAGCAGACATACACGGCACAATGCAGCGGAGTGAAGGGGTTCCCATCAAACTGACGAAAGTCTTTTTGTTCAAGTATGACCTCCACACAGCCTTCGTGACCTATAACACAGACAATGCTAGTCCACCATACTTCAAAAATTGCATTCTGTTTACTCATAATTAAAAGCATATTGTTAAACTCATAATGGAGACTGTTAAAACTAACCATAGTAACAGGCCCAGTGCAAGGGTGTGTATCCCTGGTTGTCTCGCAATGGGGGCATTGGGGGTTCAGAACATGCAATATTGAGCAATTCGCTCAACCAGGATGCGTGACCCCTCGCTGCAGCCATGTGGATTGCTGTCCGACCCCTAGAGTCCCCCAGTACCACTGATGCCTCCAGCTCCAACAGGGACTGAACACATTCCTCCTGTCCACACAAGAGCTGAGAGAGAGAGAGAGAGAGAGAGAGAGAGAGAGAGAGAGAGAGAGAGAGAAATTAATGAATAAAATAACTCTTAAGTCATGACAACCAAATAAGAGTACATCTTAAGACATGCTAAAGTGTCTGTCTTTATCAACTTTATTCTTCCTGTTAACAATATCGTTCAAATGTTTTAGGACAGTATGATTTTTTTATTTTATTTTTATTAATACATTTATTCAGATAGGATGTATTAAATTGATCAAAAGTGACAGTAAAGGCATTTACAATTTTACAAATGATTTCTATTGTAAATGCTATTCTTTCTATTCATTGAGGTATCCTGGAAAAAAAAGTTATCACATATTAATATATAAAAGAAATTCAGCAGCACAACACCATTTTATTCACTATCACCATTTTATTTATTCACCATCACTATTTTAACACCATATTAAAATGATATCTGAAGGATCATTCATGTGACACTGAAGACTGGAGTAATGGCTGCTGAAAATTCTTTGAAAAATTGAAAATTCAAGCTTTGCCATCATAGGAATAAGTTACATTTAAAAAAATGCAAAACTGTTATTTTAAATTGTAATAAAGTTTTATAATATTACTGTATTTTTGATCAAATAAATGTAGCATTGGTGAGCATAAGAGACTTCTTTAAAAAAAAAAAAAAAAAAATTCTCACGACCACAAACTTTTGAACGGCAGTGTGTATAAATTGCAAGGAATCAATATGTCTGGAGTTTGTGCATCAACCATTAGGCTACTGCTCTAAATGTTTGTATACATTTACTGTAGATTTAGTATTTTATTTTATTTTATTAGGATTACTATTAACACCAAAATCAAGTAAAAGTCCTTGCATATCTTGGACTTCAATACAGTTGACAAGATCAGGAAACTCACCCCCAGGTGTAGAGCAGTCAGACCCTGATGATCAGCCATGTCTACAGTGGCCTCACGCTCCAACAGAAGAGACACAGCGTCCACATGACCCCCCATTACTGCCAGCATTAGAGGGGTCCTGCAAATACACAGTATGAATACTCAATGTAATCTCAAGCGCTACAATGTGTCTCTCTCCAGTGCACTTTGATTTCAATTAAACATCACTTAAATCAATCAATAGTCTTCCCATAAGTTCTTAGGCACATTTTTCTATCTTAATTTAGGCTAAATTAAAGGGGCATTCGGCAACTATTTCAGCTTAATAAAACCGTTTAGAAATCATTTGGATGGTTTAATAACCTGTTCTTGTGAGAATGGTGAGTTTCCCCGCTCCCCCCAGCGTTCCCAGGCGGAAAACCAACCTTGCAACATGAGGATTAACGTCACGGTAAGTTGGAAATAGGAAGTCTTGTGAGAAGCGAGAACGAGTGAGAAACACAAACTACTTTATGGCAATTCGACATAAACACACACGCCGCCCTCAATGTGCATCAGGGTTTCTACAGGTATCTTCAAATTAAATTTAATGCCTTTTTAATGCCATTTTAAAATGTTTTAATGCCATATACGACCCATAACTAACCACGTATATATATATATATATATATATATATATATATATATATATATATATATATATATATATATATATATATATATATATATATATATATATATAAAATGTTTTTTTTTTCTGGAACACATAGGTGTAATTTGCGGGTGGGACATGTCGATTGTCCCCACCATTTTTTAAACATCTCGCAGCGTATAGGATGGGTCACAGGAATGGTGGTGTTTCATTAGTAATATTATTATTAGTGTTTTTGTTGTTGTTATAATTGCTCAAACTTGCAAAAGAGAAGATGGCACATGGCACTGACAATTCAACCAAATACAAAGTATTTATTCTCTTCCTCTTCTACCAGCACCGTCTCCTCCTCTAATGGGCCCTTTTCGCCACCTTCCTTGGGCCGGCATCCTCTAACCTGGCCTTTTTAGGGGGCTTTCCTCTCAGGGCGAACGAGAGGAGGCTTAATTGCTTTTTACCTGACATCTTTGAAAGACAGATGCAATGATTAATGCATCCATGGCCCGGATATAATTATAAAATATGACATGATTTTAAAAGTGACCTATAACATCGACTATGCAATACACTTTAATTTATAAAATAGTTTCTTTAACAGCAATCAAGTTGCCATTGTTTGTGTCAAACAAGTTCTGAATTTTTTGTAACACTAAAACAGGAGATCATGACTTATCTTGAATCTTACCCAGATACAATAGTGCTATTTTCTAATTGGCTAATGTGTAGACCCTTTCTTTTTTTTTTTTTTGATTGCCTGATAAGTGGCAGGCTCGACTAGTAAGAACTGCAGGGGAGACGCGCTTAAATCCTGTCGGTTCCATAGTGATAGCGGCGCGGCCAGAGACATTTGGGGCGCTGCGGCATATTCAATATATTATAAATAGGTTTTCAGCGTGAGATGTGTGGCGGGAGTGCGTGACAAAAGACTGAAATGAGTGACTGTCACGCTCAATGCGTGACACTTGAGAGCCCTGCGTCAAAGAGTATAGAAGAACAATATACGTTCTTTGCCTGCGTTCTGTTGTGGCTCGTGCACAACACTTCTTCTCTCGGACTCTCTTTTTGTTACAGTGAGATTACAAAACATAATGCATACAAACATGTCAGTGCTTGATATACAACCACTAATAAACAATCGGTTTTGATGAGGAAAACAAATATATACTTCTTACTGCGGATTAACGTTAGAACCCAAAACCTCTGACACGCTTGGCAAAAGTTCTGCTACTGGACCATTAAAGTGCATGCGTGTAACAGTCGAGTATTCTCGCTACTAGCAACATATATTAGATCTCATTAAACAACAAATTAAACACAATGTACGTAGCCTACTATTTAAATCTAACGCCGATTTGTGGCCGTCACACTGCATGGGATTATACGGCGCTGATTCCCATTGTCCCCGACTTTAAATGCTTTTTTACAAACACCGCAAAATCCTTCATCATTTTTACCACTAACGGGCTGCAACCATGTCTTAAAAGTTTTGTTTTCCAGCCACTTTGGCTGGAATTTGCACTTTCCCATTTTTCCAAGGTTCAGACCTGTCCACTGCTGTACAACAGACCCGCGTCACCTCTGCATCACGGCACTTTTGCTCCAGCCGGAAGCAATTACCAAACTGGTTCCGCATATTTATCACACGAACGTACATATTTTGCGACAGCAAATACAAATTATTAATTATGAAGGCTATATTCAAATAAATTTATATTAAATTCTCTCCAAAACTATAGAAAAATTTAATGCCTGCAAGAATCAAATTTAATGCTTTTTAATGCCTTTTAAGGCCTTAATTTTCGCAAAATCCATTTAAGGACTTTTAATGCTTTTTAATGCCCCGCGGAAACCCTGTGCATGATGTATTACCCACCTCGGTAGACATAGCTCCACACGATAAAGTTGGCCGGCTCCGATAATAACAAATGCACATGAGCAGCGGTAGAAAGGGGGAGGAGGGTGCCGCAAGTGAGTTTTTTTTATGACATTGTTGTGAAATATACGCCTCACAGCTGTAGGGGGAGCTCGTTGAGAAAACATGCAACAACAAAAGTGAAAATCAGCGAAGAAATAGCTAGAGTTGCCGAATGCCCCTTTAATATTTTGTTAAAATACAGCTGTTTATAACGGTTGATTTAGTTACGGTCTATAAATTAATGAGTTGATTCACTTACTAGTGTTACTTACTATTACTAGTGTTAGTATGTAGTGTGTTGAAGTTTTTTGTTGGCACTCCAATATTTATTTATTACAGAAAAATAGTTATGTTGTTTTAATGAATTTAATAGATGCATAGTAATTTAAAAAAATAACTAAATGTAGTTAGTGACTTATGGGTAACTCCTTTTTTCTTTTTTTTAGCTTGAATGTAATTAACTACAATAGGTCAACACTGTTGAGGTGTAACAGGACATGACACACTCATTCCACTCCAAAATAGTTAATAAACAAATGACTCACTGTCCCTGAGAGTCCGCTGTGTCAACCAGATCTGCATTATCAGAGTCTTCCAGCAGGAGACGCACACATGATGTATGACCATTCATTACTGAAAAGAATCACAGTGTATTTAAGTAAATAAAAAATAGCACAATTGGGTAATTTCCACCACACATAGGTGCAATACCTGCAAGGTGGATGGGTGTACGTTCTCGTGTAGTATCTCTGCTTCTCGGCGAGGCCCCGTGGTTCAGAAGTGTGAGAGCGCAGTCGTTGTGGCCCCTGAGGGCAGCAAGGGCCAATGGAGTCCGACCCACCTCATCCCCCTGATCCACCTCGCAGTGACCCTCCAAGAGCACTTCTAGAGCCTGTGCGTGACCATGGTATGCCTGGACACAGACATATGCACTTGTCAAGGTGTAAGATTAACTGTCTGAAAATGTCACCAACAAATATTGGCATCTTATTATTATTAAGATGTTTTGTTTTTAGCATGTTGCTATGAGGATGTTCTTGGAATCTACTAGGTGGTCAGATGGGTTTCTTTAAATCAATAACACTATATATGAGTGAGTGAGTGAGTGAGTGTGAGAGAGAGAGAGAGAGAGAGAGAGGGAGAGAGAGAGAGAGAGAAAGAGAGAGATAGAGAGAGAGAAAGTGTGTGAGTGAGTGAGTAAGTGAGTGAGTCAGTGAATGAGAATTTAGCCATGAGCTGGTATGCAGACACACAACTGTCAGGTGTGGGGGAGGTGAAAAGAGCGAGGACTCAGGTGCAGAGTTGATGGGCTTTTATTTAATAAAAAACAAAAAAAACAAAAAAACTACCCCGAGGGGGAAAGACTAGACTTGACTTGACACAAGAGGTAACATTAAACAACGCTCCAGCACAGGACTGAAAACACAGGGAGAATAGATAGGGAGCAAGGCAGGTAACGAGGGAGGACAGGTGGGGCAAATGAACCAATAATCAGGTAACAAGATGGGCGGGGTTAGACAATGACAGGAGAGCACATGACACAAGGAAACACACATGACAAGCCATGTGCTCACCAAACATGCACATGGCCAGTAAAACAAATCACCAGCCATGTGCTCACACAAAACGAGACATGAACACGCAGCTAATGAAAACGCTCATAAGCCACATGTTCACACAAAACATGACAACATGAAAGCACACAGCTAGTGGAAAACACAAGGTGTGTGCTACACAGCACAAGACAAAACATGACATGAAAGCACGCAGCCGATGTAAACACGAACTCGAAACCACACGCTCACACGACAAGACAGAGCGCACGAGAACGAGCGTAAGCACTGTGTGCTCACAACAGTGGACAAACATGCGGAGCATGTTTAGTTTTGATATTGTATTCATGCATTTTTAGGTAGCCTATTGTTTTGGGGTATATATAACACTGCTTAATCAGCTTCATTTACAATAAAAATTGAGGTAATGTGAACTGTCCTAAGAAATGTGTGTACACTACCATTCAAAAGTTTGGGGTCAGTAAGAATTTTTTTTTATTATTATTTAAGAAATTTATATTTTTATTCAGCAAGGATGCATTAAATTGATCAAAATTGACAATAGTTACAAAAAAATATACATTTTTCCAATAAATGCTTTTCTTGTGAACGGTAGTGTAAGTGAAAAGGGAAAAGGTGTTTGGACTTACAGCCAGATGCAGTGGACTTCTGGTTTGGCTGTTCTCCATCTCATCTGGATGGTTCTCATCTCTGTCCAAAAGCTGAAATCAAATTAGAAAAGTCTGAATTACAGCTGTTCTCATTAAACTTAATTAAGAAAAGAATCTAAATTTAACAGGACCACATTCATTCTTGTATTGACAAGTTAAACAAATAACAGGCATTAAGACATCATTTTACTACAAACAATGAAACCACAAACTGGACTTAATTCATTTGCATGTTAGGTTACACATTTAAATCTAATGTTGTTGAGATGGAGGAAGTGCCCTGAGGCATACACTGGAAATGTTTGTGTCCTCACCAGTTTCAGACAGTGTCTGTGGCCGTATGCTGCAGCGTAGTGAACGGCACTGTAGCCTTGTTTATCTTTAAGTGACGGGGCGGCACCTTGCTGCAACAGGAACTCAAGACACCTACACACAAATATAAATATATATTCAACAAACTAGTATAACAAACATACACATACATTACATATGTCTATATATAAGTGTGTGTGTGTGTGTGTGTATAAATAAATAAAAACACCCTTTAGCCATGACTTATTCATCATAAATCACAGCCTCTTGTACCTTATTGCTTACATATATAATTTACCATGGTTTAATTACCGTTCAATATTATTGCGCTGTTTTCATTGAAGCACACACACACATACATCATTTGCGCCGTTTTCATATAAGCACACAAATGCATACATTACTTGGAGACAGTGCCATGCGCACAAAGAAACATTCAGGAGCACAGATTATTAACTTATCAACGCTGGCCCGCAACTTTTATTAATAAAATAGCTTGGCTACTGAATCACTACTTTATATTTCTCAGCATCGAGGGGTTACATTGCTGGTTCACTTCACAGCTTCGTTGTTTATAGAGAGAGACGTTGAACAGACAGGTAATTCACACACGCATCTCTCTCTCAATAATGAATTCAAATAAATGCTATAAATCATTCATTGATATAAACGTAATCTTAAGCAACACTTTATCTCTGTGACTGATTCAAAGCAGGCAGAATCCTAGATATAATGAGCCGTAACTGACGAAAATAACCGTCATTTTTACCCTTCTGGTCTAATATTGCGCTGCAAACATCAGTAACAGTTGTTAATGCTGGAAAATGACCATGGTAGAAGTGAGGTAATACACGGCTAGCAGTGCATTAAACATTGTATATGCACTCCGCAGAGGTAAGGCAACCGTATGCATTTATGTGTGTGCATTGTATGTATACGTGCATAGGATAAAGCATAAATATACATGTGCTCTACTGTGGAAGTTGAGAGAGGGAAAGTACATTAAGGTTGTCCCAGACAGTAAAATGATGAGGTAACAGATGCACACAGACACAAACACCCAGTGTTTTTGCATCAGAGCAGCACACGTATAAATGAGGCTGAGCAGACATGGACCAGAGAACTCACAGAGCTGCCTCCTTCTCCCTCTCAGCTTGAACACCGTCACTCTCTGGTTCCAGGACCACACGCCGCCTTCAGAGAAAACACGTACACAAGGTCACTTCTCCTTCAACAATAAATCGAATATTTTTTAGAAATATTTTCTTTTTAAAAGCATCAATTAAACACAATATAATTAATATTACAATATTAAATGTGATCAGGCATGTGATCAGCTTAAGACAAAAAAGAAGAGACGCGATAAATGAAATATCTTGCTTTGGCAATAAAATATACTATTATACTGTAAAATTTAAAATTGAGTAGTTATAATAATCACAGTAATAATATATTATCATAGTTTTAAGGTCGGAAAAAATGGAATTAATTAATTATTAATCAAACATAATTAATGAAAAATTTATTAATAAAATAAAAAAGTTTACATATTAATATAAATATATAATTTTATAATTTATATCAGTGCAATAAAACTGGGGTATCTTAGTATAAAAAAACAAGGTTATACAAACTTTATTTTAAGGTGTCTGTGTTACAGTGTAATTATACATTTAATTACTGAGTAGTAATAACTACATGTAACGTGTAATAAGGACACTGTAAAATAAAGCATTACCAAAAAATAAACTGTATTAATTAAAATGTTTCTATGGTACAATGTCAGAAACTACAGTTACCAAATCATTACTCATTTACAATTTTTTGTGCCAATGAAATCTGGCAGCTAATCTAACTAAATTAAGCACAAAGGTGTTTCCGTAACTTGACGCTGAACCCCTGTCTCGGCACATAAACTAACCCAATGACATGAGACTTAAAAATAGCCTGTGGTTGCCATGGTAACATAGATATATGCGTTACTGTAGCTGCTAGCAGTCTATAGAGATGGGGACTGGCAGTGCACTCGATTTCACCTGCTGTTGGACTACAGCTGCTGGTGTCTACATCATTTAATTGTGTTAGACATGCATCTACATCGATCAATTACATGTTGTTTGGCCACAACTAGCTCTATTTATGCACTGTAAAAAAATTCATGTGGGGATGTTTTGACCTCCAAGAACCCCCAAGTTCAAACTATGATTAGGGTGAAGGATGATTTAGACTGATGAGCTGCAGGTTTTTTGCATTCAAACATTTCAGAATATCAGGCCCCAAAGAGCTCCATTATAAGTCTATTACTGAAAACGCAATATTTGTTTATTTTTACAAACTCAGCATCAAATGCATTTTTTAACAAATGTGGCTGTTTGTGTAAATGTGTATACCTCCTGTCCAGATCAGAAGCAGCAGCGTAGTGCACAGCAGAGCGCCCCCAATGGTCAGTGGCATTAATGCAGGTACCGCAGGACACCAGAGTCTCCAAGCACTGAAAGTGTCGACTAGCTGCCGCATAGTGGAGAGGGGTCCTGTCAACAGCCATTAACAAAAGAAGAGGTAAAATAAAGTTGTCAAATTTTAAGTATGATCTAAAAGTTTAGAGTACAAAAAAATTAATACAAAAGGAATGTCTACGAAAAAAGATTTGAGATTTGAGTTAAATTTAGCACTTACTACTCTTCATGAAAAATTATTTAATCTTGACCTATCATACGACGATGAAACTTATAATATATTACTTAAAAATGATTTATAAAATGATCAAGTTAAAAATGCTATGAAATCTGAATATGTCATTAAATTGTTGATGAATTCCAAAAGTAAGTTTTCCATTAAGCCGACATTTTAAAATACTTAAAAAAATAAAAAAATTTTGTCTTACTGCAATTAAAATATTTAATTATTTTTTCTTAATGCTTAATTAAAAAAAAAATTGTTAATGTTTTTTTTTTTTTTGATTTTAGAAAATATCACATTTTCCCCTTTAATTCAATGAATACCGCAGATGTTTTATTGTCTATGCAGAAGATTCAGTACTTTAACTGCAGCTGAAGTGAGCACAGGCATGACAAGTGAATGAGCAATTATCCTGATGTACATGTCTCATATTTACCCATAACTCACCTTCCATGTTTGTCCCTGTGGTTATGATCAGCTCCACTGCTAAGTAGCAGCTTCACACATTCCACATTACTGAGAGAGAGAGAGAGAGAGAGAGAGAGAGAGAGAGAGAGAGAGAGAGAGAGAGAGAGAGAGAGAGAGAGAGAGAGAGAGAGATTAGCCATGAGCTGGTATGTAGACACACAACAGGTCAAACAATACTGCTATTTGTCTGAACAATGGACAACGGCGTAATAATTAGTTTTGATATTGTATTCATGCATTTTTAGGTATTGTTTTTGACTATATATAACTTAATGACTTTTCTATCACATTCCACATAATATAATTGCAAATCAGAAACAGCAAATCAGGTCAAATCAGAAACAGAATAAGGAACTAGACAGACCTCTATTAGAAAAACAAAAGGGAGAAATAGCCATGCTCAATATGGCAGCTGTAGCAAAAGATGTTCCGCCTTTCAGTTAAAAGGTTCAGTCACCTTATTGGCTAAGACTCTACCTAATTGTATAGCTCTACAATGTGTATGCACACTTGAAAAATACAGTTTCTAATTTCAGCTAAGCTAATTTATTATACAATTCTTGTCAGATTTTATAGGAGATTGGTTTTTGCATTTTTGAAATGTTTTTGAAAAGTAAGCTAATGTATTTTTTTCCACATTTAACAGGGCTGTCTGCAAGACAGACAGACTCACCCGCCCGCAGCCGCGGCGTGTAGACATGTCCTCCCAAGGTTGTCTGTTGTATCGATTTGATAGCCTGCAGACAGGACCGAGTCATTATTGAGAGGGCACATTATGCTATACCTCCGTCCTGAGGAATGAAAAGATGGGGAGGAAGGATGCAGTGCCCCCACAATCAGACGCAGACAGTCACAGTGTCAGACCGCAGGAGGAGAAAAGAATGAAATGGGGAAAAAGGAGTCCAAAAAGAGACAATGTGAGAGAAAGAGAGAGAGAAAGTATGTTAGTACAGGAAAAACAAAGACAGTGCACACAGGAAACACAAGACAAACACACATCGCTCACACAGGTGAGAACACAAATGTGTGCAATCAAACAGAATGATTTAAAAGTACAGATATACAGCACCTACATCCAATCTAATGTTTCCTCTACAACAATCCCATGATCAAGAGTCCAAGTTAAGCAAGCACACAGAAATTAGGGCATTCCAGACTTCAGCAGAGACATGAGGAAAAATTCATGCCAATCATTTCAGAGACAAAATATCTTTAACTCACAGAATAAACCTAATTACATAAAGAAGAACAGGATTTAACTTTGTGTTAGTATGAAGTATTTTTTAAAGAGGAGGGTTGTCTGAGTCACATCAATTTGAGGGGTACCTCTTGGTTCAGTACTTGGTCCCCTCCTCATCTCAATATAGACAACAACACTATATGGCCAAAAGTATGTGGACCATAGCCAGTGATTACTGATTATTTCATTTCAAAATCATGGGCGTCAATATCGAGGTGGTCCTCCCTTTGCTGTTGTAAAAACTTACAGTTTTCTGGGAAGGTTACCAAAATACAAAACAGGGCCTTAATAACGAGTGCTCTAAGTCTCCCACACCTGGTGTGATATGTGGTCAATGACATTAAATCTAACACCTTGGCAAATAATTTTATTCGAAAAGGATTAATTATTTTATTCAAATCATCAAATTGATCGAAAGTGACAGTAAAGACATTTCAGTCATGACAACTCTCGGACTGTTTGGCATGGTAATGGGTATGACAATGTTAATATGTTTGGTCTTGGCGGAATAGATTTGCTATTCCGCCAGATGTGCTATTCTGCAAGTAAGACATGCTGCTGCTGTACAATATTGTGTACATTAATTACTCATAGCAGATCTATACAAGTGGAGCTGGGGAAGGTGGAGGTTTCTGAAAGCATGCTGCAACTGCAATAGCAAATGCTGATCAAGTATTTAAAGGTTGAGCATGCAAGCTCATTGGTTACTGATTCAGCAAGAACCAATCAGCTGTGCCCTATATAGAATGATGTGATTGCAAGCAGGTTGAGTAAAGGACCTATCATCTACAGTTTCATGACAGAGCTTTGTATTTATGTTTCAAAATATTTATATTTCAAATAAATGCTGTTCTTTTGAATGTTCTATTCATCAAGCAATCATGACATTTTTTTTGATAATAAAAATAATTATTTATAATAAGCATACACTGAAGACTGGAGTGAAAATTCAGCTTTGTCATGACAGGGATAAATTACATTTTAAAATATATTCAAATAGAATATATCTAATCAATTGTAATAAGATTTAACAATATTACTGTTTCTACTCTATTTTGATCATATACATGCAGACTTGGTGAGCATAAGAGACTTCTTTCAGTAGAGTAAAGTAAAGTCCTATAGAAAGAACAGGAAATAATGGGGAGAAGTAAAGGAATGGGATCAGGAAATGTCCTGAGTCAGATTCAAACTTACATTTTCTGCTTGAGCTTAATGTGTACATTACATGCACATTTTAATCAAAAATGGTTTCCGCTAGGTTTACATTGTTATATTAATGCAGTGCAACTAGTGTGATTTGGTGGCATAGTTAGTACCTGAGGAGAGGAGTTTCCGGCAGCAGTCGGCATGAGCATTCAGAGCGGCCAGATGCAAGGGGAACATGCCGTGAACACCTCTTCTGCAGAAGAATATAGGGGAGTCTATCAGAGATAAGTTATGATGCTTTACCAATATTTTTAACAAAGATCCAAATGCAGAGTCAAACCTGGTGCAGTCAGCTCCACTCGTGATTAGAGTGTTTATTAAAAGTTCATGGCCGTATCGAGCAGCAACATGCAGCGGAGTGTTTCCATCCTTATCAACACAGTCAATCTCTCCACCTGTATCAAAAACACACAACTGTACTCACAATGTACCTGGAAATCAGTGGATATCAAAATCAAATGCAGTTTAGATTCAGACATTTTAGGGGCCGTACACACAGAACATGTTTTCCATTCCACTGAGCTAATTTCTATGTAAACACATAGTAGCCAGACGTGTTTGGCCGCTGAACGTGTCTTGCATTTTTTACAGATTCTTGTGCATGACATGGCATTCTAAAAATGAGGTGCTCAAGTTAAAAGAAGTTCATATTTTAAAAAACGTGTCTCTAGACCTTGCCTTTTTACCACTGACATGTGTCTCATTTTAACTGTAAAAATGAATTCTGTGTGAATGGTCCTTCAGCCAGCTAAAAACAGCTTTACCGTTTTGGATGAGTGTCTGGGACCGTGTGAATCGACCGTGCACTGCCGTCAGATGAAGAGGGCTTTTCCCATCTCGACTCTGAGGAAACATCACAAAATGTTTATTAGCATACAGCACACAGGATTTGGACGGTCTGTCTATATTTAGTCCAAGTTGGGCATACCTGGACGTTGACATCAGCTCCACTGTTGACCAGGAACTCCAGACACAGGGCACCATGGGTGGATGCAGCAGCAAAGTGGAGAGGTGTGAAGCCCTTGTTATTTGGCTGACAAACATTAGCACCATAGTCGATCAGCTCGCTAACCACTGCATCCTGCCCATTAAAACACGCCACATGCAGCGCTGTGTTCCCAAAGGCATTGGCTTCATCTATCTACGAGTGAAGCATACAATGTAATGGTCAGTCCAATGACCCCATCCTCTCTTCCATTTATGTATCTATTTGCATCCTAAGTACCTCTACAGCCAGGCTAAGCAGATGTTTCACCACAGCGATCTGACCGTTGGAAGCAGCAGCGTGTAGTGGTGTATATCCCCTCTTGTCCTTGCAGCTGATCTCGGCCCCTTGACTCACCAATAAACACACTACATCTAAGTGACCTGCAAGAGTATAGAGAGAAGCTCATGAACACAAACACAGATATAGCAGATTAAACATAGTACACCCAAAAAAGAAAAATCTGTTATTAGTTACTCTCCATCATGTCATTTCAAAACCGATTCTGTGGAACACAGAAGGAGATGTTTTCCAGAATGTTGACTTCTTTCCATAAAACAAAATCAGAAAGTGACTAAGGTCTGTCAATCGTTAGTCCATACAACTTGTGCACAACATACTATAAGTCTTCTGAAGCAATGCCATTGTTTGAGGCAAAACCAATGTGAATGTTCGCAAGTGCTAATTTCTTTTTGAAGACTTGGAATATTGGACATAATTAGCATTTTTGGGTGTGCGATACTGACTAGTATCTCAATATTTTTGGGGGATTTTGTTGATCACGACAATTAGACAACATTTTGCTGATAGTGTTTTCATGCTGGTTCCTTGGCTGGTTTAGGCCTGTCGTGGAAAAATGACTCCCAAAGATTTTAATTTTCATAATATTGCATTGAGAGTAAACAGAGATGTTTAGTTCACAGCAGTAACAGAAATGATAAAGGGTCAATATTTGACCCTTTTTTGACCCCATCTTTTATGTCAAACTCAATTAGAATAATACGGCACTATAGGCTATTACCAATCAAATGAAACCAGTATCAACAAAATGCAATTCCGCACAACAGAGATGCCACAGAAACTGTATCTAAAGTGGCATTAGAATGATTTGTTCGAAACGGCTGATACATTCTAAAATGAAACATGTGACTTATGAAACAAGTGTTTTTATGAATGGGTTATTCACTTAAATGATTAGTTCAGTAACGAAAGACTGCTGTTTATGTTTGGAGACCTCCAAGAATTCTGCGTCGGACTAGTTTAAAAAAAAATTCTAACAACAATTTCACTATTATTGTAGAGTTAGTATGACAATAGTATGGACTACTTGAGTGGTGATTTTATGCCCTTTTTGGAGCTTATCAGCCACCTCGTAACTATTTTTCACACTTAAAGAGCAGCATGAACAACTCCTTTTGTGTCCCACTGAAAACAAAAGAAAACAAGGGCATACATGTCACAGTTTTTATAGGACCGTTCCCTCACCCATATATGCTGCCCAGTGCAGTGCACGGCAGTCTTTCTTATCAAAGGCGTTGATGTTGGCCCCCTTGGCCAATAGAAGGCTAACCATCTGAAGATAGGGAGAAAGGAAATTGAATAACAGTGACAAGATTGAGATGGAGAAATGGAGGAGAGAATACATAAAGCATGAGCCAATAATGCATCAGTAATTATGGGTCTCCTGAAGCTCTTATTGTGTGCTGAGTGTTTGTGTCACAATTCATATAATGACTTTCTAAACCATTCTGCATTGTGGAGAGCTCAAGAAATTTCACTGTGTTGACAATGCAGTGTGGGAAGTATTTAGCAGCACCCTTTTTTTTATTAGTGTGCTATTAGTAATGATTTCAGTCTACTTTTTATGTACTTCTCAGAAATATACTTAAAATTGCACTTATACAAAGTATTTGGCCAATTCTTGTACTCAACATTTTGATCGAGATATGCTTAAAAGTATACTTTGTTTGTAGTTGTGTTAACTCTTTTGATTGAGTAGCCTACTAAATACTTTAGCCAAATTTTACATACTGTCTTATTAACTTACATTGTTTGAAAATATTGATATATTTAAAAAAAAAACTGATATGTTCCTAATACTGAGTATGTGAAATTTTGTGTAGGCTAGTCCACAGGTAGCGTACATATGACTTTACTTCAAATCTACTTTCCCCGCCATTAACTAAATTTTCCAGCTATCCATGTTTTCACTGTTATTTGGTGAGGGGTGCTATTACGCATCTTCTGAATAGTACATAATCTCAGAATCAAAACACAGGTGAAGAAGAAGCAGAAACAATTGATATAAGATTGCTTACTAAAATCCTCAAACGTGATCATCAAACATTAAACACCCAAATAGGATACCTATTTAGGAACATATTAGTATACATAAAGTGCAAGAATAATATATAAATAGTAAACTATAAGTATGATGTTATGTTCACTTAAAGAAAACTTGCAAGCATATTTGCAGTATAAAACTAGCAGTTTACTGAGAGTATACTTCAGCGTGTACATTCATAAACTAAAAATGTGATACACATATATGACTAGTAAACTATCAGTATACCATTACCTATATGTTCACTTGTAGTATATTTGCAGTATAATTGAAAAACTTAGTTGCAAACTAGTTGTTTATACGTTTACTACTGTTACACTTAAAGTATACTTAAAAGTATACTTTTATACACTAAAAAGTGGGCCAATTTAGTCCCAAGTAGTATTGAAGTAGTACACTTACAAGTATACTTTTAGTACATTGATATTAGTATACTTAATACATAAAGTATACTTAAAATATACTTGAACTTTACTTATGTATACTTAATAAAATTAACTTGAAGTATACTTATTTTTGTAAGGGCAGGCAAGTGACTTTGTATCTAAAAGTCAATTGCCCAGTTGGAACGTCACTGCCTCAGTCCTTTGGACTTATTGCGTTAAACTGCAACAAAATAAAATATGATCTAATCCTGTATTGCAATGAATGAAGCAAAAATTAAGTATGTAGTCTCCACTTGCAGTACCTCCGTGTGTCCATTGAGGGCAGCGTGGTGTAGGGCAGTGCGTCCCCCGCGATCTGAAACATTGACGCTGCTCAGGAGCGGGATGATGACTTCAGCACAGCGCAGGGCCTTGTTGGCGGATGCGACATGCAGCGGAGTCTGCCAGTTCTTATCCCGTGCATTAACATCGGCAGAATGACGGATCAACACGCGAACGGCCTCCTAGATTTGGACAAAAGAAAACGATTGTCGACAACTGTAACTATATTGTGAACTTTAGCACAGCTGTATAAGTATTTTAACCAATCAGCATCCAGGGTGAGAAAAAACCCTTTTCTAATCACACAACAGAGGCTGCAGATGAATTGCATTGTTTTAAAGGCATCCTGGCATCTGACAACATCACACAGCAGCTGTTTCTCATTCAAACATGTTTTTGCGTGTTTAAAAACTAAGCCCACCTCGCTACGTGATGCCACTGCCCTGTGGAGTGGAGTCAACCACATGTTGTCTTTGGCATTGACCCGAGCCCCTAAAATGAAGTAGTACAAGACACATTAAACAATAATAACTACAATAAATATAAAGATTCGCTGGATTTTTGAAAGGAGTAGTCCACCCAAATATTTAAATTCTGTCATTATTTACTATATAATAGTAATACAAGACACGTGTTTGGAAAAGTATAAGTAATTGATGACATCATTTTTACTTTTGGGTAAACTATTCCTTGTTGGTTTTGAACATGCATTTATTTTATATGAGATGCTGTAAAGCTACAATGGAAGGGAGGTGGGGAAGGAAAGGAGGGAGAGAGAAAAAGAGCAGCTCTACCTGACACAATGAGGAGATCTGTGATCTCAGCATCTCCGAGGAAGGCTGCTGCATGAAGGGGAGCTCGCTTATCAGGGTCCTGAGAGAGATTGAAAAACAAACAAACAAAAACAGAGTGAGACACACAGAAAAAGAAAGTAGGAAGATGATGTTAAAAATCAAATCAAATCAAAGTTTTGTTACTTTTACTACATGTCTGTAAGCTTTGAACCTCTCTATATGCTAGTGTATTCTCATGTCATGTATTGATACACATTTAGAAATTACAGTCTTCCTCTACCAGGAATAAATATTCATGACTGTTGTTCAAAAGTTTGGAGTCTGTACGATTTTTTAATGTTTTTGAAATAAGTCTCTTATGCTCAATTATCACCAAGGCTGCATTTATCCGATCAAAAATAAAGTAAAAAAAGTAATATTGTGAGATATTATTACAATTTAAAATTACTGTTTTAATATATTTTAAACTAATTCATTCCTGTGATGGCAAAGCTGAATTTCCAGCACCCATTACTACAGTATTCAGTGTCACATGATCCTTCAGAAATCATTCTAAAATGCTGATTTGGTGCTCAAGAAACATATCTTATTATTTTTAATTATTATTATTAAAATAATTTTTGAAAACAGTTGTGCTACTTCATTTTTCAGGATTTTTTAATGAATGAAAAGTTCAAAAGAACATATTTTTTTAAACATAAATCTTTTTTTTAAGGCATCATAGATATCTTTACTGTCTTTACTATCTTTCCTGTTTTTACTTTACTGGTTTCTAGTAATCCTGAAGACCTTGATTAGCTGGTCCATGTGTGTTTAATTAGGGTTGGACCTAAACTCTGCAGGACAGTGACCCTCCAGGAACTAAGTTTGACACCCCTGGTTTAAATGGTAGTGTATCTTGCGCTTAGAGGTGTATATTTTTTTGTGTCCAATAAAATGGTCAAAATATCCCTCCAATACCATCTATAACCACATAGCAAGAGCAAGCAAAACATCATATTTTGCAAGCTGTGGCATAAACAAAAAGCTTCTGGCTAATAAAAAAAAAAGGATACGCCATTCTATGTGTCTTACCCTAACTTCCTGATTCAATTGGAAATCTACATCAACGCTAGAAAGACTGAGTCATACTAACCAGACTCATGTGACCTGTACATTCCACTATTTTTAAACCTCAAAATATTGTACATTTTCAAAAGTCCCATTGTGGACTGCAAAGCTTTCACAGAAAATTGGGCATAGACTTGATCACTTTTAAAAATGAATATGCTGACTGGGGGGGTCAATGCAAGGGATCCACAACAAAGAGGCATTGACTGGCTCTCTTCAATCACTAAAGGGGATGTCAGTGTGTACTACTAATGTGCTCACACACTTGTGGTGGTGACATCTCAACGTGTGTATTGTCTGAACCTGTTTGCACATGCAGCCTAAAATCATGACTTTGGTCCAGCGGCTCTTTAAAAAACATTCAGACAGCGAGCTAATTCTTGCTGGAGCCATTAGGGCGGACACAGACAGACAAGCAGAATAAATAAATATTCTGGAAGAAGAATGGCCTTGAAAACTGTTTTGTGTCCTGTTGCCTTTACTGAGACAAATGTATATAAATCTCTGGCTGTTTTCCATGGGGTTTCTTAACTATTGTGCTGCAGGGAACAAAGAGATGAGATATAGTCATGTGAGAAGAAGAAAAGAAGAAAATGATTCATACCAGTGCATTGATGTCTTCAGATTTACATATGAGCATACGAATCTCATCGGGGTCTCCATTAAAGATGGCTTGGATAAGGGGTGGCTGTGAAAAACAAGAGATTATTTAAACATGTTATTAAAGAAGAAAATCATGAAGCATTGGTTTGAAATTAACTTGGCTGCTATGCTATTGACTATAGATATACGATAGACGATTCATACATTGTGACACTAGTCCTGACGATAAACTGACCTTCCTTGTGACTGCACCTTTAAGGTTACAAATTTAAACAAATCCCAAATGCTAGCAACCACCCGTAACACCCAAGGACACCGCCTACTAATGCCCCAGCAACCACATAGGAACACACTAAAAACCACTCAGAACTGATTCGCATTATACACCAACAACCTTGCAACCACCATTACATTGTGGCAGCAGGTTATGCATGGTAAGTGTTACATTTTTTCAAGAAAAAGTGGTAATCTATAATTACACAAACCCAATGTTTGGAATAACTTAAAAAGTTTGTCATTCAGAATCAGTTAAAATTATATGTTCTTCAAATCCGTTTCTAAGCACAAATCGCTAACCAGACAAGTAGGCTTTGAAACCAGTCTCACCATTTCCATAAAATAGCGTCATTACAGGGAGGCCAAATCAGGACCCAAAGAGCCCCAAGGAAGCTTTGCACCACATACTGAATTAAAGTCATGTTTCCTTTACATAATTATCATCTTCAATCCTTGTTTATGGAGAGAGACTAAAGACTAAACTGAACCCAAATATATTTATAAACTGTATTTTCCAGCTATTTTCTTGAATTCAAGTGCCAAGTTGCAAACATTAATGGCAGCACAATGAAAAGCATGATAATCTGATGCACGCGTGGGATAAGAGAGGAGAGGTGGTTTGAGCCAAACTTGGCTGCATCTATACTTCCAGTGTCTCTATCTGCAATAACCCCCACATCTCACTTCCTGTTGCTTTTTTTTTCACTTTCACAAAAGCGACACAGAGGAAGCGTGGAAAGCATTTTCATTTCCGCTATACAACAGAACACATGCAGTCAAGCCAACATGCAAATTAACACAAAGAATGTTTCAGGGCTCAACACTAAGGTATATCAGCATACATTGCAAACCCTAGTATATGAACTGATAGCTGTAATGGAGTTACATTATGGCTTTTTATAAAGAAAAGTTATGTTTAATGAAAAATATGAATACATTTTTTCAGGCATGTCAAAATATGTTTCTAACAAAAAGCTTCTTTCACTCTTTGACTTTTTCTTTATCATGCACGCATGCAAACAAACTCTCAGTGTAGAGACAACAGGAGATGTGTTGTTAAGATCTGCTCTATTTTCAGCTGCAGAAACAGGCCATCTAACACCCACTCACTTCAAACTCATTTCATCATCCATAAAAAAAAAAGATCTCTGCAGGGCCAGTTCGCCACAAGCCATCAGTCATTTCTAGTAGTCATTTCAAGTTACTCAGCTCTCTTACTGCAAGTTAACCATTTGTCTCAATTCAGTTTCTATTTTCATTTCTCCCAAAATGTTTTATCCGAGACCAAGATGAAACATCTCCTGAGCGATGAAAGAGCAAAATATGAGCAACTGCACTTTCTAAGAGGATATCATGTCTTCATGAATGAAGACATCAATGTCTTCTCTTGGTGACATTTCAATCAGCAGAATTCGAAAAAACAAATATTTAAGTTTGCAAGGTATAAAAACACATGCACAAAATTAACAAATGTAAGATTTACAACACAGCACTGGCCCAAACTCTCTCACGCTGGCACCGGGCCATCCTTATTGAGCTCTTTTATGAGAGCATTGAATCTATGAGAACACAATGTTGAATTCTCTTCACTATGAGATGTTGCCTCTGTCTTGATCGCATACACGAGCACACATCTCGTCTCTCCCTTGAAAGAGAACACAACAGCTGGTGACAACAGTGCTGTCTGTGTTGTGGCACCGCAAAGCTTCAGGACGAGATTGCTGAGCGCTGGCACAAGCACACAATCTGGACGGGGCTCATCACAAATGAGGACATTCCCCGACCTCCCAGCACCACTCCATGCCAAAGCCAAACGCTCCAACACTGAAGCCATTGTTGACATGCATTTGGCTACACGGCCTTCCCCCAACTGCTCGTTCCCATCATCTACCTCTACGCCCAATAGAAGTGAGCTAAATGTCCTTCTTAGCCAATGAAGGCTGAGGTTTCTCCACTTTTGACACTGCAGGTTCTTCTTCAAAACAGCAGAAATGAGGAACTGCTGATGTCTCATTTTAAAAGAACTGCGAAACTGAAACCTAGTTCCTTGTGACAGCATTTCTTCCCAGATGTGTAAAGTCACAGCATGAAATGGAAATTCACTCTATAAACAATTCATCCATGCATAGGTTTAATTTTTAAAATGTTTTTTGACCTTTTTAATCAAACTTGATCTTCCAGTGAAACAACAGACTTCTCTTTGGTGACATAATATGCTAGACTTCTCCAATTATTTATTCTACTTAATTCCACCTCTTTCTTACAATTGACTACAAACTCGGATGTAACGTGTAAAAATCAAAAACTAATGTATGTCATGAAGAGCATAACAGATAGGGATGCTCCGATCCGATATTTGTATCGGGTATCGGGTCCGATACTGCCATTTTTGCCGGATCGGATATCGGTCAGACGAGGCCGAGCCAAATCCGATACTGTGGGTATACTATTCTGTGTTATTGTTAAGCCCCACAAAAGGCACAAAAACATTAAAAAGCACCATAAAGTTTTCGTGCACTATATTACAAGTGTTCTGAAGCCATTATAGTATAATGTGAGATAGAAATTAACATTTAAGTCATTAAATTCAAGTTCACGTAAACTTTTCCCTCCGCTGCGGTTGTAAATCATTCTCCATTCAGCATCATACAGCGCGTCGCGTTCGGTTACGACAGTCAACATGATGAAACCCTCTCCAAGATGATTCAATGTTACTATTATTATACTTGATCTGTAGATAAAGCTCTATGGTTTCGCATAAAACAACTTTATCTTACTGGACTGTTTTGCTGTAACTTAATCATGTTACTTTCTACCGTGTGTCTGTTAGATCACAACACAAGAGTAGATTTAGAGCACTATAATTGTTCTTCACGCGCACAGTGACTGAAATTTAAAACTGTTAAAAGAAAAGGCTCAATAAACTATTGCATAGATAGATACTGTATAATACGTATCAATATGTCTTTCGTTTGTGCTTTGAACTTTTCATTGTGGACTCGACGCGCTGTGACTCCGTGTTGCTTCAAGCGCATCATTCTGCGGTCGGGATGCGCATAAACGCTTTTTTGCCGCACTGTATTGCAGTCTTTCATATCATAATACAGACAGTGAAGCAATCAAAGATTATTAATAGCCTTTCTTGTTCTGTTCTATCTATCATATGTTGCTGCCTCATTAAACAGCTGTGCTATACATTAAAAACATGTCTCAATTGTATAGTAGCCTATATCTATATATAACATTTTTATCTTGTTTTTCATGAATGTATTTTACAACAATACAAAGACCAATGTGTAACGTTTTATCAGATTTAGTGTTACACTTATTGTCTCTTATTTGTTTTTTTCACTAAATATTCAGATTTTATACAATTATTGTCGACTCATGATTTTCCTAGACTAAATTTTACTGCTGAATTATCCACTAATCTAGTTTACAATAGCATTTTTGTCATAGATTATGATCATATATTTTTTGGATTTGTTTTTCTTAATAATGAAGTTGTCTGTATTAAGTAGATTGTGTTTAACACACAAAAGAGTGATTATCAGTTCAACACACAGACAGTTATATAAATTATACTAAAAAAAAACCTGTTGGTATCGGATCGGCATCGGTATCGGGCGTTACTCTGAATTTTTGGTATCGGATCGGATCGGTTCTGAAAAAAGTGGTATCGGAGCATCCCTAATAACAGAGCCATCTAAAGTCTTGAGCATGGATGATGTATAAGCAGTAAACACACTATCCTCTATTTCCTCTCTGAGCTTGTGTCATGTAACCCTCTGAGACTACAAAAAAAGCATGAGAGGGGAATGTTGAGATTCAACAACTTCCTGTTCCTTTCCTCTTTGGGGCAAAGTATGGAAATCAAACTGTACACAAGACCAAAAAATGACTGTAAACATTACTGACGCTCCGAACACTTAGTGTCACATATTAACTTTCTAAATAAATTTCATGGGTTTAATGCAGGTTAAACTTTCTAGGGCATGGTGTCAATTACCACACAAAAAAAATGATCTCAACTTGTGTCTAAGTCTGTAAAAACAAACAAGACATGCGTTTATATTAATGCACTTTAATGCAGAAGTCAAAGGGGAAAGGCATTGTGCCAGAATAAACGTTAAAATAGTTTTTATTGCCACAAGACTTAAACAACTATACAACATTCTACACTTGAGATGTTCCTCATTTTTAAGCCTCTTTGTTTCAAATGTCTGCTAAATAAATTAATGTAAAATCTAAATATGTTAAAAGTATTATCCAATCTTTCAACTCCTGTCATGACACAGAAAAAAAAATATTCCCCTCAGTAAATTATTCCCATACCTACATTTACGCTTTATTTAAGCATAAATGGAAGTACACCAAAGTTCATCCACCTAAAACACTAGTACCACCACTAAAGATTGATTTAGGACAAGGGTTTTTAAACTTTTTCATACTAAGGACCCCCAAAGTACAATGATACAAGTACCTTGTGAGGGAACTCATTGATAAATATAAAGGCAACTGTATATGTTTATGTCCATTAAATAAAAATAAAAATCCATTTACAGTGTGAGGAAAATATTCTAAGTAATATTATGAAGACAACTAAATTAAATAATTGTTTCCAAAATTTAACAGTTGGCCTTTACATCATCATTATACTAAAACTATTAAAATATTTTCTGGAAAATATTTACTTGTTATTAGGTACATATCTGCGATTAGCACATTACCTTTTCCCACAAATATATTTTTTTATTATAAATATTTTGACTGAGAAAAAGTACAAATTAAATGTATAAAATTAATGCAATTAATGCCATGATTTTTGACCAGTCTTTAGAAAGAAACATTTTCAATAAAGTGAATGTAAAAAAAAAACATTAAACATACTTCATTAATATCTCAACTGCATTTTGTAAAATATTAATACAGCTCAAATATGAACATGTACGAACAAATTAATTAAAGTGCTGTATTAAAAATATGATCTGAACACTTCTGCTTTTAAGCCTTTATACCCTTTTTGTAACTGGATTACTGTACACACAATTTTTGCTTGTTATTAAAAATTGAAGGACAAGCCAAGTTATTTTCTGTGACAATCAACAACATGAAGATGTCAATAGATTAACTTTTTTGAATCCGAAACATTCTATTAACCGTGTAGTGTGCAAAGATTTAGTGCACACTTAAATTAAGTCTCTAGATTCTCACAGCTGAAAAATCTTCTTGACCTTGACATGAAGTCCATGGGGCCCCTGATAGACATCAAGTTACTTGTTGCAAAGACAACCTCCTAGAACTTTTGCAAGTGTCTAGATATAAGGGCATCACATGACAGTTAGGGAAATAGGTCTACTCTACACAAAAACTAAACCTTCTCACTCTTTGCTCACCAAATGACACATGAAAAACTAACAAACAATTAGTGGAGGTGACTACTCTCAAAATAAGTAACATGTAATTCCAAGTGTGTAATATAGCTTACATAAATATAGCAGCAGTATTCAACATATCACAGATAGAAATCAGATGACAATGAATTCAGTCTTTTACTAACTAGGCTGCAATGTTGGAACCTAAACTACTGCTACTATCACAGCAAAAGATCCAGTGAACAATCATGATATTAATGACAAAAAGGAACTTGACTATCTGAGCTTTAACTGGGTGGAGCTCAACCATTTATTGGTATTCAACTTACGCTAGTTAAAACAGAAAATTGACTAGGTGTGCTGATAATGATATTATGTGTTTTTTTTTTTTTTTCCTCAAAACCTGGATCGATGAGCAGATTAGATTTAAGAGCCATATCAACATCAGCATCACAGCACACTACAGCAGGACGTTTCTTCTCTCTAAATAAAAGCATATAATTTTCCTTACACAAGTTATGCAATAAATGTGAACAACGACTTGCACGAATTGCTCAGGATGTTACTTTTTTGACTTTCAAGGAAGACCTTAATCTTTCAACAAGAATAATGTCGTGTTGCACATGCATCATGCAGTTTCTGTACATCATGCAGTTTCTGTAGCTATGGAGCATCACATGATGTATTGTATGCATTCATTGAAAATTACAGTTAATCATACGCAAACCCCTCAGTTAGATAAGCTACATGACATCCTCCAATTGAACTGTTCATTTTGCAATCAAAAATATATTGTTAATTCAGAAAGCATTGTGCAATTACCTGGTCGACTAGTTTAAGAACAGCCATATCATGTGAAACAGCACATCCAAACTCCTGAAAAGATCTAGAGGTGAGGATTAATCAAATCCAGACGAGCCTGTTCGCTTTTTTTTCCACGAGAAGATGGTGCAGCACAATGATGTGGCATCAAAAGCTTGCTTCCTGCTTTGCTGTGGATCGCACCCTCCAGGGGCCCGGGGTGATGTGACGGCCGTGGCCGGGTCTGCAGGCGCTATCTTCGGTCAGCGGGAGCAGCTGTGGCCGCTGCCTCACGCTCCAGCGCTCTGGGAAAGAGGAAAAGGGGAGGGAGGAAAGGATGCGAGGGCTGCTGTAAACAATCCGCATTTACAGCAGTGACAACAACAGCGATACCGATTTCCGATATTATATCCCACTCGCTTATGTTCTGCGTTATGTATTCATTCGTTATAAGAAAATACAGGAAGTCCGCGTTTTTTGTAGCTTCCCCTTGCTATTTTCAAGATCCTACTATGGCAAAGTCCTGACTTATGAATATTAATAAAGTACCGACATTGGTAACAGATTGGCTGAGAGGCAAAGTGGGCGCTGTTGAGATGGCCAATTAACACATCCTACACCGGACTTATGAATTAACTAGTTTCATGAATATTAATTAGGATATGTGACTGGATGCTTCAGGGAAAATAGGAAGCAACGTCACCAAAATCTGATTAATATTCATGAACTATTCCGTCACCATAGTAGGTTTTGAAATTTCGTTTCTCTTCTGTATCCGATGCACAGGATTGTCAGTTCTTCCGAGGGTCCATCATCATCATCATCGCCTCACTGATGCCCTCACTAGTCTGACTAACGAATGAATCATTCTAGTGAATCTGTTTTTTAATGATTCGATCACAGTGAGTGATGTCTCCAACGTATACGTGAATAGTTTTAGTGAGCTGAGCTGAACTGTCTGAACGAACCGATTTGCTACAATGAATCAGTTCTCAAAGCAAAGTCCTCTGGTTTCTTCTAGAATACAGCTATCCATAACAGCTTAACATCTTTAAACTGTGATGACCTATTTTAATAACACTTTTTCAATAACATTTGATTCTTCAATACTGTGAACCATGAGGTACTCCTTTCAAAGCTCACACTTTTTAACTTTTCTGTTGAAGCTATTAAATGGATGAACTCATACTTATCAAATAAGAGGCAAAATGTCTGTGTTGGTAATAGTCAATCAACATATCTAAACTGTAATAATGGAGTTCCTCAAGGATCACTTTTGGGCCCTATATTGTTCAGTTTATGTATTAATGACCTGCCTTTAGTCTGAACATCTGTTAATATTCAAATGTATTGCTGATGACAGTTCTTTATGTGCATGCTAAAAACAGACAACAAGCAGCAAATTATTGGTCCATGTTTCTGATTGGTAGTAATTCATATTTAAATTTGAATACAAGCAAAACTGTTTGTATGCTCTTTTCACAAAGATGTAGTGATTCCTCAAGCTGGTGTATTTGTTAAAGGAGAAAAGCTTAATGTCATTCCTGATTTTAAATACTTAAGATAAATTTTAGATTCTCAGCTGTCTTTTCAAAAGCATGCTAAAAAGGTAGCCAATATTATTAAATTTAATTAGGCCAACTTTAGGCATATAAGACCATATTTAACAACAGAGGCAGCAAAACTTTTTATGGATTCTATGGTATTTTCTCATATTATATTGCTTTACTAGTTGGTCTCAAGCAAGCACAACAATTTTAAAATCAATTGAATCTTTTTACAAACAGACACTTAGAACATTTGATAGGAGGACTAATAGTTTTCATTATTGCAACATAGTGCAAACACATCATTTATTGAGTTTTTTCGATAATATTAAACATTATTTGAGTTTATTAAGTCAGTTTATAATGCAAAAGGATAGTAATGGCAGAGCAACCAGAGCAATTACTAAAGGAGACTGTGTTGCACAGTTTAGGCGTACAACTTTTGGACTTTCAACTTTTGGACGTACAACTATCAGACTTTTCAGTTAGAGCCATTCATTATTGGAATACTCTACCAACTGAGTTAAGGGGTAGTAAACTATTCAACATTTAAATTTAAATTAAAGAAATGGCTAAAAGCAAATCAAATTTGTAATCATGTATAAATTATTATTTTTATGATACTGCCATTATTATCCCAAGCAGTGTTACTGTATGTAATTTGATATTGTTTCTATTTATCTATTTTGGTGATACATGTTTCTTATTTATGGATAATTTGGATTTGTATATGTAATAACCTACCAATCATGCGTTTAAATTTTAGGTTGCCTTTTTAAAATCTGGCAAGGGGCAACAGATAAAAATTAGCATGTGGGGCTAACTCTGGCTTATTTACAGCGTTTGACTGTTGATTAAAGAGCACTCTCTTTTAAAGAAAAAATAATAATAATTATATATATATATAAAATTAAATTTGTTATTAGTGATTAAAAACACAAATTACATTTTAAGGTGCCCAACTTTCAGGAAGTTTGTATGGTTTGTAATTGTCATTGAACCTTTTGATATACACTTAAAAGATGAACACTTGTGTGATAAGAATTTAAAACTTTTTGTTTTGATGCTGTTCTGATTGTCTCGTTACCTGTGCAGTTAATAAATGACAGCACTACATTTTTCAAGGAATGAAAAACAGGAACTTGCCCACAATGTCACTGGAAGCAAATATCAGTGTTTGTTTGTGCTCTGCAGGATGACATCACCTAACAGACTCCAAGTGTTACTGACTGATACAGAGGCTATATTTAAAAAAGGCATGAGAGTTTGGCCTGACAGGTCAGGAGACCACAGGAAGTAGCTGTTGCTTGTGTAGAACCGCATTTACCCAGGAGGATCCAGTGAAATTAAATGATTTCCTATTTTAATATTTAATGAAAACTAAGATCAAACAATCCAAAACTTCGTTTTGGAATGAACGAGCAGTCTTCCAGGTAAAGACATAAGTTTTTGATCCAACTCATTTTATTTTAATTTTGCAGCCAAGGACCATTGATCAAGAAAAAAGGTTAAAGAGAATATTTTCAGTCAAGATCAGCACAAACATATAGTGCAGTCAATGATAAACCCCATTGTTTACAATTTCATGGAAAAGAGCAGATGTTATCAGAAAGGGTGGATGTAAAAACAACGTCTGAAATTCTCTACCCGAGTATAGCCTCACACAGAAACTCCAGGACCCTCATGTTTGTGCAGAACCACAAATAACAATCTTCTCTCTATGTCTGCTGTTTTGTCCAAGTTAGAATGTGGGAAATAATCAAACAAAACCTCATATAATTGATGCATTTAACCAAGATCCTTCCACAAGGAAATGGGAAAATCAAAATAAATATTGTACAAAAAAAAATATATAAAAAAAAATATGGTAAGCTTTTATTAATCATGATTTAGGTTTAAAATGTCTTGCGATAAACCTTTAACTACAGGTAAAAGCTAGAAATATTCCTTTGTTCACACTGCAGTCCAATCTGATTTGATTTTCAAATTAAAATGTTAGTAATGACTTTCTCAGTTGAAATTTTGCAGGTGACAAGTTTCAGACAACATTTGAAAGGATTTTTAAACAAAAAAACAATCAAATCAGGATTTAATTTGGTTGCGCCAACCCATTAAAAACATCACAGAGGAGCTCAATCACTTTTAATACACAAACGTTTATTCAGCCAAACTAAGCAACATTATAATAAGAACAGATGTGACTGAGCAAGAGTGAACTTGACAGTCCAGCACAAGTCTCACGTTAAAAGACATGAATCACATTCCTCAGAAACTCTGCTACTACCTTTACTGTCACTGTGCTTGGTGCCACGCCGTAAAAACAGAAACGTCTAATCCAAAGATCTAAAAGCGACACGTTTGACAGATTCTTTTTTTCGACATTTTTCTGTTCTTTAATAAGAAATAAATTTTAGACCACATAATGTGTGGAACTGGTTTCAATCTACCAGAAAACATAAAAAATGGACCAAGTCCTATAAACCATGAAATAGACAGATATAGGAGGAGAGAGAGTGCACATGTAAGGGTAGACATATTCACAGGAAGTAATCCAGCTCATAGCGAATGAACGAGTTCTTCTCATCGTTGAAGACAAGAGGATAATGTGCGATCAGTGCGTCCTGGGAGCCAATATAGATGGAGTTGTAGATCTTCCAGTACACGTCACGCACTTTACGAGCAGGATGGAACAAACCCTATTGAGGGAGAAAAACCATTGCGCCATTAGACATGTCTTCATAACTCAATGGAAAAACTATTACATAAATACCAAACAAATGTGCAGATTCCATGTTGGAAGTGAAACGTACCTGTAAGCAATACTGCAGCATGCGGCAGGGTCCAATGGCCACCCGCAGACCCTCGAGGGCCCCCATTACTGCTTGAATGACATGAGGAGACGTTTCGAAGACATTGGGCCAAACATAATTGAGCAAATGATTGAGAGAATCTTCACAGCCAAAGCCATAAACTCCCAGAGACATATGCTGCACCACAGCACTGGCTGTTTGCCTGTGTACGAGATCCCTGCGACCGAGAGCAGAAATACAGGAGGTTAGAGTACTATTGAGAACAATCTACATGCAACTGTCTTGTGAAAAGAAATAATCTACTGCCTTACCTATCCATCAGAGCATCCTCCAACAGAGGTGTGACAGCATAGATATAATCTTTGCCCATTTCCCCAATGTACTCAAACAGGAAAGACAGAGACTTTAGAACACCGTTCTGAACATTAAGCTCAGGAACACGGTACTCATTCATCAATGCAGGAAGCACGGTGAATGGCGAACACGTCTCAGCCACGATAGCGATGGCTACCGTTGTGCACACACGGTTCTGGCGCTCCTGCACCTTCAGATTGTTGAGCAGCGTGGCCAGCACATCATGAGGACTAGAAAAATAAGAACAGGACAAATTAAAATCTGACATTTTTATACCTTTAATGACAGATACTGCATTATCAGAGAAGGATTTTACCCAATGGCCTTGGCGATGTAGCCGAAAGTGTTGACAGTAGCTCTACGGATGGCCTTCTTGTGGGCTTTCAACAACTCCAACAATTCAAAACAGATACGCATCCATTCCCTGGCAGACACGTACTCCGCACCCCTGGAATGGATAAGATGCGTTTAGGAGGCATTATTGACATTTTTCAAAAGTTAACGGCTTAAATTCTGTGAAGACCTATAGGACTGACCTGTCAGCGATTCTGCCCACTAGATCAATGCAGTTCTCCTGCACCTTCTCATGTCTGTTCTTCAAGATGGGAGTCAAACGTGGAAGCAGGTCTTTGATAGGTGGTGTCATCTTGTGCATACCTAAGAACAGGACATTTAAACATTTATTCAAAGTAAAAAGAATGCAAAGCAGTAGAAACAATATTCAAATTTATTAAACACTGATTAAAACAAAATGTGATGCACCAAAATAAATTTAAAGCTGCAGTCAGCCAGTCTGGCAGATTGAGGGGACTTAGCCAAAATTTTGACTGTTTACAACTCTCATGCCCCTCCCCCACTACCACAGAGAACCCTCCAATCAAGTTTGTGCTCGTCAGTGCGTGCACATCAAATTTTCTGTGAACTCGCCCATCTCTTCAGCATCGATCAACACCATGGAGGACTCGGAGGTAGGCTGCCCTGGCTAATCTACCCATAGATAGCAATTGCTAACGTCATTTATACTCTAAATGAGCATTTGATTTGTTAGAGTTTTGAAAGCGAGAGACAGGTCTCGGATGAAGACTATGTCCCCCCCCCCCCCCGGCCCCGTGAGGGGGGATCTGTGGAATGTGCACGAACTGATTGACAGTCAGGTCTCACACAGCCCTGCACTGATTGGACCAGAAGAACCGGGAGCGGTGGATTTTTGCAAAACAAATAACAGGCTCAAGATGGAAGTAGAAGCACGGGTTTTTTTCTAAAAATGGCTGATTTATGTTGTTCTGTCAGAGCATAGTGTCGGTTTCAGTGAATATGATCAAAAAATTATTGCCGACTGCAGCTTTAACCAAATCTGAATTAAAGTTTCCATTTAGTCAAAAACCAATATTAATTTGTTTTAGATATTTGGGTAACTGGTAAGCTGTACAGGATATTGTGTTTTCAGTTAATAAATTAAACCAATCATAGTAAAGTTCCTCTGTGACAAGATGCCTCTCGATATTTCAGTGGAACACATTTTAGATACTGCTACAGTCACGGTGAAGTGCATCCAAAATGCTGACATGTTTAACTGTTGTAGCTTATCCACGTTATGTGCACAAAATAGATGCTGAAAGTAAAAATTATTTTTGCTGCTCTGGGTGAAAATTGAGCGCATCACTAATAACAAACGTTGAGAAGTTTAATCATTTGGATTAACGCATAAATGCTAGCAAGCACAACTTATAAAGTGCTTTTGCTGACACTCACCAATGACATTGACGATAGCTTTAAGGGCTCCAAGAATGCTACCCAGCACTTCTGGGTATTCTTCTCCCAGATACTCATACAACACCACACCCAAATGGCCCATGAGCTTTTCCTAAAGGGAAATGTCAGAGCGGAATATATATATTATTAAGCACTACAAGTAGTTTCATTTAACCAGTACAAGTATTTTCACGTCCATAAATGAACATAAGGGCTTCCCTCACCTCTTGGCATGTCTTCATGACCACCGCTGTGCGAGAAATTAGGTCAGCAGCCTGTTGACGGACTTTGGCGGATTTGTTGTTGAGACGCCACAGCACTGTACCGCAGATCTGAGGCAAGTATGGTTTAACTCTCTTACCCAGAGCATTCACCACCGTACCGAAGCCATTCAGCATCACAGAGTCCTGGAGACACAGGCAAAAGTATTATAACTATATAAATTAGAAGATTAACGGAACAGGATTGTTTAACTGCAGCAAAGTCTGAAACTCACCTCAGTGGTCTGTTCCTGAAAGGCGTACAGGATACCGTCAATAAGCTGCTCCTCCAGTTTGTGATCTATGTCAGCAGCACCAAGGTTGCCCATGATTTTCTCAATTGTCTCCATCACCATCTTTCTGTACTGCTCAGCTTCATCCTTCAAGTCATCCACGATACGGGAGATAATCTCAGCTGCGCCTACCTTATTGGCCAGCTCCACTGTAGTGTCCACTAACTGTAAAGTGTATAAAAAGACAAATAAAGTTAAATGTGTATTGATCATGGTTAGTTACTCCTAATTAGGTGATGATCTCACAAACCTGTCTGTAGTTGCGCCTATCCAACGCCATTCGGTGCTGCCAGAAATGTTTAAAGAATGGGGGCAAGATCTCGGTTTTTATGTAATTGGCTTCCACACCATCAGTGCCACAGCACTGCTTCACCACCTACAACATATAAGAAAAAAGGTTAGCCTAAAATGTTCAGAAAGATCATGTTTTTAATGCTTCTGAATATTTTTTTTCCTGACGCACCTTGAGGACAATCTTCTTCATCTCCTCGTCAGGAGACTGGAACTCTCGGATGAGGATAAGCATCACTTCTCTGGTGTAATAGTTGGCATATTCAGCATCCATAAGAGGAATCAAGTATCCAATAGCTTTCAAGAAGGCAGCAAGACCCTGAGAATACACAAATAATAGTGTTAAAAACATTTACTAAAAATAATCCTTTCGACCCAAAAACTAAGTTTGAAAGCAAACTTACGGTACAAATAAAAATCACAATGACTTAAATTTACCATTGATCAAAATACATGCTTACCTTGCCTCTATGTTGCCTGATACCTTTCCAAAGAGGTTTCAGCACAGAATCAAAGGACTCGATACCATACGGTGTAGCAGCTTCAGCCAGGGCAGCGATAGCCAGAGCACTGATGGTTCGCACTTTCTGCTGCTCATCCACGAGACCTGAGGGAAACAACGGATTTAGACTGGCCCATATAGCAGACAATGGTAAAGAATTTTGGTACACCCACATCCAGATGAGTCAGACAGACTTCACCACAAGGCCATACTAACCATGCTCGATAATCTCCACCAAGCTGCGGAGATGGGGCAGGATAGCACATCCCATGAGAATAGCGATCTGCTGTACGATCTTGATGCCTGTGTGACGAGCCTGCCAGGATTTCTTGCTCTTGCAAACAGCCTTGAGGAAAGGTAGGAGAGATGGAATGCCCAGGGCAGACGCCACGACAGCGAAAGCACGAGCTGTTGTATTTCTCACATACTCGTCCATGTTGTCGATGTCAGGCCTCATGGTGGAGATCATGGTGGCCAGACCGGCAGCCTGTGAAAGAAATGTAGATTAGATTAAATTAAGATCTGTTAACAATGGGATACTGTTATCAACCAAAGATGATATTTGCCATTTGAAGTCAACCGTCTTACCTTTGCCAAGTTGGAGATGATCTCTCTACCCTCTACTCTAGCATAGTAATCTTCATCAATCAGCAAAGGCTCAATCACCACAAGAATCTGCAAGAACATACAGGTAGGTTAGAAATGAAAAGGAATACATTCCTCCTCTCATATTTTAAAATTTAAAACTCAGACTTACCTTGTGGACATATGGTCGAACCAAGTCGTCAAGTTTGTAGAGAATACGATCGATGACTTTCACCAAGAGATGACGCTCTTGGTCCTCTAATGTAGGAGACATCAGCAGTGGCAGGATCTGGTTAAATAGGGGTCCTGCACCAAACTCTCTGGCCTTATCTGTGATTTGACGAAGAGCAGCCTGAAATGAGAGTGCTGGTAAGAAATAATATTTGCAAAATTACATGTTACAGTCCACCAAGTATGAGAAAGGATACTAACCTTTCTCATGGGAGGTGTTCCATTCTTGATCTTCAGAAGAAGCTTCATGATCTTGCGCTCCTTCTGTTCTTCTGGACTGAGGGTGGACTCATCAACCTCAACCTGCAAACAGAGATGGAATAATCGGTCAACAAAAAAAATTAAATATTTATTTTATTACTATTATTTTTACTTAAATTAATAGTAAACTAAATAAAAAAATTTAAATAATAAAAACATTACGAATTATTTTTTAAAAGTATCCCAATATTGTACAGGAGATATCCCTGGTGCACATGTGACTCACCAGCAGTTTGTCAAAGTACTGGATGTCATCTGGCTTGAGGAAAGGCAGGTTTCCAGAGGGCTGGTCATTGACTTGTTTCATAGATCTGTCCTCTGTTTGCATGTGGAAGCCAGTCATTCCTCCGATGGGGGTGGGAGTGGCAGCTAACTTGCGTGCAGGGGTGCGGATGGGCACATAGCCTGCTGGCGGGGGCAGTACCTGGATAAATTGGCAAATGAAAATCAGGAATGTCAATAAATTCATTTTTAGACAAAAACAAAGTGTCCTATATATGTTAATATAATTACATACTTTGTATCCTTCTGGAAACATGGCATCAAGTTCATCATCAGTCAATGGGCGGTTCCTCTCATCAATCTCTCGCTCCCAGCGCCAAGCCTGCAGCTGTTCTGGGGTCATGCTCATCAGGTGACCTGCAAACATAGAAAAATTTACAGCAACATCCACAAATTGGTGCAGAAAACATCATTACATTCAACAATAGAAATAAACAACAGCATTTGTCCAGTACCTGGAGTGGGCGTGGCCATATTCATGGCAGGTGTTCCCAGAGGGGTTTTTCCAGGAGTAAGCAGAGGAGTTGAAGAGCCCATCTGACTGGCTGGTGTTTCATCCCATCTTGACTTCCTCTTGCTTGCACCCGGGGTGGGTGTCTCACCCACTGACTCATCTCCTCTATCTGTACGTGGAGTCTCAGCCCAGCCACTGCCATGACCAGGTGTCTCTGAAACACAGAATAAAACAACTTAGAATCACTCTGCTTTACGTCTACTATTAGAAAATACAAAAAAAATTTAAAAATAAATAAAAGACCTCTCTCTGTCTTTGGTGTCTCATCCCAGCGGTTCTTGCGCACGCTGGAAGAGGCGCCTCCATGTCCGGGAGTAGCATGTCCGGGAGTGTCTCGACCAGGTGTGGCAGCTCCGGCTGGGGTGTGACTCGGTGTTGGTTCCCACATACGGGTGCTCGGGGTGGCTCCCGGGGTCTCGCTACCTTTGGCACGGCCAGGTGTCTCGTCCCAACGACTGTTGGAAGGCGTATGTCCCGGTGTATGTCCGGGTGTCTGAGTACAGAGAAGATCATGATTAGCAGTATTCCTGGGTAAGTGGCCTTGTGATAATGTTGTTTAGGCTGCAACAACTAATAAATAAAACCCATAAATCGATTATGAAAAATGTAATTGAATCATGTCTGCACGTGCACAAAAAAACATCCACCAGTCACATCACTTTACAGTAGTGAATAATGCATTTGTATATACACAACACATCTAAAATACAGTGAAGGAAACTGACTTTTCAACATGCTGTGGGAAAAGTGCATGAACCAAGTTACCCAAATATGAGAATGCTTTATATTATGTGCTTTAAACAAACTCGTAAGCATACGTTGCAGCCCTGATATTGTTAGAGATAACAGACTCACGTCAGAAGACCCATCTGCCTGGTCCCAACTGGACATTTTTTTGGGTGTGGAGTTGCTGGGGGTTTGGTCGGCTGTCTGGTCCCAGCGACGTTTGCGTTTGGCCACAGCAGCCTGAGAAGCAGCAGAGCCGTTCACTGCTTTCAGCTCTCCAGATTTTGCTTTCTCTACCATCTGCAGCCTGATCTCTCTCTGGAGAAAGTGACATGAAAGGTTTTATTCAAAGGAAGGTTCTTGTGAATTTTTTCAACCAGCAACATCTTACAAACCAGCGTTTCACTAAAAGACAAGCACAAGGACGTAGAGAAACATTCACCTCTTCTTTGGACAGATGCTGCTCCTTCATAACATCCATGTACGTTCTGACCTGCATCTTGGGGTCCGGTGTTTTGCCCCCTATGCGAAAGAGCACCAACAAGATGCGAGACCGTCAGTCAAGTGAGTCTCAAAACCAGTGTTTTCACACACAAAGCACTACAGTCAACTGTCCCTGAATAGATGGCCTTAATGTTTAAATTACTGTCCTCTCATAACACAAAACAACCCTAGACAATAAAAGCTAAGCACTCTTTACAGTCATACATTAAGAACAGGCAGGTACAAAGAGGTTTCTGTTGCTTTTAAGAGGAGATAAGGAGAGGATATAGCCATCACTGATGCAGGGTCCTGGGCTGCGCTCTCCAGAATACGTACACTTTCAGTGCCAAGGGTCCCTCTGCAGTCAGACTTCAACCGGCAGAAAAGAAGCCTAGAAAATTTCTCTTTACCATTAGTAACACTTTGGAAAAGGGTTTGAACTCACACACACAATTGCATACCACCTGTTCTGTTCTTGTCACTCATTTATAAACAAAAAAGGGAAAAAAAGAAACCTTGTAGTATTCCAAAACCGACTTCTAAAATAATTTGTTTTACTATACGTGTTGCAGCCAGAGACACTGAACACTTTGGGGAATTCTAATAATCTTTAAAAAATAAATCAGAAATAAATTAAAGATTTAAAATGCACACTTGTGTGCATAATTGTGCATCTGGTTTCATTAAAAAAATAAAGCTATGATGAATTGTTTTTTTTTAAAAGTTGAAATGAGAAGGGAGGACATGAAGTTGAGAAAATTGTCCTTGATGAGGCTTTAAAAATGACACATAACTTCATAAAAAAAAAAATTTGTGTTTTCCCCTTAAAGGCCCTCTGGCCTCACACCAAAGCAAAACTACCAACTATGGTCTTGATTTATCTGATAAACACGCTTCTTTTTCTTGACCATAACCTACACAGGACGAGTTGCTGCACCCTTAAGAGAGTGCAGACAGGACTGGCATAGCAGTACTGCTGTAGGAGAGAAATTAAGGACAGTTAGTATGGGCCTGTGGAATCTTGGTACACAGATTCTTCAATAGATATATCTCTATTTTATGATAATAAAATAGAAATATATTTACACAACAGTTTTGTAAAGCTTCCTCTATCTGGGACTACATGCAAGATGTTTTGCCTGATCCAGAATCAATTCCCTCCTATAATCTGATCCTGAATGTTGCCGTTTTGAGAGTGTGCAGCCTGTTTAAACATGTTCTGAACTTCCTAAACTCCTTGCTAATTTGTAGCGTTATGAGCACCCAAAGGCCATAGGTTTAAATATACTAAAATAGCTGGAAAACATTTCATTGGATGTTCAGTTTGGCTTTTTAACACACTACAATTGGTAAACAGTTCATTTTAAAGTTTTTCCACAGGTGGCTCAAGTTTATTTAGAGTTCCACTCTTGTTTGGAAATTTTTTTTTTTTTTTTAAACAACAACTAACTTTGACACATCAGGGGTTTCTAGCAAACATGCCAATGGGCAAATATCTAGAATATATTATTAAAGAACAAGAGAAAGCGGAAAGAAAACTGTAAATGCACAACCACAGTATGCTGCAGCCTCTTGTAATAATAAACTTTTACTTCTACTTCAAAGTGTCTTTGTTGGAGGTGCCTGACTATTATATTGCCTGTTTCACACCAAAAAATACATTAACCCTTCGAACAACACACCTACCTGCAACCTATGCCTTGCTGGGACAGATGACACCACCCAACCAACTGTCTCCCAAAACCTTTGCTGCCCAACTCATTTATAACCATTAATCCATCAGAATTAGTTCTCAATGCATTCCATTAAATTATCTTTGTCTTACTGAGACAGTCTTACAGGTCAGTTGAGTCCAGGGAGCAAGCTGTTGGGTGGTGTTCGAAGGGTTAAGCAGCAAAAAGGCCAGTCTGGAACAGAACTTCATGGGCAGAGTAAATACTGATCAGCATGGACAGATAAATTAAACAGGAGAATGATGGTGTGAAATTTACCATCAGCAAATGGGTCATGGCGCTCTGGGGAGATGATCATCTTTTGTCTGCGTTTCTTGTACTCGTCCTCGCGGTCCGAAATCTTCTGTGGTCTGTGTTCAGCAAAGGGATCATACTGCAGGGTGGCCAAAACAAAGAATATTGTATAATCACAGTTTTCTTCTATATCCTACAACAAATGCATTTGGGAAATACATAAAGTGATGCTTCATTTAAGACTTCACAAAACTAATAAAGAATATTGGAACTTGAAAATGGATAATCTGTTCATTACCTGCTCATCTGACTGAGGAATGGAATTGAGTATTGCAACAGGTGCATGATATCCTGGTTTCTTCTGTCCAAGCAGACTAGTGGAAGAATCTTCATCATCATCCTAAAATAAAAATAGTAGGGATCAGAAACACCACCATGCAGTACTTACACATTCTGACATGGGTTCTTCTTAAACTATTAAAAGCATTTTGTCATCGCTTACTTCTTCCTGCTCGTTGGCAGCAATTGAAGTCACATATCCGGCAAAACGGCTGTCACTGCCTCCATAGATCTCCTGGTCATAATATCCAGTGGAATCAAGCCCGACACCCTGGTCAGCTCCAGCTCCCTCTACCAGGGCGGCTTTCATCCCCTGGATTTCCAGGATCTGAGCCTCTATGTCTAAGAAAAAAAAAACAGAAATAAAAAGATCAGAACCCCAAAATACCTATAAACTGCTTACAACTATATACAACCATCACGAGAGCCATCATTTCTATGACATATATATATATATATATATATATATATATATATATATATATATATATATATATTATAGAGAGAGAGAGACGTTCATACACATTTAGCAATCTTCTAATATAGACAAGAGTGCGTAAACATGTATATTATGTTGTTTATTTTACATAATATAAAGACCCATGCGTGTTACATAAGCGCAGTAAATTACTGGACAATGAATAGAACTCATATTACTATGAAGTGCTAGAAATAACCACACTCAATTACGTTAAAACCTCCATGTAGAGATTAAATAATGGGACAAGTTTTGTTCTGTGTTTGACTGCTTGCAACGCCATTTTGGTTTCAGTGCATCAGTGTTTAACCAGTGTTTTAACATTTACACAGTAAAGGCAAATAGCATAACACGTAATACGAATTTCTGCAAATGAATGTTAGAAATAACTCTGCTATAAACCACAATACAAATCTCCAGATGCAGGATTTGTTGATATTTCTCGTGTGCGCCACGGCCAGGTTTTATTCAACGATCAGACGCCATATTCTATTCACCGCCTCACACAAGTCTAATTCGGCTTAATTCTCGCTAATTCCACTTCTTAAGACTAGAAATAGCACCCAAAATACAATATATGTGTATAAACAACAAAATACCATATATTCATAAGAAATAATTGAACAAATTTACCGTCATGTGTTTTGGCGATCTGCGCCATTTTCGAGCTGTTGTGTGCGCCTCAGTACCGGAAGGCCTTTGACTGCACATCCGACACTACTGCGGTCACAAGAACGCGCATGCGCAGAGCACGACCACTAGACGTCATCACAGCTGGCAAATGTCAACAACACCCCCCGCTCTGCTTGAGAGATGTAGCAGTGTAGCTTTTGAGAGATTTCTTTGTGCGTACATTTTTATTTCAGACTCCAAGATATAGTTTACCAAGGTAAAGTGCAATTAAGCTATTTATAATAACACACCTTAATTGATGAAATAGGTTATGTGGCAAAGACCACACTTTATTCCGAGGAATGTCATCAGGACATGCAACTTTTGATCTCTTTCTAAAAATAGAAGTTCTAAAAAGCTTTTAGAAACCTATTCTAAACAAAAGGATTATATAAAATGCATATAGTGTTTCAAATTTATATGTTACACAGCCATCAAATGAGGCAGAGATCCAACTACAGTTTTCAAAAAGCATTATGGAGAATAAAGAATAGCGTCTATTTCCATAGAAAATCTTGTGCAGTAACTGGAATGCAAAACATTTGAAAAACTGAATAAAATTTTTAAAATTTAACATTTACTGAAAATTTGACTGAACTTTAAGTAAAAAAACTTTACTTAAATTTTATTTTAAATATAATTAATAGCATTCTAAATTAATAAAGGTGAAGTCAAAGATCAACCGCCAGGCAATGACCATTTTCTTATCAAAATTTGATAGCTTAAAAGGAAAAGTCTCTAATTAAATTGGAAAAAGTGTTCCAAATTGGATCAGGGCTAACTTATATTATATAAATTCCATTGATGTAACAAAGCAGTCTAAGTCGGTGTTCAGTAGCATTTTTATAACAGCTATACTACGGGACAGACATGAGGGGTAAATACAGGTTGATTGTGACACTTTTCCAAGTCATGTCAATGGCAAAAAAGTGTCCCAATCAAATCACTCTGAATTCACTTCATGCATTTTAAACTAAATGTATTTTCCTCAGATGTATTCGTTTTAACGTATTCGTCTTTTTAAACCGTATTAATGATTTTACATTGTGTCCTCAAACAAATTTAGCTGTAACCTTTACTAACTATGCACTGTAGGTCGCGCAGTCTAGGCAACCCAATCCTGCATCCCGTGACAATTCTGCGCACGCAAACCCTCTGCGCAATTAAAACACTGACGTCAGTAGTCTCACTATGTGACGGACAGAAGACTCAACCAATCGGAAGTCAAGAAAAAAGAGCCTCAGCCAATGAGATCCCAGGGAGGGTCTCTGAGAAGGCTGGTCTTCGATACAGGAAAAAAAAAGAGTTCTTGACGAGAGGAGGCGAAAAAGTGGTGAAGTGAAGATGGCGAGAGGCTCCCGGTGTTTGAGGAGAGCGGTGGCGGAATGTATCAGAAACTTACCTTCCACAACCACTCGAGAAACACCGGGCAGGAATGGAGTGAGGTAATTAACGGCGGTTTAATGTTTCGAACGGCTTGTGTGCGGTTATGTGAAGATCGAAGTGATTATTGAAATAACTCACGAGCTGCTGACGATAGTTGAACGGTTAGTTTCGCTCTTACAAATGGATACAATTCAAGGCCAACTTGACATTTGTGTTAATAAAACCTTTATTTATTGTCCAACAATGTATTAATGCATTTGACGTACTCGAATAAATGTGTAAAAAACCACACTAACTTTAGGAGGAAGGGTGGGAGGGAGTCACATATCTGGTTGCCAGATAAGTGACAGTGGCAAGGTTAAGATATTATGTAATTGACCAGGTGTATCTAACAAGAGCTTTTCTCATTTTGGAATAACTGATTATCAACTGCATGCAGCGGGTGTTTATTCGAGTGTTTTTATTTTATTAATTTAGCTTCAAGCTCAGATGCAGCCAAATGCTTTTAAGGGGAAACAACAAAAAGTGTTTTTTTTTTGTGTGGAAAGTCTGGTCACCAGCTTTGTTAGTTAACTGTGTTAGCAGTTAGTGTTAGTTAAAATTAAAGTATTATACAATATAGCAGCATATCAGATGCAATCACTTTTTTATTGGGGAAATAAACTTTTGGCACCCATTTACTGAAGAAATAACAAACAAACTTTTGGCACCCACCATGTAACCAAATATATAGTGTAACAATGATTTCATTAGTAATTCTTTCCAGACACCTTTGCAGGTATGAGTTTACAGAATTCTGCAGAATATGTGACGTCACAAGCCAAGCTGTGACGTTTATCACTTGTGGCCAGGGACGTAGTGTACCCATACCAAGTGCTGGGCAGTCAAGTGCTAAAACTGCTTGGCATATGGCCATCTGAAGTTTCTATTCTGTCACTATCTGCTGTCACAGTTACGCATTGCTTGACAGCTCTTGGCAGCACTTGCGCCGACATGAATGCATTTGGGTGCCGGTCTCTCCATTGTGGTGATATTGTGCCATTTTTAGAGCAAAGCCCAATCCCTTGCATTTCAGATATGTGTATGTGATTGATCAGGCATACATCGGACACATCTTAATGGAATGGGCTGTTACTACTGCCCTTGACTTGGTTATAGTGGTCAGTGATCTCGCTCTCCTTGTGATTTATGTCTTGACAAATAGAGGGCAGGTTAAGTCATGATTTACATCCTATATTTCCTTTAACCATGCTCCCGGTCCTATGGCATGAATGCACAACTACATAAGGTTTTTTAGTTAATGATGAACAGTTTGAAACAAGAAGACTTTTTTTTTTCTAGTACACAACCGCTTTATGCAGCTTGTATTGTGGATTGCTTGTGTGGTCTAAGGCTGGTAGCATCACAGTTGGTATTTTAAGCCCCTCATTCAGAAGCTTGTTATTCAAAGTCTTTGTAAATTAAATTAGCCAGTGCATAACAATTAAAACAATACCGGGATCTTTTAAATGCTAATTTTTTACACACAATTGCATATACAATTTGCACAAATGAGTCATGATAGAGCATTGTACGTAAAATGCAACCAAATCTAGGCTACACGTACTTGTCACATGCTGTTTGCATTTTGGAAAGGTTGTTGACAGCTGTTTGCCAATTTTTTTGTTGTTGTTAATTTTAGTTACAATAAAGAGTCTCCATAATTATAAAATAATTTATTAACAATTATTCAGTTGTTTGTTAGGGATACCTCAAATAAATTAGTAACATTGAGATGTCATCAACATTACTACAACATGAGATGGACATCACTAAAAGTGTTTGTGTGTTTATTCAGTGAAATATTCGTCTGCCTGGTAGCTCATAAGTTTGTGAATCTTGAAATGATTTTTTTAAAAGAACTGGCTTCAAAGAGTAGTTTTATGAATTGGGCTACATTGGTTGTGCTATATGTATGTGTGTGCGGCCCACAAGGACAACTCAATTTTAGTTATTTAGTTATTGGGATTTCTCATATTATTGGGATTAGATTAAGATAACGAGCAACTGTTTTCACTATTCTTAATCAAGGCTGTCTTGATTGAGAGTCCAAATCGTGTTAATTGCAAACGGCTATCTATGTTGTTCATACGTTCTCTCCACTCTTATCTGACTCAGGAGTCGTCTGCTATCTTGACACATCCAACAAGCAGATAGTGCCTAAATTATCACACTAACAAAGTACACAAAGTCTTGTACAATGCCACTACCTGTCTATGTATAAGTACTGAGTATGCTTTTGCTGAATGACACACTTTCACCCTGTTTTGTCAACAGATATCTGTCTTCATGTGGAATTCTGATGACCAGAGTGCCGCCCCTCTTCAGGGCTGTGTCAGGTCGTGCTGTGGTGGCTCCTGCCAGGAGCTTCTTCAACTTCTCAGAGTCCTTCAACAAGAGGAAGGAGTACTCTGAAAGACGTATTATTGGGTATGTTCCCAACCAAGTTTGATATGGTGCATGATCTGTTGCTATTTTCTTTTTTTTATTGAGGTCCATGATTACATTAGCCCCAGTGTCACTGCAAATATTGTTTATGTAACTGGACATGGGAATATTTATTGTGTCAGCTTTCTGTGTATCTGGGGTTATTGGAGTATGGATCTGTTCTGGTTATCTCAGGTCATCACAGTTACTTAGGAACCGCTTCTGATTCCTGACATTTTAGAGCAGAGGATCAGCTGTCCTGCAGAATATAGCCCCAGTACTCATGCAGCACATGAACACATACTTAATTTGAAGAAGAACATGTCTGCAGCCTATGACACAGGACAGGACACACTACATCCGCCATGTTGGCATCCTCCTTTGACCCATGTGCTCTTTGACCTATGACATTTCACTTCGGTGTTACTTACACTTGAAAAGAGACACCTACCTCACAAGCCTCCCCTTATTTATTTACTTAATTATTTTGAAAAACGTCTCAATTTTATTTTACAAATGGTTTATTTAATGGTTTTTGTTATTTATTTGTATTAAATTTGATAGTTCCATTGGCCTTATGGAATAGCAAAATGTCTATATGCTGCACACTTGAGACTCAAAACATGCAGTATGTTATTCAGGTATAGTTCACCTACTGAACACATACTGTGTAGGAGTAAGAACTAGCCTTAAGAACTAGTTTGTCCAACTAACAATTATCCAAGGAGTAATCAGACTTACATTTCAGATTCAGATTAGACCAACCTACCTTTTTATGACCAGTCTAGATTCAGTTAGATTCTACAGGAAGGTGGTTCTCCTGAGACATACTATTGGTATCCAGAAGGCTGTAAGGAGTGAGACATGAGAATCACCATTGTACCCTTGCATTGAACCATGCATTGCTTCAGGGGAAGTCCTTGTAATAAATGTACAATTAGTAGCTTTGGATAAAAACATGTGCTAAATGATTATGTGAATATCCAGGAACTGAGCACCTGTGTAGTTTTAAAAAGAATCATGTTGTTCGGATTGTGGCTTTCAAGCAAATGGTGTGGGACTTGTCATTTCTTTGAAAATTGTATTTTATCTTTCATCTTTAACTTGAAGGTCTTAAAATGCTCCAAAATGAAACCTTTAAACCTAAGATGTCCCTTTTTTACCTCTGATGGACCCTGTGTACAAAAAAAGTGACTGTAAACAAACAGTGTTTGACCTTTCTTCTGTCTTGATTCCATTCTGTAGTGACGTTCAGCAGTGACTCAATCCCACACTGATATCTGTGCCTTCATATCTGATTGGTTGTCTGAATCGACCGTCAGAAACATGTTTCAGTGACAGCACTAAATCCATCTTCGTCTTTAGCAACAACCTTTTGTTTGGGTCACACCTGTATGGTGATGAGTTATATTTAAATCATCCAATCTCCTTTGCAGTGAGGTTATGAGCTGCCATGCCGATATTGTTAGATTTATAGGAAAGGTCATCGCACTCTTTGGACTTTAACTGTAGATTCTGTGGTGTGACGTAATGGCAAAATGAGCTCAGGGCTGGTAATCAGACAGTTTATGAGCTATCACTATTGTGACCTTGAGCACTTAACCCTGGATTACTCCACTGTATTCGGTGTACTGTAAGTCACTTTGAGTTAAAGTGTCTGCCAAATTACTATTGCCTGTGTAGAAAGACCTTTCCCCTCTAAGAGATCTACTATCGAAATAAAAGCAAAACAATTGGTGTGATTTACACAGAGCATTATTGTATTATCTTGGCTAACTGTCTTTTCTATGGCATGCAGGTACTCAATGCAGGAAATGTATGAAGTTGTGGCCAAGGTAGAAGACTACCTGCTGTTCGTGCCCTGGTGCAAACGTTCAGACGTTGTATTCCGCCGCACAGGATTTTGCAAGGCCAAGCTGACTGTGGGCTTCCCTCCTGTGGTGGAAAACTACACCTCTCTCATTACTACAGTCCGGCCTCATTTGGTTAAGGTATGTACAACCCTCTACGCACACCTTGGCAATAGAATCGCCATTGGCTAGTAAATGTTTTTAATCGCCAGACTGATATACTATTTTATATATATATATATATATATATATATATATATATATATATATATATATATATATATATATAAAAAAAATGGCACAGCTTTTTAAATATCTAAATGTACACTCTTAAAATCAGTCAATCAAGCATTATATTATGATAATCAAGCATTATTTAACGATATAACTTTAGTAATTAGAACTAAAACTTGATAATCATGCATGAATACATATTTGTCATTTTAACTGAACTTAGGGCTGGTGATGGTGCTTAAGATATTGTTGGTCATTCAGTGTTTCTGTTTTAAAAAAAAGATAATAGTAATTATTATTAAAAAGATAATAATATTAATTAATATTAGAAAAATTTATTCTACTACTAATAATGAAAATATACAACAGATGAGCTGAAAGCACAGGCGAAGCACTGCTACTTGGGCGCAGAGATATCACGCAACACCTGAAATCCCCCAACTGCGGGATATCTCTGCGCCCAAGTAGCAGTGCTTTGCCTATGCTTCACCCCAATATAGTCCCAAGTCAAAATCTGCATTGCTATTTGTACTCGTTGTGAATACGCAGGCTTCAAGAAGTTTAGGAATTAGGTTTTTTTTCTTTTGGATCACTTTTACACACATGCGATCTGGCAACAAAGGATTCCATTCATTATGATAAGCTTAGCTAGCGTCGGAGCTGCCAGACTAATGCCTGGTTCAGATTACACCATTTTTTTTGTCTGTTATGATAGTCACTGTGTCAGATTACAAGATTTTGACTCCTAAAATCTTGTCGGGTCGTGGACAATAAACATGTCAGATTACACGTTGCTTTCCGACCAGTCATCGCGTGCGGTCTCACACGCACACACATTCACTGCACACATGCTACACGCACTCACTCATAATCGCACACTCACTCACAATCGCTCACTCGCGCGCACACACACACTCACTCACTCTAGACGGAACCCGTCGTGGAGGACCGGAAAAAATTAAACATGCTAGTCTTTTTATCCTGATGTCGTGAAGCATCGCAGACATGAAACGATCGAATCTTGCGTCCCGACGCCTGTTGTCGTTTACGAATCCCCACGACATCGGGCTAAAATCGTGTAATCTGATAGGGGTGTAAATCGGAGCCTACATGACGATTCGATACGATACCGATTTCTTAAGCCAACGATTCGATTATTTTCGATACTTCAGAATTTCCCGCGATACGATTCGATTTGATACGATTCAATAATCGATATTTTTACATGATATCTATTAAGTTTCAAATAAATCAACAAAAATGTTTATAATTTGCCTTTTATTGAGAATACAGGAACAGTATTCTATTCACATAATATGTATGTTGTGCTCAATGCACTGCAAATAGAACAGCAAATATAACAGTTACTGCATACAATTCAAAACTTGATTCTATCGAATCCTGGTGCGTTTCCGTGCATCTTACATCATTGCAAACGTGCACGACGCATGATAGAAAACAGAACGCGGGTCAATATATTGTGTTTTTTTATTTTATTTGGTGCTATTATGCACAGCTGAGTGAACAACACCGGTTTACTGTGGGTCGCATTTGGCTTTTTGCTGATTGCAAACGCAGGAGACAGTGGATTTCCATTCATTTGTTGCCCTGAGTCCACGCGCTATGTGTGTGCGAATACACTGCAGACTCACTCTCGCTCTTATCCAGAGTAAATTATCAACACTATCATCCCTTACATGTGTTTTATTTAACTAAATGCATCATAATCAGCTAAAAAGCATGCGCAGGTCACTTACTTCCTGAACAAGTGCGCACCCGAGTCCGCTTTCACATTCACGCGAGCCGCGGCACGGTTCGAGTGCAACCGAACTCAGCGCACCTCCTTCAGGCAGTCTCGGGTTTGGTACCCCAGTGCGCAGCCGGGTCCGCATGACAGACAGCGTTTACATAATTAGCGATTTTTCATGCGAACCGTGCCCGTTCCGTTCCGAGTTGGTGTGAAAGCACCCTAGACTTTTCAAGTAAGCTGTTGAAGTTGCCTTTTGACACGTTAGCGCCTGTTTGTTTACGTTAGTAACTGCTAGCTTGGAATTCGCCGACTAAGTGACTGAGGGTGCATTCACACTGGCAGTTTAATTCGGTGACTAACTAACGTTAGCCCAGTGCATAACAACAGTTGTTTGTACGCATATGAGCGGATGCTGAAAATAGACAGGCGGCAAAACAAACACATTAATTGATACTCTTGCGGACGCATCGATGCATCGAATCGTCGGCTGTATAATCGATGCATCGATACGAATCGATTAATATTTTCACTCCTATAATCTGAACCAGGCATAAAACAATGCATGCACTGAAACAAAAATGCATTTGCCCACCTATCTAAATGTAGGGGAGAGAGACTGTGAATAACCACTATTTCAAAAAACGGTGGCGTGTTCCTTTAATCACGTTGTCAGCGTTCGCTCAAACTGATTTGCTGAAATCAAAATAAGGGTGAGCGCCAGCCAATGAGATTGCCGTTTGCGCATTAGTTCCGCCCACTACCAGAGAAACCGGGATATTTTCTGCTTGTTTTTAAAAGCTGAATAATTCCAGATGAACTCTGTTATTTTAATAGGAAAATACAAACATGAATATCGTTTACATGTAGCGTGTCGATTCTGCGTGGTATGTAAGACTCTCTCTCTTTATTTGCGTGTGTGAGAGAAACGCGACAGCGAGTCGCGCACCTTCACACTAGAGTTTACGGTACGCTGAGCTGAATTTGAAATACTAGTACAGATCATAGACAGTATAAGAAATGGACAGAGCCATCTCATTGGAACTCAGTTGAGACCGTTGAAGCCCATTTTTAGCGATTTTTGAGCACTTCCGTTACTGACGCGCAGACTCAAACCGACTCAAACTAAGCTTGATGACGTGAGCACCCTGTCTGACAGACGTAAATCTTCTAGTAGCTGTGCGTGAAATTGCCAACGTTAATCACTTCATATGTATCCACTTGCCACATACCGAATTATTTCCAATTCCCCAAAAACGTTGTTGAAATATTTTGTCCCGTTGCTTTTATGGAGTCATTATCTATGGGCTTCTCCCTCGACGGGACGTCCCCCCGATTGCCTGCGAGCTTCTCCTCCTGTCTATATGGTAATGTCTCTATTGTGAGACATAAATTCGCGTGATTATGACGCAATCGTTAGCCTGTTTTTAACAAAAACGGCTTCTACGGGGCCATAACATAAGATACAAAGTAATGGAGCCTTTTATACATTGTCGTGTTTATTTAGAAATAAATAATGGACAAATGAAGTCTTTGGACGCCACAGATGTAAAGTTATTCGCTGTCAAAGTGACGCCAAAATGAATGGGAGTCAATGGAATGCTAACAGCAGGTGAAGTTCTGCTACAATGGGGGCTCCCGCGAGGCTTCAACTTCCGGCTGATGGATTACCCCCTTGGTACAGATCGATTCGCTTGACGGAGAGCGAATTCAGGGACGGAAACTCTCAAGCGCTCAGTCAGTGTACCACGAGGGAAAATATATCTATGCTAAACTTATACTCGGCATCTAACATACACACTGCCGAGTAAAATCTAAGAATTTATTTAGCCAATGACTAATGATAGACATTATTTAGTCGACCAGAGATTTACTCGCATATGCAATGATTCACTCGCATTGTAGAGGGTTGATGTACATCTTCATTGTTCTTTAATATAGATCTATTGTATGAAATGATGGCAGTGATTTAGTGGCATAAACAGTGTTATCAGACTTTGTTAATCAAGTGTGTGAGCTACAAGTAATTTCTAACTTCTGCTCTTAAGGCATCTTGCTCTGATGGAAAACTTTTCAATAGCCTTGAGACGGTGTGGCGCTTCAGTCCTGGTCTTCCTGGCTACCCCCGTACATGCACCCTCGACTTTGCTGTGAGTATTACCAACACAAACTGGTTTATCATCCTCAGGTTAAGCTGCACTTTTTTGCTGAATGTTTTTGAAACTGAAGTTCTTTTTAGTTTACTCAGCATATGTAGATGAAACAGAAGAATATACCTTTTTAGCAGTCTTAATGTTAAAGATTACATAAACACTAAATATACTTAAGTCGGAAGTATATTTAGGGGATTTTGCAAAGACACCTGTTTTACCATCGCTCATACAGGAATATTTAAGGATTCAAAGATTTGTTGTCATTTATTCACCATCATGTCATCCCAAGCCCTTAACTCTTTGTTCATCTTTGAAACACAAATTAGGTTATTTTCAGTATTTTTAATTTCTATTGAAAGTTTGTTACACCAAAACACTTCAGACACTGTTGCTTTATGTGATGAACATATTTACTTTCAGCATTTATTCACATATAAACTTTGATCAACACATACATGAACCTTATTAAATATGGTAAATGGAAGTTGGATCTTGTGTGTCAAGCAAGTACATTTCAGCTTGCTCAAGAAGTCCCATTCTCCTTCTCTTATATTTCAGAAAAGTCTTAAAACAAAGAGTTTTGGTCTCTGAACCAGCTCTGAGATGTGTTATAATATTTATGAATTAGAACATTTGATAACATTTGATTCAAAGCAGAAATTGAAAATGGGGAAAAAAGATTGTACTTGGCTCCTATTAAGAGGAAATGAAACATCTACTCATCCCATAAAGCACTGCGAAAAATGTAAATGAATCAGTTTGTCTTTATAATGGTATCCTACAAAAACATACTGCTTTGATTTCATAATGGTGGCTTTGCTGCAACGCTGAAACAAGATTCACCAATCAGTTTCATTGCTTCTGGTGTTTAACTGTTAAACGTTTTTGTAATTATTTTGTTTATAAGTCATCACACTTAATTTTACACAAGCTTGTACCATCATTTAACAAACTTAGAGCTTATGTTAGATCTCTCTTAGAAGGTTTATGGGTTTTACTTAAGGAACCCGACTTGTGAGCTTTATAAATGTTGACGTGGGACTGTCTGTGATTCGCTGCTTCTTTCTGTTCCTAGATTTCCTTTGAGTTCCGCTCACTCCTGCATTCTCAGTTGGCCACCGTTTTCTTCGACGAGGTCGTGAAGCAGATGGTGTCAGCCTTCGAGCGGCGGGCGTCCAAGCAGTTTGGCCCAGAGACACAGATCCCACGCGAACTCATGTTCCATGAGATCCACCACACGTAGTTCATTCCACAGCTTCAGACGGATGGGGAGGGGGTGTCGTTCAGGGATCTGGGGGTTTTATTGAAAGCATACATTTAGAGTATTATAAAGACAGTCGAGAGAACGGGAAAGCTGTGTGCCTGAATATCGTCAGTGCCTGGTCCAAACAAAACAGTTGATATAAAACATTTTATGCTAAAAAACATGGCTGGATCTTTTTATGGGAGGCTTGATTGTCCCCACTGAGCCCTGCCCCACTACTACCTCCATGTTAACTTTTTTAAAACCCGCTGTCAATATGGCACCAGGAGCTGTATTTTTTATATGAGGACCTTGACATGGTTTTAAAAGCAGCTGCCAAAAACCATAATGGCTTCATGAATTGTACAGAAGACAAAGGTCATGGGTTTCTTCGAAAATACATTATTTTGAGGTATTTGAAAGTGCATTATGGAAAGATTGTCCCTCACGTTACACAGTTTATGTGACAGGTGAGTGATGTATTTATTTAAAAGCTTTTAGGTGATCCTTTAAGATTTCAAGAAAGGGACGAGGAGACTCAACTTGAGTGCATACGTCTCGTGCAGAAGACTGACAGTTACTGCAGGCAAATGCACATAAAGCGCTATCAGGGTATCAAGATTACACACCGGACTCAGGTCTGTTGTATTCTTGCATACCAGTACTAATAAAGGTTTGAAAAACATACGCTAAGAGGCTGACAAAAAAAACACATTGCCTTGCGTTATACAAATTTGTGCAGTTTATTTCTGGCGTTGGCGCTCTAGTTCACTCCTATGATGAAAGTGAAATCTCATGATTTTAAGTGTCCATACTAAAGACTGCTTTTCTCTCCTAGAGGTGTGCAATATATTTGTATGTGGTTTTTAACAGACTGCTCACCCATCTACGATATTCACTGCAAAGGGGCCCAAACCCTGGGAACAGAGAGCGTACCGAATCTTTCCCAGAGCTCTCGTCAGATTGTAGTGAGGTATCCGTCGCCACCGACCTTTAAAGATTCCAATTTTTACAGAGAAAGTTACATATTTATCCTTATCTTAAATACATGTATGCGTGTAATCCGTGTATCCTATATTTATTTTGGTTATGGGTTAACCACGTGTACATATCTGATGTAAGACCACAGACTAAACTTTAGTGCACAACTAAGCTACAAAAACAAAACAAAAGAATATTTTTTTTTTTTTTTTTTTTGGGATATCTTTTTTTGTTTGTTTTAATTGAGGTGTTTTAATGAGTGTGTTGTGAGGGAATATATATCCTGCCTGCATGGTTTATAAACTATTTTTATATGTAAAACCTAGCCTTGTCTGGTGTGGTTTGTGTTTTGTTTATCAACATCTGGTTCTGACTAGTTTCTAAACTTAAAATAGTTTGATCATGTGAGGGGGTAATATTAGAAGGCTTCCAAGTAACCCATTTTATGACCCCTAGTGGCCAGTGTCAGTGATGGCTCTAAGATCTAATTACAACAAACTGGCTGTGTTGGAATGGAATATTAGTGTAATGAAAATGTGCAGAACGCACAGTATGCGGCCTACTATTTTTAGTTTTAGATAGTGTGTGAAATGGAATTAATTATGCAATGGTATAAATATCAAACTGAAGCATGTAACATTTGTCACAAGTCCTTTTACTCAGAAAGAAATGGTTATTTTGCATTGTTATGGAATACTAAATTTCTATTATTATTATTGCACAGAAAATGTGCAAGAAATACTGCTGTTTAATAGTATTAGTATAATAGTGTTGTGTTATTCATAGCCTTTGGATCATTGAAGCGGTCATTTATCATCCTGAGAGAAGTTTTGGTAACACTGTCCTTGTTACAGACATATGTTAACTGTAGTAATAACAGCAAGATATGCATAATTACATGCAATTAAAACCCTAAATCCTAACCTTCATAATATAGTAAGTACATGTTCTAAATTAATATTACTCGGTTCTTAAATAGATAATTACACTGTAACAAGGACACCTTATATAAAGTGTAACTGAAGTTTTTTGCAAAGTACAGGAACACATTCACAAAACTATTAGTCAACTGATCTCTGAAAGTTATTAAAACTATTAAATGTTACATTAGATCATTAATCTACATTCAGATAAAGTTACGACTCATATGGCTTACCAAGACTGCATTTATTTGATCAAAAATACAATAAAAACGAAATATTTGAAATTATTATTTAAAATTAATGAATATTTGAATATTATTACAATTTAAAATATTTTTTTTAATAATGGATGGCAAGGCTGAATTTTCAGTATCATTACTCTTAATTGTCACATTATGCTTTAGATCTCAGTCTAATATGCTGAATTGGTGCTCAAGAAACAATCTTTATTATTTTGATATAATTATTATTATTTTTAGGATGCTTTGATAAATAAAAAGTTCAAAAGAAATAAACATATTTTGTAACATTATATATGGCTTAACTCACTTTTAATCAATTTGAATCATCCTTACTGAAACAAAGTTTTAATTTATTTAAAAAAAAGAAAATCTTACTGAAACCCCACTTATCCTTTATTTTTTTATTTTTTTTAGCATCTTCATGCAGCTCTTTTAACATCGTTAAATTAACTGTGACCATGTGCTGTCAAGCTCCAAAAGGACCAAAAAATTGCACAAAATGTATCATAAATAAAAATCAAATATGGCCCCTAGTAATGGTTGGATGTCAAACCAGCATCATTTTCATGTAAACAACTTCTTAGGACTTGAACATGAAATCAGATTGAAGCGATTTCTTGATATGTTCATGGTTGCATCAGTGGATATTACAAAGGAAACAAATGTTTGTCTTTGTAATCATCAAAACATAACTTCACGATTTTCATTTTCAGCTGATGTCACTGAGGCTGCTGGTGTTTTGAGGAGTGTAGTTTACTGTGGAATGTCCTTTCACATTCCAATCAATTCTTCGGTGGATGAAATTGAGCCTTTTTGAGAGAAATTGAGAGTTCTGAGTGGTGTTTTATGATGATTTAATTGACTTAGAGGCCTGGTTTCACAGACAGGGTTTAGATTAAGCCAGGATTAGGCCTTAGTTCAATTAAGACATTTATGAACGTGACTTAGAAAAAAACATTACTGGCGTGAATCTTGAGACAAAACAATGGCACTGACATATTTTAAGATATTTCAGTGCCAGTTGCTTTTAGTTGAAACGGCTCAAACATACATTTTAGTCTGGGACTAGGCTTAAGCCTCGTCTGTGAAACCGGGGGAAAATGTCTCAAGTCATTCATTAGTCACGCCATCAAAGGCTGCGCATACTCTGTCATACGATCTGTATGGTGAATGTGGAAAGTATGAATGTAATCTGGACGTACTACATTCGCCATGTTGTAATTATCATGTGACATACTAGGATCAGTTGCGTTGCTTCACTGCCCTCAATAAATCCTCTCCCGTGGCCTCATGGGATAGTAAAGTGTCTATCGTATGCACACTAAAAATCTCGCCGGAAGAAGTAGGTCATCTGGGGACTTTTTGGCTACTCTTTTATGAGTACTGTGATTTCAGACAGTTCTATGTCACATACTGTTTTCTGCCTACTATATAGGGAAGTATGTGATTTTAGATCCAGGCTAAATTCATCACTATTTTAAAAGGATTACCTTCCAGAGAAGGAAGCCACTGATTGGCTAGGACATTGACGGGACAAAATTAATTTCTTTGTGAACACTGAATTTTATTAAATAAAAAATACAGAATTAATGACTATATTGTACAAAACATTGTTGGATGATTGTTGCACATTCATAGAGAATATAGCTTAAAAAAACAAAACAAACAAACAAAAACTCTTGATTAACAGCAGTTTTTCAATCACGATTCTGTACTACTAGACTACCGAAGAGTTAGATCTTTAAAATGAATTCACACTAATTGTATTCAGTATATTGATGGGCATACGCTTGTATGGCTGTTTTTAAACTGATGTGCAACAAGTTCACCCATCCCTCCACTTACCCTTCCTCACAAACTCTACTCTTGACCAAAAGATGTTTAACGCTCAGATTTTAAGATTAGTTCACCCACAAATAATAATATATATATAAAAATCAAGTCAGTGGGGCCCAATATTTTTTTTTTTGAGCCCATTGATATTCAAAGTATAAACTTTTTTTCACAGTAGAAAAAAAAAACAGGTTTGGAACAACATGAGGGAGAATAAATGAGTTTTCATTTTTGGGTGAACTCACTTTTAGATATTAAACCAGAAAAAAAAAAAAAGGGAAAACATTAGCAAACAATTCTGCAAGCTGATTTCCATTCAGTGGGAAAAACTTTAACTGAAAGGCAAAACAAGTACATGCTTTGTCAGAGTTATCCTCAAATGAGGGTTTTATTTTTATATGAAACAATGAACCATGTACAAAAAAAAAAAATGAACTGTTCAATGAAGTGGATTTTTTTTTTAAGATACAACTGGTCAAAGTTTCAACTACTTTCTTGCTCACGAAGGCAGACTTTAACCATAACGTTTGGCTTTTTAAGCCCCTACAGATGGTCTGATTCAGAACCAGCTATATATCACATGATACAACAGCATGACAATATGCAATTTGTGAAATGCACTTTCCCATTAGACATTAGTGAGCACAATGTTACAGAACAAAGGCGAACATTATCCCTGGTCACATGGTCAGGAACTTGTCTTTAAAGAAGTAGGGTGATGTCTTTAGCCATGAGTAAAGAGATTAGATCGGACAGTGGTGGAAGGATGGGAGACTGTAACGTCCATTTCTTTTGCTCCATGTTCAGACCACTAGCACTCAGTTTCGGCAGGTTTTTTCCAAGTCGAAGGGGAGGGGCAAATCATGTCCCCTGCCCACAACCCTTCCACTAAAGTCAGTGCAAATCGGTTTAGAATCCCATGCCTCCCATGCCACCCATTCCACCCATGCCTCCCATTCCTCCAGCCGGCATGTCCTCTTTCTCCTTCGGTAGCTCGGTGACAACGGCTTCAGCAGTAGACAGCAGAGACGCAACACCTGCGGCGTCTAGCAATGCCGTCCTCACAACCTGCAGGGGGAGACAAATTTCATTTTAATAAAAGAGCATTACGTTTTTGTTAGGGATGCACAGATACTACAATTCTGGCAGATACTAATAAGCCAATAATTATTTTCATGTTATAGCCAATAACTGGTAAATGGCAAATATTAAAATTCAATACCATTTTGTCTAAATTAAAATTAATCCGTTTAAATGCTACAACTGAATTAAAATGAATTGGGCATCACAATAAAATATATAAATGTAGCGCCAGTGTGATTATTATTATTTGAATGAATACATTCAGAGCAAGGACTCAATTTTTTTTTTTAAATGTAATAAATTACATTTTAAAATATATTTAAATAGAACACCTTTATTTTAAATTGTAATATACACAATATTACTGTTTTACTGCATTTTGTGCATAAATGCAGCATGGATGAGAATAAAACCGTTTCATAAACACTTTTTTTTTTTTTTTGATTGACCCCAAACCTTTTAATGGTAGTGTACATAATGTCAGCCAATATGGTAATGATATATTAGATCCCTGTGGTGAAAATCAAGTTTTTAATGTTGTTTATAAGTGTATGTGGTGTTTTTAATATGCTTTAAGACAAACCATGTGCAAATTCATGTCAAAACCATTACGGAGTACTTTCTCCTTAAAACTGCAGTGAACCAAAGACAAGTCTCAAAAACGAGGATTGAAATCGCTGGTGTTTCTTACATCACAAACTACCTTGTAACCAATCACATCAATGTGTGTGTGCAGGCTTTAGTATATCATTAACTTTGCTGCGAAGCAGGGGAGTCTCAAGAGAAGCCAGGTTATCCTGGTATAATTTATAATCAGGTACATTTAGCCTAATAATTCATCCGCTGTATATTACAACGTTATGAAGTATATGCCTTTCTCCACTGACGTTCCAAGTTGTTTAAAGTGTTTCTTAAGGATGCTGATTTTCAGAAGGCAGCTTTCTGACTCTGAGATGGTGAACAGGAACATGGTTTGTGTAACATTAGCAACACATTATTAGCCGTTTAATAATGTAGTCAAGCAAAAGGCTAATCATATTAATTACCGTTATGTGTCCGACATTGAACAGAGCATTACATAAAACGCATTACCATTCTGATACATTGACTTGTAGACAAGCCTGTAGAATTCTCTATCACTTCTTCTGAATCAGTTTCTGGTTCGAACATACATGGCTGAATTATACCAGTATTTCCACTTGCTATTGTGCAGCGTTTAATAGAGTAAAGTTTAGCGAGTGGATCTCTGAGCTTGTGTGAGTCGAGGCAGAGCTAATTTGCATATTCATAGATCCACATACTGAATTAAGCAAGGGTGTAAAGTTATATTCAAGCTATTTTAAGGCATGAATAATTTTTGTAATTTTGTACAAAAATTTTATTTTGGTGATCATTGAGTTTTAAGGGATAAAATTATTGAATACGGGGACTTTATTTAAAAGCCACTTTGAAAGAAGTTATGTTTAAATCAGTGACATCTATGTTTGTGAACCACACATACACACCTTTGTGGGGTCGATAATGCCTCTTTCGACCATATTGACATATTCTCCAAGCATAGCATCATATCCAATCTCTGGAGAGCCCTGCAAGATCTTTTCCACCACCAGAGAGCCTTCAACTCCTGCATTCTTGGCAATGGTCATTGCAGGAATACGAAGAGCTCTGCGAATAATGTCAATACCTGGAAGAGGAAGCAAAAAAAAAGAAAAAAAAAAAAAAAATCAGTTTTAAGAAGTTAACAGGGTTATTTCTTTTAGGGTCTGGACTGAGGATGAGACATCCTGTCCTTACCAATCTTCTGATCAGAATTGGCTGGCTTGATGTTCTCCAGGGCTGGGATGCAGCGAAGCAGGGCGCATCCTCCACCAGGAACGATTCCCTCTTCCACAGCAGCTCGAGTGGCATTCAGCGCATCAGTGACACGGTCTTTCTTCTCATTTACTTCAACGTCACTTGTTCCACCAACCTAACAAAGAGAACAGTGATTTTTAATCAGGATGATGGCAGATAAATGCGTTACACTAAGCTACATGCTTCCTGCTTTCATACCTTAATCACAGCCACTCCATCAGAGAGCTTGGCCAGACGCTCGTTGAGTTTCTCCTTCTCGTAGTCACTGCTTGTGCTCTCCAGCTGTTCAACAATCTCATTCGCACGCTTCTCAATGGCTGATGGATCACCGCGGCCTTTGAGGAGCATCGTGTCATCCTTTGTCACGATGACCTCGCCGACCTGGCCAAAGTCATGTAACTGGATATCCTCAATGGCCAGACCCATAGCTTCATCACCAAACACCTAAAAACAGTTCAAGGGTGTTAAAAGACTGGGCAATGGCAAATACCTCATGATATGATACACTTCACAATACAATATGTTGATGCATCACATAGTGAGACATTTTAAAACCATTCATTTAAAATCATGAATACAGACGAAGACAAGACAGGTACAAGTACATACCGTGCCTCCAGTGGAAACTGCCATATCCTGCAGCTGGTTCTTCCGGTTATCCCCAAATCCTGGAGCCTTGACTGCCACGACCTGAAGTCCAACCTTCAACCTGTTGGTGAGATTTAGCATTGACCTTTAACCCAGAACCTTTAAATAACACGCTATTCGTAAACATCAAAATGACCATGCCTTACAGAAAAGAAAATAGGTTTCCACCAAAATACTACATTTTTATGTAGTAGTTACATTTTTAATTTTATACATAGATATAGATATGTACAGTAGTATTAGTCAAAGTCACAAAAAATATATAAATACATATTTTATAAAATTAGTAATTGTATTTTATTAATCTGTCATCTATTAAAAAGAATGGTTTTAATACATGTAATAATTTCAAAACCAGTTGGAAAACATTTTGAAGATGATTTCATATTTATTCAACAACTTTTGTTAGGGATGACAATCAAAATCAGTCATGGACTTTTGTTTGAAGCCTAAGTCATTAAAAAAAAAATGAATGTAACAATAAATTAATATAATATTTATAATAATGTCAAAGACTCTGAAAACTGTTTAAAGGAGATTCCATAATTATACCACTAACTGTACAACAATAGTATTTTTATGAAAAACAATTACATATATTTTATTTATATAAATCGTTCACATGCAAGTTTGCTTTATTTCCCGGCGTCGAAATCAGGGTCAGGAAACATGATTCCTGCTGCATATCAATATCCATGATCACTGGATCGTTGGTAAGTTGTAAGAAACACTATATCGAGTCCAACCTGTAGTTTAAACTGATAATTGTTTGTTTTACACTCGTTTTCACAATTTCCTCTAACTCCAGTCACGCTGAAGCTCTTCTGACACTCAGGCGGTCAATGCATGTTACATGTGCATGTATTTGTCATTTATTTGTTCTGTGTAATGATTTGTCTGTCCTCTTGGGGGCGACAATGTTCTTGTTTGTGTCTTTGTCTTATTAAGGCTTATTGTACTTACTGTTTTTGCCAATTTTTTTTCACACCATGCCTCGGTTTGTGTTGGTCGGCCTCGAAAAACAAAAACACTCAAGTGTACAACTCTTAGCTTAATTGTATTAACAATTAACGTGGTATTATTTGGGAGGGATGGCAATCAAAATCAGTCAGTAAATGGACTTTTTGTAAGTTCAGGCTTAATAAAACCTAGTTTTCTTTCATATTTATCCATTTCATACATTTCTTGTGGACCTGATGTTATTTATGTCTGAGAAACAAACCTGTTGAGGACCAGAGTGCTGAGTGCTTCTCCATCCACATCTTCAGCCACGATGACCAGAGGCTTGCGATGCTGGTTGGCAATTTCCAGAGCTGGTACGATGCTCTGTACACTGGAGATCTTCTTCTCACTCAGAAGAACGTAAGCATCCTGGAACTCACACTTCTGGCCTGGAAGCAGAGAAATAAACGCTGTTGTCATTCCAACCTTAATACTGGTACATACACATGACCTTCCAATACCACATACGCACCTTTGGCGGTGTTGATGAAGTAGGGAGAAATGTAGCCACGATCAAACTTCATGCCTTCAATGATCTCAAGCTCATCATGTAAGGTTTTACCATCCTTTAAACAATAATAACAGTTCGAGTCTGATATATTTTAAGGACCAAACCAACATCTGTACTAAATACTACTTTCACTGTAGCAGCCTACCTTCACTGTAATAACACCCTTGCGTCCAACTTTCTTCATGGCATTGGAGATGATGTTACCAACTTCAATGTCTCCATTGGCAGAAATAGTGGCCACCTGTATCAAAGAAAGATAGACGGAAATAATAATAAAAAAAAGTGGTCAAAAAAAATTAAAGGTTAAGGTCACCATGAAATCTGAACTGACCGTTCTTATTTTATATTGCCATATTTATTACCGGTATAAATGCTTTTCACGCACTTTTTTTTAATTCATGTGCTTTAATCAAAATAACTGCCCCCTCCCTTGTGCAACTACATCTCTTTTCTGATGTGTTCATCGACGCAAGGGCAGGACAACTTGTCACTCACATGAGATCACAACAATAGCGAACAACAACAATCCAATCAATTCCCTGAAGTCCCACTCTAATTTTTTTCTTGTTCGCGAAGTTGTTTCACTTGGACATACATTACAATAGGGAAGAAAAGACTACTGCAACTTCAATTTCATGTCGAATTTAAGACCACTTTTTACCTGAGCAATTTCCTCTGGTGTTGTGACTGGCTTGGAGAGTTTCTTGAGTTCATTGATGATTTCTTCCACCGCCATCATGACTCCTCTACGGATCTCCACAGGGTTGGCGCCTTTGCTGATGGTGTCAAATCCCTCCTTGGCAATAGCACGTGCCAGTACTGTGGCGGTTGTAGTGCCGTCACCAGCCTCCTCATTAGTATTGTTGGCCACGTCCTGTACCAGCCTGGCCCCGATGTTCTTATACCTATCTTTCAGGTCAATACTTTTAGCTACCGTGACACCATCTTTGGTGACTTTGGGGCTTCCCCAGCTCTGCTCAATGATAACGGTGCGACCCTGAGGGAAAGAGGCCAATCTAATTGTGTTTCTTCCATTAATGATTACAAACTTGGCTTTAAAGGAATAGTTCACCCAAAAATTAATATTCTGTCATTAATTCCTCACCCTCATGTCATTCCAAAGCTGCAAGACTTTCGTTCATCTTTGGAACACAAACAAAGATCTTTTTGATGAAACCTGAGAGCTTTCTGTCCCTCCATAGACAGCTACGCAACTACAACTACTGATCTCTTTATTTTGAAGCGTCAAAGTTTCAGTTGCGTAGCTGTATATGGAGGGACAGAAAGCTCTCAGGTTTCATCAAAAAGATCTTTGTTTGTGTTCCAAAGATGAACGAAGGTCTTGCAGCTTTGGAACGACATGAGGGTGAGGAATTAATGACAATTTTCATGTTTGGGTGAACTATTCCTTTAAGAGGAATAACATGTCTGCTGTTCCTCTAGAAACTTGTCAAACTAAGCATACCTTTGGTCCCATGGTGACAGCCACAGCATCAGCCAAAAGGTCAACGCCCTGAAGCATGAGGGCCCGGGCATCTGCCCCAAACTTGACGTCCTTGGCATACGCACGAGTCAGGTGTGGGGCCAGCGCCCTGCATACTGGCCTCATCTGTTTCATTACACTGGGTAAACGCAGCATTTCTAAGCGAAAGAGAGCAGAAGCATAACGGTTAAGTGATTTCTACACCATTAAAGTAATAGTAAAAAAGTGAATTGTTCTCAGAAGACTAGTGATAATCAACTTTGACTCAAATGACCCTCATTGTCCCCTTTTCCAGTTGTTTGTAATTTATTGGATGAGGATAATGATTTTTTTATAAATTTTATTCACAGTTTCTTCTTGATAAAATATTTTAGAGCTTGGCATTACTAAACTAAATGAATATTCTTTAAAAATGCCCACAAGATCTTGGCAGTTCATTATAAAAATACCCACAAGATTTTGTTAATTTACATGACTTTTCCAAGTCTAGAAATCACACTTTTAGAATGAGGCTTCCTCACGTATCCTTGTTATCCAACACCCTGGAAATACTGGTTCTTCGAATACTAAAAAATAAATTAAAATACAAGATGTGGCTTTTTAGTTGTTTTGTCTTTGTTCGGCTTTGGAACTTTGCCTCGGCCCCCTGGTTGAGATTGAGAACCATTCATTTAAACAAACCGGTAGCCCCGCCCAAAACTCACGGTATTGGTTGAGGGTGGCAGACGGCCGTTTCTGATTGCCAAATAGCCACAGACAGCACGCCAATAAAAAGTTTCTTTTTTGATTTACATAATCTAGTAGTCACAGACTAATGTGATTTGTCGTAGGAATTTTAATGATATCTGTACGGCAGTAACGACATTTTAATGCATAGCCTTAATTTATAATAATTTTTTTAAACCACATACGAAAATAAGTCTATTGTCGAGGTCACATAACCAGCCCAGAGTCTGCAAAATTGACTTTGCCCCCGCTGGTCTTTAAATGGATTACACTGCGTGATTCATTCATTCGTAAACCTAACAGTTACTCTCTTTATAGTTAATGTCCTTAACATCAAAACATCCCGTAGAATGTTTCAATGTTGATCTAGTTAATGTGAGGAAATAATCATAATTTCATGGTTCTCGTGGATAAGGTCTCGCAAAAAAACGATAATAAAACAATCAAAAGAGGAAAAAAGGTTTTAAAACGCAGGGCTAAAAGGTCAACTAAACTGAAATGTGCGTTCACGTAAAAGCGTAGATGTAGAGTCCCTCATCTACCCCACGTGTGTTCAGGGCGTCCGTCACAAGGTCAAAATCACTCCGCGTCACGACAGAGACGGAAATGATCCCTTTCATCTCCATGAGTTCACGTTACTTCCCGGGGTATTCCTTTTGTTTTATTAAAACTACACATTGTAGCTCTGACACCGATGAATTATTCCATACATATGTAATATTCTTAGGCCTCAGTTTTATAGAATTTGCTATAGTTAGCATGCGAGCTATCACCATCACTATATTTCACTTAAGACTGCGCTTTACTTTTGCTTATAAAACAGCAACGTTAGTCAAGGCAGCAGATATAACACTGATGCAGTATAATGGTTAAGCAGTGCATATGCTATGCGAAACACGTTTCTTATTCTAATTCTGATAAAACAGCATCTGCAAAAACGTATAAATGTACTAAAATATGACTAAATGACAGCTAACTAGGCAATAAACATGCACGATGTTACTCTCAAATCCAAGAAACAAACTGACAGTTCTAGCATTACATGATGGTGTTACGTATCTGCCTGTTTGATCTCAATAACTTCATCTTTATACGACCAGGCCAGTAAAAAAAAAAAGGGTTATGCAATATAGTATGTTCACACGCTTTTATAAAGGTGGATAATTCTCTAAATGACTTACTGCAAGAGTGGTCTGGAGGTGATAAAAGGGGTGCTCGTGACCGTCGGTACAGCAGACTAAATGATCTCTCAGATGAGGAGCCGCTTTAGATGTGCTGCAGTTACACTTAACGCACATGTGTTCTTCATCCGGGTAACCTCCCCGCCGCCCTGACATCTGAATATGTCAATACTCTCATTAAATACAAGATTATTCTCTTTAAATACATTCGTCCTTTCATTTGCTTTTTGCCTCAATGCCACTGAACGCATTTTATTGATACTGAGGGAAAATATAAATAAAATATACTAAAATTGGCCATTATATTGTTATTATGCTCGTTCCTGGGTTTCAAGTTCGAGAAATTTCGCTGATTCTATTGGAGAAAAAATACGTCAGAGGTCAGGGTTGTGCAACCACCGATTTTATTGCGTTTTACAAATTTGGATTTGTTAACAGGTTTATTATATATTTGTATTGTGTATTATATTATTATCAGAGTTTATTATTATTTATTTAAATATATTGCCACTTTTACCATTCATTCACCACTTTTATTTTGTTTTTTACTATTTCTTTGGTTATTTGTAATCCACTTCAGAATTGACTCCACTTTTTTTCTCCAAATTTTTATCGTCTTTTTAGAATAGAAATTACATAAAAAATAAATATATAGTGAAATGTCTTTGTGCAACTTTTAGGCGATCGAGGAATATTCTAGATTGCAGGACGGGGTCGGTAAGGATCGTCTTTTGGCGCATGCGCAGTGGCTTTCCAGACATTTCTTCACGTGGATCGCAGGAGTGAACAGTGAAGTGATCCAGTGTGACTGTCTTATGCTGCTCTGCCGCACGCTCGTTTCATAAAGATCAGCTGAAATGGTAAGACGCGTAAAATAATTAATCTAGTTGCTTCATCTGAATGAGTTGTTTCAATAATGATTTGATCTTTGTGAATGAGATCGCGCAATGTTTTATAATCCTCCATCAATTGCAACTGCAAGGTCACGGTTAGTAATGCAGTCATGCGCTGACTTTATGAGATAACGATGTGATGCTAAGTATGTTACTTAGTACATGTAAAGTATGGGAGAAATGTTTACATTTCGTGGTTTTCTGTCATCAGGATTGGTGATTTTTGCAGGTAAACCGGTTTGTTTCATGAAATGCTAAATTGTGGCTGTTTTTTAGACAAATGTAACCTCTTTGTATAGTATTGTTTAAAAGGTGGAATAATTATTTCACCGCTTAAAATTTCATATGACAGTCTGTATAGTGTGAGAATATCTGTTCACGCGTATAAAGTATATTTGTTTGCAGGTATTTTTCACATCTTGCTTGTGAAAACTGAATATATTTCCATGATCATAACTAGATAACGTGAACCGGGTTTTCACGTTCAGCTAAGCTCCAAGATCATTTCAACCAATAGCATTTCAGCAAGATATGAACTTCCGGGTCATTTTGAATGGAGTGAACACGTGTGATTTGTGATGTACAGTAACTGTTGTGCTTTTGTCATTAGTTTGATTGAGGCGTAGAGATTAAGTATTCTCTTAAAGCAGGACTTACTGTTATCTGTGTCTATTAACCCTTGCAATAAACTGCCATAGCATAGTAAAGTATGCGTATACTTCATTGGCTACCAACCAGACAGTAGGAAACTTAACTTGTGACTTGAATTATGAATTACATTGTAATTAATCACAAATGTGTTATAAGGTAAAATGCACAGCTGATTAATTCCAGAATCTTCTACATTCCTGACTTTTCAGCCTTGGGGGGGTTGTTATCTTGTTGCCTGTCCTTTTGTCCTTCACCGGGATGGTAAACATTTACAAAACCTCCAAACTTTTCTCCTCCCCTACATGAACCCTCAACATCTCCTATATTCCATCTACCCTCCTCCATACACGACCTTCTCTCAAGGACACACACACGCACACACACACACCTGTTCTCAGACAAGCAGCAGCTCGTGTCTTTGAAACTGTGTACAGGGTGATGGTCAATATACCTTCTTCAAGTTGTCTGCTTGAAGTATGTGTCTAATTTAGTAGCCTAAAATTTGTATTTTAAAGAAGGTCAATCAAAGATTTTATTATAATCGAAAATCAAGAACTCATTGGAGAAGGAAAGGAAAAGACTTGTGATCAATTCAAACAATTGGTTTTCGCTTAGCTGATTTGTAACGCCCCCTGGTGGTTTTATTTTTATTTTTTTGGAACGCTGCTTTTACAGTGTTGCAAAACATGCATTGACTATTTCTACACTGCACTTCTTTTTCTTTGCCCCACAGCAGGCTTTCCGGAAATTCCTTCCCATGTTCGACCGTGTGTTGGTGGAACGGCTTGCTGCAGAGACCGTTTCAAGAGGAGGCATCATGATTCCAGAAAAGTCTCAAGCCAAAGTGCAACAGGCTACAGTGGTAGCAGTGGGACCAGGATTCACCAACAAGGTAACCTAATCAAAGTTAATCATGTTTTATGATCTGATTGAAACATCTGTGTGAAATCACAGTGTGAGATCTATAGGTTGTACTTCAGAGTTTAAATGATGTCTATCTTTCAGGATGGGAAAGTAACACCTGTCTGTGTCAATGTTGGGGATAAAGTTTTGCTGCCTGAGTACGGAGGAACTAAAATTGTACTTGAGGATAAGGTTAGAACATTTTCCATGTTTAGATTATTTTTTTTTAATTTTCTCATTATGTATTTCTAATTAACTAAATTTATAATTTGCATACAATAACTTGTTTTTACAATTGCCATTTCCTTTTCTTTTGTAGGACTACTTCCTTTTCCGGGATGGAGATATTCTTGGCAAATATGTAGAATGAAGTCTGCTTGTTCAACCATCTGTGTCATTCTGGAGTTTGTAGAAAGAATGGCTGTTTAATGTTTTTTTTCTTTTTTCTATGTCATTTGATTGTAAATAAGTATGATCATGTTTTGTTCAAATAAAGTGATCTTGATGTTTGTCTTTGCTTCTTCATGTAACAAAACAGTTTGGAATTGATTATGTGAAAGGACTGTCTAAATTGTGTGTATTAGGAAACAAAATATGAATTCCAATGACTTCATAGTCCATATTCATGAACAGTCCATTTTTGAGTTTGGTCAAATGTTCTTTAATTCTTAACTTTGTACAAGTTTATAATGAAGTCAGATGGAATTTGGACTATGATGATAAAGTAACTAGTGAATTGCTAATTCTAGGGTTTGAAAATTAATTTGTTTTACTGAATATCTTTTATCTCCCTAATAATTTCCTTTCAATTATGAATATGTGCTGCAGGATGTGATCAGAAGGTATAACTAAAATAATTATTTTACAGTGCCTTCTGATAGTAATCAGACTCCTAGACTTTTTAATCACTATAATTCATTATATAAAATGTGTTTGTTTTTTTCAACTGACATTACATTTTTGTTCATTAAAAATGATTGGAATATGAAGAATGGCTTTTTCTTATTTGACATGATATACAATAATCAGTAGCTAAGTACAGATATAGTGTTGATGAATAGATCTAAAAAAGATATTGTTGTTTAAAAAAGTAATTACCCTAGGAAGTTACATTTACATTGGCTATATTTAATTCCTTTAAAAGGAAAACCTTCAAAAAAATTCAGCAAAAGAAATATGAATGGACACAAGGCTTTTTATTTGTATAAGAAGGTCTAAGTCATTTAAAATGAGAACATAAGGGATAATAATGCTTACAGTAGGCTACTCTATTAGTCAGGTCTGTGTGGACTTGCTAGATGGAAGGAGTATGAGTCATGAGATGCCACCTGGAGTTTCCTCACTGGGGCCAGTTTCATAAACTGCTTATTACAATTTAGTCATTAATTTTTTCAAGACATTTTTAAAAATCATTTTTAATTCAGTGGTCAAATTTGAGACTGAAATGTCCATTGGTTAACTGCTAGTTGGTCAGACGACTAGTTCTTAAGACATGATGGCTGTGTTAGTACAACTGGCCCCAGGTCAGTTAAAACCTGAGAGTATCAGTGCATAATGGCTTTCTCATCGGCAAGGACTGGAATACTAGAAATGTTTTAAAATAATTACAACTCTTTTTTTTTTATGCAATGCAATAACATGCATTTTGTCCAATATTTGTTGAGGTCACTGATATGAGCTCTTCCCGTAGTAGCTCTACTCGTCCATTGGGGGAGCGCGCTGTCAATCAAACTCTAAATCTGTCGAGATGGTCATGGCGGAGGGCACAGCTGTTCTGAGGAGGAATAGACCAGGCACCAAGGCGAAGGTAAAATGAACAACGAATAACAATTGAAATCGTTTTCCAAGCTCAAATCAGTTCGTAAGGTATATTGCAATGTAATAAAAAAATAAAAATGATTTATTTTCGTGGTAGCGGAAGCCGCAGATATGCTAAAGAGCTAAGCTATCAGTTAACCGTGAAGACCAATGATACTCAATTGAAGGGTTTTCCCTGAATATTCTGTTAAATCCATCTGGTCATAATATGATTTTATTTTCTCCTTTGTAAGTAAGTGAATATGCTGTGAAATAGGAGATAGAAGGTTCTCATGATCTTGTTACTTGGCTAACACAGTCAGCTAGTAGCAGCAGCCGTCTGAAAGTACCCGGATTCAAACAATGTTTGCTGATGTTAATATACATTAAATTATTGTATTTAAAACACAATTAAGTTAATATAACATTATATAGCCGAGTCATGAAGCGTTCAGCTGCCATGCACTGCTGCATTGAGTCACTAATACTTCATGCAATTGACAAAACCATTGGGACATTTTACCACGGGTATATGGTTTGACTTAGTTAAGGTTACAACGTAAGAACTGTTGTAAATTGTCTAAAAGTCCCTTGAGGTGTATATCTATCAAAGATGTCCTGTCAACAGCAATTAATGAAACAGTTGTGTTGATTATTCTAGTGCTAGCCCTATTAACATGTTTTTAAAACGGGGTTTTTGTTTTTAATCCTTAGGACTTCTATAACTGGTCTGATGAGTCTTTTGAAGAGATGGACAGCACCCTGGCAGTGCAACAGGTGAGAGCTTTTCTTACTTGACTGGATCACAAAATAATATTTTTGATAGGTGCTGTTTTCAATACAGTGACCACAGGCTGTCAAGCTCTAAAAAACACTGTAAAATTTCTCACTCTGCTTATTGTACTATATTCTTAGTCTTTTTAAGCAGTACAGTCATTTTACACGAGGAACTGGTGCGAGGGCGGGACAACCTGTCACTCACATGAGATTGCAGCATTAGCATACCACAACAATCCAACAATACAATCAATTCCCAACGGACAAAATCAAGTTCCGCCCTACATTTTTTCTTGTTCAAGAAGCTGTTTACTCATATACAGCACAATAGGGAAGAATAGACATGCAACTTACATTTCTTGCTGACCTTAAAATGTAATTCATAGTATTTTTTTTTTTTTCCTTTTCAGTATATTCAGCAGAACATCCGCTCAGATTGTTCCAACATAGAGAAGATTATGGAGCCCCCAGAGGGACAGGATGAGGGGGTGTGGAAATATGAACATCTCAGGTATATTATTAATCTCTGATTAATCTCTAAAACTCTGACCATTTCATCCTTCACATCGTCTAGTGTTGTAATGACTCAATCTCAATGTATGTGTATTGCATTTGTTTATATTGTCCTACTTTATATTAATTGTCTTCATACACTATGTACGTCAAAAATTATTGTTTGTTATATTGCAAAACACTGCTATTGATGTGGAAATAAAAACAGCTGTAATTACATGCAGGTTTTTTTTTTAATAAGTACAACATAAAAACATGTATGTACACAATAAGTGCACTGTATCAAATGAGTAATTTAGATGTTAGTACATAATAGTTAAAGACATTTACTATAAAGTGGGCCCACAAAATGTTATCTTACACTTGTTGCTGCAGTGTTCCTGGGAATAGTGTAACTGTAAATATCATGTGCTTTTTATATATAGACAGTTCTGCTTGGAGCTCAATGGCTTGGCTGTTAAACTGCAGGTAATTGTCTTTCTTACAACTATCACTGTTATCTAACAAACAACTCTAGTTTGTACTGCACTATTCATTTATAAAAGAACGTATGTCTCCTTGTCATACCTTGTCTCCTTGTATTGTAAATACTTATAATACTTTGCCCATAGAATGAGTGTCATCCAGACACATGTACCCAGATGACGGCCACTGAGCAGTGGATCTTTCTGTGTGCTGCCCATAAGACTCCCAAAGAGGTGAGTGTCCTCTGTGTCAAAAGTTTGGAAAGACTGAATTTATGTTTCCCATGAGCTTAAAAAAACTCTAAAAAAGACATGATCTTAAAATGTCCATGTATGACTTTTAGGGCCGCAACTAACAATAATCAGTTGATTAGGTATTCAATTAATCGGATAAAAAGACCATACTTTATTTATTTAATGTTTTTGTGAGCAGAATATGATTAATCAATGTACATTTGTTGTTGGTTATTTTTTTTATCATTGATTAACCCTAATGAATTTCTGAACCGACTTGAGCTGGAGAAGCTAAAATATAGATGATTGTCTTCTGTTGATTTGTTGGTTCACAGTGCCCTGCCATTGACTACACAAGGCACACCCTCGATGGAGCTGCGTGTCTTCTCAACAGCAACAAGTATTTTCCCAGCCGGTGAGTTATTGAACATCTAATCTATTAAAGCAGGGGTGTTCACTGTTCCTCCTAAAAATCTGTCTTTCTGCAGGGTTTAGTTCCAGCTCTGCTCAAACACACTGGATTAGTTTTTATTCAACCCCAAAACCTTGATTTATTTTCTGCTTAGGGGTGGGCGATAAATCTTCAAACCTGTCATTTATATGCATCATTTAATCATGGCAGTGATACTCATCACTAAATAGTAATTGGACGTTTTCATACACCAAATTTCTATTATTAAACAATGTTACAGAGCTCAAACCTTTCAATGCATAATGAATTAACAGCTTGCTTCAATTACTAAAAATATTATCCAGCTGTATCCGCATATTCCGCACGATTTATACTGAATAGCAAATCTCATCTCTTTATTTCATCATCATCATATGCAAATTGTCCTACCGCCCAGCTCTAAACTGCAAAATGTGGATAATTAATCATTGGTATTATGAACATTACCTTCATGAATTTCTGTAAAGCTGTTTTGAAACTATGTGAATTGTGAAAAGCGCTATATACAAATTAAATTGACTAGTTTCTGGTGAGGGCTGGATCTAAACTACCTAGGAAGGAAGTCCTCTATGAGCAGATTTGAGCATCCATGCATTACTATGTTAATTTCTAGGATTTTCTAGCTGTAAATAAGCCATTGATGTGTTGTTTGTGTAGCCACTGATCCTCTCACTGCTTTCCGTATAGCGTCAGCATTAAGGAATCATCTGTGGCCAAACTGGGCTCGGTTTGCCGTCGCATCTATAGGATCTTCTCCCATGCTTACTTTCACCACCGCCAGATTTTTGACAAGTATGAGGTAAGCAAGATTTATTTATTTTTTTACTATTCATAAGCACAGATTTTATAAAAACAGAATATCAGCTCTGCTCCAAAACCTACTGCACTGCCTATTTCGGCATCATTTCACACTTCTGAACCTCTTGAAAAATAGGAAAACATACTTCAATCATGCAACTGTTTTACCCAATATTTGTGTGCTGTAATTTTATGCTCAATTGAGAGTTTGTGCACCACAACAGGAATTGCTGCTCATTTAGAACGTTTCCAGTTGGTCACTTAGATTTCTGTCTTAGAGGCCATTACTTTAAATTAAAAGTGAATGTTAAGCATGATAATGACAGTGCTCATTACAAAGAAACTACTGTTCATGCTAGCAACAATTCCTGCTATGGTCAGTTGGAGGCAGTTTCCTAAAAAGGAGTTTCAGATTGGCATCCGATTGATATCAAGAGTATCATCTCTCTCCCACAGAATGAGACTTTCTTGTGTCACCGCTTCACTCGTTTTGTGATGAAGTACAACCTAATGTCTAAGGATAACCTCATCGTGCCCATCCTGGAAGAGGAAGTCCAGAGTGCCACTGCTGGGGAGAGTGACGCCTGAGCTGCACTTGTGCATTTTCAGCCTCTAGCATCCAGACAGCAGAGGCATACAACTTTAGTCATTTTGTTACTTTTCCACTCACTAATGCTTTGTTAGATCCAAATCTCTTCATTCAGCTGTAACAATCAAAATGTAACAACAGCAGCTCCTTGTACATATCTCACCCCATCTCCATTGTAAATCCTGCTTAACCAATAAGAATTTCCTTTCTTTTTCTCCCCTCTCTCGACTATAACAAGTCTGGTGATATTCACCCTGTCTTTTCCCTTGTTGTTAAGTTATTACATGGGTGGAGGGTTCTTACCTAGCCCACTTCGTCCTTTTTTTTAAATGAACTAAAATGTATGGTATTTTCATTATGTCAATTGTTAATAAAAGACTTGTACCTAGTTTACGGTTATGCGTTAAGTAACAACACAAACAGCCACTTTAAAATGAGGTAAATATCCATTTAATAAAAATGACAAAAAAATGCTCTGAATCGTTCAAATACTACACTTGGTAAATAATACTGATCAGTTCTGGCATATTAGAATATAATGTTAAATATCTGAGCTCAGCTTCTGGAGTGAAGAAACATCTTACTAGGTTCTCCAGGCATCAAACAATTACAGCAGCTTGATAGTCTGTTTTGCCAGCTAAAACGTGCTTATTCTATTCTGCCATTTCTCAAAGAGGGATACACATTGTCAAGGCAATATAAGATGCAAAAAGTACAAAGCTTAACTCAGTTAAAATTATACAACGTACAAGTGAATAAGGTGGCACAAGCAGCACCATTGCAGCTTAAAAAAAATCCAGCCTGATACATCTAATTTGATCATCAGGCTGAAGAGAACTACAGTCAGAGTAAAACTGAAATGTTGCCTCTTACTTAACATGCAAATCTGAGTGTATCACCTTTCCCTTTTGGATAGCAGAAATTCCTAAAAGATTAACATACAAATTCAACTCCAGCACCACTTGAGTTCATGGCAAAGGTCAGATAAACCAAACTACAGCATCAAGTTCTGTGATTAGTGCAGGCTAGTTCATGGGGTCCTGCCTGCAGCGTTGTACATTTACAGTGCATATGCATTTCCCTTAAACACTGGTGTCCCAAGGTGTATTGAGCATTCCTGATGTTTTGACTCCAAGGCCTGGAAAATTCCTGCAAAACAAATCTAAGCATGTCCCAAATATGCACACCAAATAAACGTCTTCGTCCTACAGAGGGGCTGTTTGGACACTTCAGTTCCTGAGTGCCTCACACGGAACCGTTCCAGGTGTTGGAACAAACAACTCAATAGTCAGTTGGTTTGAAGTAAAAAATGAACAGTGAGGAAAGAAACACTCGGTGATAAGGAGGAAAAAAAGATTTGTTGAGGTGTTGGAGCCTTTTTCTTGTTTCTGTTGTGTTGTTATTGTGCTACAAATGTGATATGAACTGTACATGTAGTTGTGTCGTGCGAGTGCTGTGAAATACTACTGTTGCAAATAAGTGACTTTCAGTGCTGTTTTTGATACTTTGTCTCCAAAAAGAAAAGGATTGAACATACTTTGTGCTTTCAATTCAAAATAAAAGGGTAAAATAAAACTAACCTCTATGATACGTTATGGCTTGTTAAAAAATAACTTACGAAAAGTTAAAAGTGCTATGAGTCCGTTTCTAAAACAAGAATGCCAATCTCTGTCCTTGTGATGTGGTAAATTCTAGGGCATTGCAGCAGCTCGTAACCATCAAAGGTTTCTGTCTGACAAAAGAATTTGGTGCGTCACATACAGGTGACTTCTGCAGCCCCATCGTCTGGCTCAAATCCTCCCTCATCTAGGTGGGACAGTGCACTGAGATACCCTCCTCCAAACACTGGGAAACCACCGATCCCCCCTGAACATGGAGACGACAGCTCTGTGTGCGCTTCCTCCACACCTCGACTCACTGAGTGACTGGACACCTCTCGCCGCGTGGATCCCTGGAGGGGACAAAAACAAGGGTTTTAAAGAACATTTTGTTAACTGAAAAAGCGGAAATAAATAGTAATAAATATTAGATGAAAAAAAAAAAATAGAAATCAGAAATCAACCAGTGTTATTTCAGTAGCATTGACATAATATGATAGTCTTCGGTAACATTTTTAATTAGGTTTTTATATATTTTTCACTTTAATTTTAGTCATTTTGTTGTGTTTTTTTAAGTTTATTAGTTTGTGGGGTTTTTGTTTACACTTGACAATGTCTAATTTGTTAACATTAGTTAATGCATTAACTAACATGAACTAACCATGAGAAATATATCTTTACATCATTTATTATATTTTGTTAATGTTAGTTAATAAAAATGTTCATGTTAGTTCACAGTGCATTAACTAATGATAATAGAGTAAATGTTAAAATTAAAACTATTAAATGCTGTAAATAAGTGTTGTTCCTTCAGTTCATGTTAACTAATGCAGTTAATGTTAAATATTGTAACCTGTAAAGCGTTACCTTTTATTAAATGTCTTTATAGTTTTTATTAATACTTATTTATTAGTTTTAATTTATTTAATTTTAGTTATGTTAGTAGGCCTACTTCAAGTTCAGCTAAACAAATAAGAAATTTTGCATTGGAAACTAGTTGAAATTAAATAAGTTTATATAAATCTAAATATATATATATATATATATATATATATATATATATATCATTTTATTTCATTTAACCTTTATTTTGTTTCAAGTAATGAAAATGTTTTTTATGGTTTTAGTTTAAGTTAACGATGATAACCCTGCTGGCAACTAATTGAAATAAGCTGAAGTACGAAAAACGAATCAAATTAATAATAAAATGACAATAACTAACAAAAATGACAAAAGCACACAACATTACTACAAATTTAACGTTAAATTGAAAACTAGAAAGGTAAAATTAAAAGCTAATTATTAATAAATACAATAATGCTATATATAACACTGGCTTGTTTGAAAAATAAAAGAAAAAAGGCTATTTTTGGTTGAACTTTCACTTGAACAGATTTGCCATTTGATATAATTGATTGAACTGACACTGGTAAACAGGTACCTGATTGTGCTGTGGTACCGACTGGCCTTTGACAGGTCTTTGCAGAAAAACAACTTGTTTAGTGGCGAGATTCCCTTCACTGCAGGAAAAGAAAAACAGTCAGCTTTGGAAATGGTGATGGGGTGTAAATGAACATAATTATACAGCTTGTACTGTGAGAGTCCCACCTGTCATGGCGAATAATTGGGGTGGGCAGCACACAGGTGAGCAGCCAGCCGAACTCTGCTAATGTGTGGAGCAGAGGACCATAGTCAGTCTTCACATCTGAACCCTGACACACAAACCACAAAAAATTAAGGAGAACATAAAAATGCCATTCACAACACACTTAATATGATAATGTGACACCTTTCAGACATTTCACACCTCTATAACAGTCCACTGCTCCACTACAATAGTGTCATTGGCAGGTGGCGCTGTGCTTTTCTCCTCATAGACAAACAGCCCCTCTAGAGACCTGGGCACTGGCTCACCTGTAAAAACAACGAGTAAAAATCTACATGATACAGTAAGAACTGGTACATGACAATTCACAGCTAGGTTTTTACATTATGTCTGTATGAGTACATGTATATTTGTATGTTAATTTAATTGTTCAAAAGCCTAATCTGAAGCATGAGCAGTGTTAATGACTTCCTTTTAACATGATTACACAGATCTGAACATTATAAGTGGCTGTTTTTAACTAAAGAGACTATTTTATTCTGATATAGTTACCAACTGAACCACAGAGCAACAATTTGTAGGTCTCATTTAGTCAGTGGTGGAAGTGTGTCAATGACCTACAAAAGATAATGAAACTGAACTACTTATAAGACAGCAAGACAAATCCATGAGCACCAACATGTATGAGAGGACAAAGGGAGAGAGAATGAGATTATAGAGCCAACACTGAGAACATATTTCAAAGATTTCTGTATTTTTACAACTAAACTAAATAAATAGTACATATTTTTGATCAAATAAATGCAGAGCCCCGCACATGACATCCAGACAAAAGATGTATATCGTGGCCACAAATTAATAATGAATTCCCAAGAATTCACATTTCGAATTTGTTCCCATGATTTATTAATTCGTTCCCTTGTTTTAGTAAATCTTGGCCACATTGAACTAATTCATTGCCTGGTTTTGATTGAACTAAAACAAGGGAACGAACTAGAACAACGTGGCCACGAATTAGTAAATCGAAGGAATTAATTATTGTCTGCATGATTTACTTAAAAAGAGGGGACAAATTAGTAAAAGATGCTGACGTATTAGCTGACAGATAGTTAATTCGTGGCCACGATATACATTTTTTTTTCCGCTTGCATGTGCGGGGCTCCGTATAAAAAAAGACTTCTTTCAAACATATCTAAAAAAAATCTCGACCCCGTACGTACATACATACATAGAGTATAGAGAGAGTGAGCCCAGATGTCTCAAACACCCACCCACACACAAACACAGACACACACATCTGATTTAGCTCCTATTAGTCTTGTGCGAAACAGGAAGCAGGGTCATGAGGTTAGGGACGTGAGCTCTAAATTTAGTTCTGGTGAGAGACAGGAGAAGAGAAATCTTGGCTTTAGTTAAAGACAGAGAGATGTGGCGGGTTTAAAAAGAGGAGGATGAAGAACATGACTTCTGAGGATGAAAAGATGAACAACCAGTCAAAAATAAGTCAGAGAACTACCTTTAGGTGTGTCCCAATATATAAAGGAGTCGACCAGTGACCAGCCCTTGCGGTAGTAAGCTGCGGTCAGTTCCAGCCAATCAGCTTCCAGGGCACTGACAACTTGGCCCTTTCTGGACACACGCATGGACAGCGCCCCCTGGTGGTAACAGCAGGCGAGAGAGTCCAGCGGGGCACAGCCTGGAGCCCAGGAGTGAAACAGCACCAACAATCTCAGGTCTGAAAACGACAGTGACAGTCACACATTTTTTCTGAAAAACGGATAATAGAATGCAAGGTCAAACTTACTGGCAAATTTCAATAGAATAAGTCATGTAATGATCATTGATTTAGGCACCATTTTTATTGGGTCAAACTAGCAGTCCATCTACCATAAATAATAAGTCAAATGGGGCAGAAAAACGAGGTACAATACTGGTGTTAAGACGCTAACAGCCTCTGACTGATCTTATTCTCACATGTGGCCCCAAAATGGTTGGCGTGGAGAATCGAGCGGTTGGTATGATGCCCAGAGGGCGAGGAAGCACTGCGGCTCCACAGAGGGGAAAGATATTACAGGGTTAAACCAAAATTAAACTGACACCACTCAAACTGAAGAGGGAAAAAGAAAAACACTCTTCATTACTCTGAATATGGTTACATAGAGGTTATACAGACTGGTTATTATTTTAACAATGCTATGTTTTTGTCTTTATGGTAAAAAAAATAATAATTTTGCTTTTTGATTCAAAGCTGAAATATAAGTTCTTCGAATCATGCATTATTGGGTGAATCTCACAAGGCATTTATAGTTCATCTGTGCAGTCAAACATCATTTTATATCATTTAAAGCTATAAAAAAATAATAATTGTTTAATGATTGAGACTTCAGATGGTCTATAATGAGGTTAGAGGAAAATCTCACCTGGGCTGTAGCCACGGCCCTCTAGATCTCCGTCTCCGGGCGGCGTGCGAGGTGGGGTGCGGGACGGGGAGCGGCAGCCCCTCCTGGGACTGGGCACTCTACCGTTACACACCCCCCCTCCAGCCTGCTGAAGCACTGATCCCACAAACCTCACACCACCCCGGGCATAGCTGTTCACCTGAGGATGCAGACAAAATACATATGGTTAGTAATAGGAGTATGGCCAGTATGTCTAAACCCTCCAAGAGGAACTGAAATTCATGCAGATAGATTTTTTACAGAGAAAGACCTCTTACACTTAAAGTCGGCATGAAATTAAATATAAACGCATGTTATTGATCTTATTGTGAACAACTTTTTTGAGCTTGTAATTTTGAATCAAAATGTCATCATTCGATACAAGTTGTCATGTCCAATCATTTAGTCAGCTTAAACCCTGACGCTTTCATACAACCAGCTGCCATCTCACAATCAGATCTGCCACCAACCAATCAACAACCAACAGAAGAAGAAAAATCGGTCACTTTTTACCTTTACAATGTGCCTTCAAAATTGCCAGACATCATGCGTTTTTGGGAACTAATATTATTTTTTGGGCAAATCTGATTGAGAGTTTCCGGTAGGTTTTAAGAAATGGGATTGTAAGAAAAAAAGTCCGGCATTCATCGAAAAAATTAAGCATATGCTTGCATAGAGGACTCGTTCACAATAAGATCAATAAGTTCAATTTCCAACATAAATTGGGTGAATTTCCAACTTTAAACAGCACATTCTATGGCAATTACAATTGACTTTGTAAAAATAGACAATGATGATTATTATAATTGTGCAGCCCTATTAAATAAAGCTAACAAATATAGATGAGGTTGTAAATCTTAAAATTTTGTTTTATGCATTTGTTCAACCTATTTATTTTTTAATTTATTTTTGTATAAACCTAAACATTTTATGAAAAAGTAACCATTATTTCTAGTAAATATAAAAATACATGGCTAAAATAAACATTTATTGTTTTTTTGTGGTGGAAAAAAAACACGGACCCTGTCTATGAGCAGTCTCACTGTGTCACTGGTCAGAGATTCTCCAGGTAGAGGCCACTCCTCCACTCGCAACACTGGCAAGCTGTCAATCATCGGCACAGCATGATTACTGCAACCACACACACACAACACAAACAAAATACACATCAATTAAGGCAGTAGTAAACATTATGCATATTTTATAATTGCTGACATTTGCTTTTCTTCACATGTCCTCGATTAGCAAAGTATCAATTTGCTGAGAGGTATAACCCTTCTAACCCCAACTGACCGTATCAGTGGTGTCCTAAAGTCAATGATTTAACAGACAGCGATTCTGTATGAAGCCAACACTAAAACTGATTTCAGACATGTTTTCACAGCACAATAACGCATAATGATCTAGAACAGATTCAAGTGCGCTTTAGATGCGAGCAAACATTTAACGACTACAATGCTTACTTCTTGGTAGAAATAGGTAAATTAAAAAGCCATTTATAAATAAATTCTTGTCAAGCCAGCCTATTTCTACTCCATCAGACTGGTTCAAGCAACCACTGAATCACAGACAGTACTGTTGGGTATCACAGGATGCAAAAATACTTCTATGCTGCTTTCCTTCAAGAAATGACCAGATGTAGGCATCTCAGTAGACAGGAAGTTAAGCAAACAATGGGTGTGGATACGTCTGGATGCCACTGCCTGAGAAGGCAGCTTTTTGCGAGTTTCATAGCCATTGTCTCTGCTTGAAAGCGCAGTCAAGTTTATGCTGACTGGATGCAGACATCATTCATACAGTATTCACAGTCAGAGTTGGCATTACACAACACAGTGTTTTTCACACTACAATACTGTTAACACACTACAACTGTCCCAGACTTTACTTTTGAATAATTCATTGTCACCTAAAGCATCATAGTGGATATAAGCCATCTACAGCTGCTTTGCAGGTTCTTATTGGTTGGTGAAAAACTACACTGTTGTCAGGGCTTTCTTATAACTTACATTTAACCCACATCTGCACCCCAGTCTGACTTCACACAAGCCCTGCCCACTCTAGCTAGACTGTCTGACCTCCAAGTACTGATTATTAAATATTCATGAAGAGCAAACTCATTAAAAGTTAATTGTTATGTACTTGGAAGGAGCTGTTCTGGGTTTTTTTGGGGTACAGAATAATACCAACAATGATGAGGTATGGACATGGTAAACATTACCTGGACCGTGGGCGGACCAGAATGGCCCTGTAGAGCAAGCTGCAGGGCAGAGAGCGGGTCCGGCCCACTGAGAGGATGATGGGATGCAGGGCGGCCAGTACAAAGCCTTGGGTGTAGTAGGACTGCAGGGCATGGGGCAGCTCGCACAGTGAGGACAGATACTGCACTGTGGGCCGACTGCCTGTGGAACACAACAGAACTAAAACTTACAATGCACTCAGTGAAAACCACCATACATTGCTAAAAGACACTTGCTGAATACCACAAGTTGTGCTGATATTATGAAGACATGATGAAAATATTATGAAGATACAGTCTTTCGTAATTTATTTTCGCCAAGAACCGCCCATTTAGACAGCAAAGGGTTATCTGATAGACATGTAAAGTGACCAATCACAGTTTATTTTATTATCTGTAGGTAGTTAATTTGTTAGGGGTGGGCAAATGTGAAATTGGATCAAACTTTTTTTCCTGCTCCTGAAAATTGCGTGAAGAATAAGACGACTCTTGAGAAAGCGCCATTTCAGTGTCCAATATACAGTTCATTAGAGGTTTATCTGACGGTTCACCACAGCTGATATTATATTATACTATATAAATGGTCCTAAATGTGACATGTACACTACCGTTCAAAAGTTTAGAGTTGGTAAGACTATTAAATGTTTTTAAAAAGTCTCTAATGCTCACCAAGGCTGCATATATTTGATCAAAAATACAGTAAAAACAGTACTATTTTGACATATTACAATTAAAAATAACAGTTTTCTACTTTAATATATTTTAAAATGCAATTTATTCCAATGGAATGGCAATGGCAAAGCTGAATTTTTCTCATGTCTTTAGTGTCACATGATCCTATTATCAAAGTCAAAAAGAATTTTGCTGCTAATATTTTGTGGAAACCATGATACTTTTTTTCCAGGATTCTTTGATAGATAGCAAGTAAAAAAAAAAAAAAAAGCATTTATTTGAAATACTGCATTTGGCCAATTTAAAGTTGTGTCCTAAAGTTTTTATTTCTTTTAATTTTATTCAAAATAGCTGAATTTACAATGTGAAAATTTCAGTTTTATTAAATAAAATAATTTTAATTACACATTATTTTACCATTAAAAAAATATTTGTGCATTTTTTTATGCATAACTATTAACAAAGGTTTCTGAAGTCAATTTTAGTCAAGTCAAGCGCTATTTGTATGATGCAAACTGTTGCTGCCCATGTACAGCGTTACATTTCCGAGTCCCACTTAGGATGCTGTCTATGTAGGCAGCAAACAGCAAGGTCGGCCACTAGGTTTTGGAACAAGAGCCAATGTTAAGGTTTCTCAAGCGGCTCTTCAATAGCGTGCTACCGTTTAGTTAGCTTCTCTTCCTCCTGTCTGCAGCCTCTGACAGAAGATCACCCTGACGTCTCCCTCCTCTCCCCCAACCCCCCAACCCACTTCCTGTGTCCACAAAGAGCTGCTGTTTACAGGGAGGCCTGGCCCCATGCCACACACACACTCAGCCGCACAAACACAACATTCCACCACACACAACACAAACATACTCACTTAAACAGTCTTTCGGTTCCCACACTGGAGCAGACCCGAATTTTTAACCTCACATGAGAGACGATCTCACGGACCACAGAAAACTCATTCTCAATCAGTAAACGGCTATGAACGAGTTTTCTATTCTCGTCCAAGTCTGATCTGGCAGCTACCTGAAAGTTTCGCCATCCCCGCTGTCTGTGGCCACTAAAGGGCTTTAACTGGCACGTATACATGTCCACCCTTCACACCTGAGCTTTAGAGACTCGTCATGGACAAAACGACCCCGATGGGCTGGGGAGAGCGGTGGCTTGTTCACAGAGACGGACCTTAGAAAGGCCTGCAATTTGTCCAAAAACCCCTTGAACCCCCCTCCTGTCAACTCTCACACAGAGGCCTCTGTTCTCCATAGAGACAGAGAGAGAGACTGTGTATGTGTGTTGTTTATAAAAAAGAGAATAAGCAGAATGGATGAATAAAAAGAAAAGGGGGTGAGAAGACATGGAGAAGAGTTTGAAGGTGTGAAAGCTGCAGAGGGAAAATGAGAAACAGATAGACTGGGATATGAGAGGGAGACCGAGGAGGTAGAGGGAAGGAATTTATGGGATATTTTATGACCCAGAAAGGGTTTAGGGGGAAAAGATGTCTTGTGTATGGAAGTAGACCTTTTCAGAGTGTGGAAATTTTGCACATTTTGCCACATTTCCTTCAATCAAATATTCCATCAATTCTTTACAACAGCATGCTGTTGTTATATTTGCTGTTATATTTCACCCCAAAATCAAAATATTTATAAAAGAATTTGTTTTGCATTAAGAAAAAGAGAAAGCATATGGGTGTCTATATGTACACTCACTCACCCACATACATAAACAGGCCTACATATACACAGACATAATGCAAAACAAATTATTTTATAAATATTTTGATTTTGACGTGAAATAACAGCAAATATAACACCACCATGCTATTGTAAGGAATATAGTAAATATCTATACATCTTGGTAGTATCTGCTGTACTGAATTTTGTGACGATTTAATCATTTTTTAAAAAGTGCTTACCTTCCACCAAAAAATAATGTTGCAATGCAATAAATTATTTATGGTCTAATAGGCCAGGATTTATTTACAACATGCAAAAATTGTTTCTTTCTTTTTATTATTTATTTTGGTGTGAAAGACATGTTTTCACCCAGCAAAATACGCAAGGTCATCAAAGTAGTTCATTTCAGTTACAGGCCTTGAGATAACCCGATTAACCAGTCTTGCTAGAATAAACTACATTGCCTGAAAACTCATTTTAATACTCATAAATCCATCAGCATGCCAAAACGAGATTAACCAAAAGGGAGATTACACAAACATACCGTACACCTTCCATCTGACTATAATGTTGAATGATATCATTTAAAGGATTAATTCACCCAAAAATTTAGATTGTCTTCATATACTTATGCTCAATTATGGAGAGGGTGAGACCATTATGAATTTTCATTTTTAAGAATATTATTGACAAATATTATAATCAAATGGTGATTTAAGGCCGAAATGAGACATTGAAACAAATCCCTTTTTCGACAGCAATGAAACTGATCCAAGGTAGAGATTAAGGCCACTCATAATTCTGTCTGCTGCGTCTGCAACATGAACATCTGGCTTTCTACAAGCTCCTGTACATGCCAATAGCATGATGCATACAATGTCATAATTTAATTTCTAAATTAGACTTTTTTGCATTTTATTTTTAATGAATGGGAGGAGGGGTGGGAGATTGGTTAGTGAACATTACAGTACTTTAAATTATTTCTCTTTATAAAAGAAAAAGAGAAAAAGTTATTTTCTTAACCTTGTCCTCATCCAAATGATACATCATTGAGTGTCCAAGAGAGCCAAACATACGGAGCACACCAAACCTTGGACCTTCCCAGAACCCAAGTAAGAGGAATCACCCTAGAGGAAGATCCTTTAGCTTTCCTCTTGCACAACAGACAAGACCTCTAAGGTTATTTAACAAAACAGTTTACACATTACAGCCCTGCACTCTTAAAAATTAAGGTTCTTTATTGGCATCTATGGGTCCATGAAAACCATTTAACATCCATAGAACCTTTATATTTGACAAAAGGTTCTTTATATGGGAAAAAAAGGTTCTTTAGATTAACAAATTCTTCAAACTAACACGAAGAAAACAATGAATGGGAACCCATGGGAACACAAATGGTTCTTCTATGGCATCACTGTGAACACCTCAGTTTGTAACTTTTGTTTTTACGAGTGTAGAAACCGGCATGGTTCCTGTCCTGACATGAGATGCAGGACAAGACAGGTCCAAGTGAAGAGAGCATGCATGGAGTATGCAAGCTAACAACAACTGTGGTATTTTTCCAAGTAATACACTTCAACCATTATTTTAGGCATAGATAGGTGTACTGTCAAGCTAAGGTCTTGCAAATGGCTGCAAAGAAGAACTGGGTCGAAAGGTACAGCCACATCATCTCGTAACCATTCAAACACTCACAGGCACACAGCCGAGGAAGAGTTTCCACAGGTTACATTCGATATGCAGATAGAGCAAGGCAAAAGAGCACAGCCTGTGATGCATATCTGTCTAAATAATGTGAGGGCTCCATTGAGCAGTGTCAGACACCATCACTTCAGGAATCTGTACACCAGGTGTTCTCGGGAATGAAAGGCTAGAACAAAGGGGGCGCTGATATGCCAATTGACTTTTTACCTCAAATGTCCAACTCCCACATGTCCCGCAGACATGTTTATGTTCAGATAAAAAAAAAGTATAGCTAATATCTGGATTAAGATTTGTTGCATTAAAATATGACTTATTGTTGTTATTATTGAGGCTTTTTACCACATTTACGACCAGCTGACAACAATCCAGGTAGCCTAACTGATTTAACTCCATTTCAGAGAGATCAAATAATTTGTCTCATAAACTTCTAAAGTGGTGGATTTGAGGCCTGGTCAGGTGGAGACATGTAACCTGCACATTACCATCACAAAACAATGATTTTAAACGGGTGTGTGACCAACTAGATGTGTCCATCATTTCGACAGAATTTATCCATACTACAATTTTATATTTTATTCTCTTGCTGCCAAAGAAGCATTAGCCTATCTACAGAATTGGAAGCGTTCTATTCCTTTCTCAGATCTGACACCTAATCTAAATGTATCTTATGTTAAAAACAAGTGGCAATCAGAATGGAACGAGTGCTTAAATTGCATTACATCAATCCTATTGTTGGTACTTTTTACTTTTACTTTTAATAACTGTAGGGAACAAGTAATTTACATACGATGCAGCATAGGACATTCAAGGCTTACACAGGTTTAAAAACCCATTTGAAAAATGAAATAAAAAATTGACATCATGTCAGAACACATTGTCTGTCAAACATATCTTATTGGATTGTAATATTTTAATACAGTTAAATAGGCAATAGCCTATTTAATACATATGTTAAAATGGTTCTTAAATATATTTAGTTTCTCTATTTTAAATTTTATAACTCAAGTGGGTCAATGGTTTTCACCATGAAAATGGCCAAAGAAGCTAGCATGGCATTAAAAACAAAGAAACACACATTAGTGTAATACTGGATTATTCTATGTAGGCTACATCTCATTTCCCAACATAAAATTATTTCATAGTCCTGTAAGAAATATTAGGCTACTCAATCTAAAGTGACGTGATAGTGATCAGCTAGGCTGCTGCTTTGTTCCTCAGCATTTTACAATAGTACAATAAACAAAAAGTTAACATAAGATAATTTACATTAAAAGAAAAAAAATGGCCATTTAAGTTTGTACAGTTTTTTCGTTAACGAAAATGGTTCCAACGCACAGACTGAAATACGGTCTGGAGCAGCAAAATGAGTGAAATGGAGTGAATGAAGTTTCCTCTCCTCTTCCTCTTCATTAATCACTCCAGGTATTCCAAATAGTACTGAGTAAATACTGTGCATGTTTCCTTCAAACCAAGAAAAAGACGCTTATGGAAAATTCAGATAGTGGAAACTGTTGCACGGAGGAAGTCTGAGTATGGATGTCATCTTGAACTAGTGCGGGTGAGCTGCTGTCCTAAACCCCCTGACCTATTTCCACATGTGATGAGGCTTCAGCGCTGTTGCTGGGTGAAACTGTATAAGCTCTCGCAAACTCCAGGACGCACATGCCAGGATTCATCATTGCCAGAAGTCTGACATTGAAAATATGATATTGTCTCAAATCCTAGCAAGCTTCCTGCCTAGGGAGCATTTTTGGGCATCACTGGCACGTGCCACTGTTATCTAGCCATGCAAGAGGGTTGTGTGAGACACAATGAACAACAACTGGAGCTCTTTCTCATTCATTACACCCTTGGCTTGCAAAATGGAAAAAGTAGCCAACTACGGAAGGAGTAATTTTCAGGAGGAAAAAACAGTTTGTTTGCATTATTTTTAACAACTACTAAGTCAACGCAGTTTTATTGTAGTAAGAATAACGGAAATAACTAGTATTTTGGTGGAAACTATGGTTACTATGGCATTTTTTGTAAGCGAACATCATCACATCCACACTTTTGTTTACTGAACTGTTCTGTAACTTTAACTTACCTTCCAAACTGAAGTCCAGAAGCACATACTCGTACGCGGAGTCTGTTTTGGTCTCGACCTGTGGTCTCTTTAAAGTAGAGTAAATTTTACCCGGGCTGTTGTCCTCCGGGTCCTCCAGTTTCCGTAGTCCGCATCCCATTATAACGGGATCTCCAGCACTCGCAAGGCCGGACACGGGGCGACCCACTCGGCCACACAAGAGGACTCCCGCTCCTGTGCTTAGCGGGTTTGCTCCATATTCCAACAACTTAATCCTTTGGGAGTGGCACTGAACCGAGGATGACGTGCAGTGTATCCGATCCCCTTTAAGAAAACGGCTTAAGTCTAAACTGAGCAAGCAAAGATCACCAAGTCCTGCTGCTGCGAGAGGGTTTATGAAATCAAATAGCTTACTTGAAGTTGATGTTTAGTAAATGAATCCAGATTGTTTTCCTTAAAACCTCTACCAGAAAAAACACATCACCTCCAGGCTCCCCAAATGGCCGCGAAATAATAAAGCAAAAGTTGTAGTGGGTTGTAAGCGTGCTGAAATTAATGAGGGGGCGTGGCGAAGAAAGAACGGGATTGCTGAATAATTAATCAAGGCGGGGCTGCATATTAAACAGGAGGAGGGGCGAGTATAAATCAAAATGTTAAGGCAAAAAACGTTCTACTAACCACAGCCAGGGTCCGTTTGGTTATTCTGGTAACCAACTCTTAACGTATTTTGAATTTTTTTTAAAACACCAATTTTTCACACATGGAGATTAAGAAAGAAAAACGATAACTAACACCCCATTAAAACACCTTGAGATAATAGTAGAATGGGCTCTCGCTGTTTGTCCTCAAATGGTTGTTTTAACTTGGCAATTTAATTTTATTCTATAATTATTACAATTACTTTTTCTATAATTATTATTTTTTGCTTTATTATAGAATGGAATAGTACATTTTTCCTCCCCCAACCATAATTCATTAATCCATCCATTCTCTAGACCACTTTTGTCCTTTTTGCAGGGTCATAGGGATGTTGAAGCCTATAATTCATATTAATAATTTTAAAATGAATTGGTCAATCATTCATAATAAAATCAGCAATGAAGCAAATGGCTTTTAGGTCACTTTTGGCACTTAGACTTAGTAAAGCATGGATGGAAACTCTATAAAGTGATTTGAAACCACTTTAAATGAAGACCGTTGCACTAGAAACATCTGCTCAAACTAAGTGGTGAGCTAAATTTGTCCACCAAGTAGTAGAAAATTATATGTATGAGCATGATCGATAGAGTATTTTTTTTAAAGATTAATGTCTAAAATACTTAATTTACTAACCACATGGACATTTATTTAAAGAATTTTCTTTTAAGTGTTATTGTATGTTATATGCTCACGACTTTCATAATTTCAGCTGTTTGAAGTCTACAGACTTGTGGGAGTGAGATATTGTGTCGTGGCCCATGTGTTTGCAGCCGTTATGCAGCCCTAATGTTGAGTTTTTTTTTACAGGGCATCTGGATCTTGTTTGTGCATGCACACGACTGAAGCACAAACAGACCACTGTGGCTGAAAAACAAGATAGTGCATTTTCTCTTACATAAGCAATAAGAGCATTTTGTTAATAAAACAGAACAAAAGAGAGAGAAGGAAGGAAGGAGGCCTCTAAATAGGGGGAGCAGAGGAAAGCGAAACACAACTCAAATCCCTCAATATGTGTATTGTATGGCTCTATTTTTACACATTTCTGTGAGTCAGAATTCACCCAGGCTAAAGCGGAACCAAAAAACAAAACATGAAACTACCAAAGTAGCTCATACTGTACCACCTGTCAACCTTACAGCTGAAAACAATGCCCACCTGCTGGTCGAGACCACCACGCTGAACAACAGTCGCATTAACCAGCCACAAAGCGGCATATTTTTGAAAGCAGCTCATTTTAGTGGCTTTGTGTCGCATTATTGTTTTGGCTCTTGCCGCTCACGACACAATAGTTATGATTAGGGATTAGTTTCAAAATATATCCTCCAAAAACATCTTTGTGTCAAATTTCCTGCAATTCTTTTTAGATTATGTAGCCTTGGGTCACCCTGCAATACAACAGACATCTGATGCATTTATAGATTAAGAGCCAAATCCAAAGTTGGAATAATATGGAGAGTATTTGTTAATCTTTCATAGAAATGAAAGAACATCCACATTTTAGATCTTGACAGTATGTCACACATCTGTCTGCCCATGTGTCTCTTAGTCAGTGCTCAGAAATAACACTGAAAAACCAAGTCTGGGTCCTAGACCGGAAACCACTGTCATTCTGAGACCACACCCAGAGGACACTGGGAAGGAAACCCATGCTTTCTTTAAACACACAGTTTAGGAAGGAAACAAATACACAGTAGGTAAAAACCGACACAAAACCTTATGCAACAAGCCTCCTAAAAAAGTGAAACACAAATGCATTATTTAATCTTTAACTACTTCTGAAAATTACATTCACTATTCATCTCTCATCTGTCTCCACATTTTCACCCCAAAACGAATACAGACATCTCCATCTGATGCAAATTATACTCTACATTATAATCCCACCTCTGTTACTGTGAGATTGATCTGGCCTACATCAGTCGCTCTAACACATAATCCTGACTCTACACAACCTATTAATCTTTTCCTGAGCATTTTCAAGAATCAGGAATAACTTTTTGTAGTCATTTTCAACAATAGAGCGGCACAAAATGGTGCACTGCCGCCTCACAGCAAGAAGCTTTAAAATGGATGGATGGATTGATTTCAACATTTATATTCAAACTGACACTTCTTTGTATTTAATTTAGTGATGAATTTGTGTCTTATTTGATATTTTAAAGTCATTAAAAAGCACTTACTTAATGTAGGGGAGACCAGGAGTGTTCTAACAAGATGTGACTTGCAGCCAATCAGAAATGAGCCTATGGTGAAATCACTATCAGACATGACCACCAACATAAGGTGGCTGTAGAAGTTGTAAGACTTTTTTCAAAAATACTTTAATTCATAGATTATATGTGAATATTATAGTTTGAGAAGTTTGAGACGTGTAGAATAAAATGTGAAACACTCCCCATTCTCTCCCATACTAATTTTCGCAAATTGCCTTATTGAGGCACTAAACTGGGCTCATGCTAGTCGATTTTACATAGGAACGTCACACGCTTCTTCTCCAATACTTGTGACACAGCGCCATCTACCGTTCAACACATGTAGTAATCTTGTATTGAATAGTGTCATTTTGTAGATACAAAACAGCAAGTGGCAATCATATCGGTTAGATTTTTTTTTTAATTCATCTCATTGTGTAATAAAGTTGGTTGTGGGTCTTTTGACACCCATAGTCGTACAGTGGTACTTTGACTGTGATAACTAATTAAAAAAATTCTAAAAATAAAATGTAATTTTTGCAACTGATTATCACTATTATAGAATACAAAATACGCTGAAACAAAACAATAAAAAAATAAAAAGAAAGAAAAAATAAAATAAAATAAAAAGGGAATACAGATATGTTGATAGCCTATGCATTGATATTTGCTGTTGGCCCTCACCAAATATTTTCAAACAAACTATTATTTTGATTTGTTTAACATGTTCTCTGTCTGTAATTTAAACATGACTATTATGAATTAATAGCTATAATGAAACCCCCTTTTTTAATTTGACTGGTGTCTTTGTAGTTTTCAGCATTTTCCCTCGTGTGAAAATGTGAGATTTCGGTACCAGCTGCTCCTAGTCTTTTCATTACTCGAGAGTACTTTCAACACTTTGATCTAACACAAGAAAAATGCAATTCAATTTTGAATGACGTGAAGAGAAATGTAGAGTGCAGATGGAAAAGACAGAGCAACCTACCTGAAATAGGTCTGAGATAAAAGGATGGAGATAACAGTAGCCTAAAGATAGCTGACAGAAACTAATAATCTCATCAGAAACATTTTAAATGAAAAGAAGCAATGATGCAAATATTATTTTAGATCATGTAGCATTTCAAATACGTTAGGCTACCTTTTAAAAACTTAGGGGTTTTAGTGCATTTACCACGTTTGTTCAAAACATCTTAACACATTGGGAACATTTGATTTTGACTTTGTTTTGAAGTACAATTGATACAAATATGTACAATTGATACAAAGATGTAAGACTATCTAGATCATACTCTCCTCTTTTTGCCTTAAATTTTAACGAGCACTTTATGAATTCCTCCACACACTTGCTGCTGAACTCTCCACTATTGGAACTAGATGCTGACCAACATCAACCGGGTGTGTGGTGTGAATGAGGGTTTGAAAAGCCCTCATTCACACCACACACCCGGTCTGATCTGCACTTCACACATTCACCATCACCTCCTGCACTCCCACTCCCCCCCCCCCCTCCTGCCATCCAACCTGAGCTTAAGGTCTGTGTGGAGGACGTGAGCAGAGTCTTCAAAAAACAGAAGAGTAGGAAAGCCTCAGGCCCAGACGGCATCTCATCTGCTTGTTTAAAAGCCTGCGGTGACCAATTGGCCCCGGTCTTCACGCAGATCTTCAATAGATCATTGGAGCAGTGTGAAGTTCCCTGCTGCTTCAAACGCTCCACTATCATTCCTGTCCCCAAAAAACCCCAAATCACTGGATTTAATGACTACAGACCTGTCGCTCTCACGTCTGTGGTCATGAAGTCGTTTGAAAGACTGGTGCTGGCCCACCTGAAGGACATCACCGGACCCCTGCTGGATCCCTTTCAGTTTGCTTACAGAGCAAACAGGTCTGTGGATGATGCAGTCAACATGGGACTGCATTATATCCTGCAACATCTCGACAGACCAGGGACTTATGCAAGGATCCTCTTTGTGGACTTCAGTTCGGCCTTCAATACCATCATGCCTGGTCTTCTTACAGCCAAACTGACCCAGCTCTCCATGCCATCCTCGATCTGTCAGTGGATCTCCAGCTTCCTGACGGACCGGCAGCAGCGAGTGAGACTGGGGAAACACACATCCAAGACACTCACAATCAGCACTGGCGCCCCCCAAGGGTGCGTTCTCTCCCCACTGCTCTTCTCCCTGTACACAAATGACTGCACTTCTAAAGACCCCACTGTCAAGCTCCTGAAATTTGCAGACGACACCACTGTCATCGGTCTCATCCAAAACGGTGACGAGTCTGCTTACAGACTGGAGGTTGAACAGCTGGCTGTCTGGTGCAGTTATAACAACCTTGAGCTAAACACGCTCAAAACAGTGGAGATGATCGTGGACTTCAGGAGGAACAGCCCAGCACTCCCCCCACTCACCATCATGAACAGCACTGTGGAAGCAGTGGAGTCATTCAGGTTCCTGGGCACTATCATCTCTCAGGACCTGAAGTGGGACAATCACATTGACTCCACTGTGAAAAAGGCCCAGCAGAGACTGTACTTCCTTCGCCAGCTGAGGAAGTTCAACTTGCCACAAGAGCTGCTGATTCAGTTCTACTCAGCCGTTATTGAGTCTGTTTTATGCACTTCCATCACTGTCTGGTTTGGTTCAGCTACCAAATCAGACATCAGGAGACTACAACGGACAGTCCGGACTGCGGAGAGGATCATTGGTGCCCCCCAGCCAACCCTCCAGGACCTGTACTCTTCCAGAGTGAGGAAGAGAGCAGGTAAAATCATCACAGACTCCACTCACCCTGGACACCTCCTGTTTGAACTGTTACCGTCAAGACGGCGACTCAGATCACTGGCCACAAGAACATCTCGGCACAGGAACAGTTTCTTCCCACAGGCCATCTCCCTTCTGAACAGTTAACATATCTCCCAAGGCATATGCCTGAAGTGCAATACTCCCACTGTTTAGTGCAATATCTTTAAAATTCAGGTGATATTTATATTTATATTTATTCATACTATACAAAATACTGTAAATATGTTCATTATCTGTAAATGTTTATTCTGACAAAACCCAACTGTGACCATATATTTTTATAGTACTTTCATATTTTTTTTATAATTTTATTCGTAGAATTTGTATTACTATTTGAATTACTATTACTTGTTGTATCTGTATTTGTATATGTGCACTGGAAGCCTCAGTACCAAAACAAATTCCTTGTGTGTGCAAGCACACTTGGCAATAAAGCTCTTTCTGATTCTGATCTCGGTCTGCTATACTCCACTTGGTTAAATGCCTTAAATGAAACTGCTCAGCTTAAGCCCTTCAAACCTAAACCGAAATCTGAACCATGGCTCAAAGTGGATATTCGGCAAATAAGACAAGCTAGCAGAAAGGCTGAGCGCAAATGGAAGAAGGACAAGCTACATATTTCACTTCAGTTATTTAAAGACAGTCTGTCAACCTATCAATATGCTGTAAAGGCGGCAAAAGCTGCACACTTCTCTGACATGATTATGGCTAACCACTCTAGACCAAAGGTTTTATTTTCTGTTATAAACTCGGTTTTAAATCCTCCGGTAAATGTATGGAATGATGTTTCGGATGAGCTATGTGACCGTCTCTTGAGATTTTTTATTGACAAAATATCTAACTTGAGATGCAATGCCAGCCGCTCTGCAATTAGTCAGTTGATGAACCCTGTTACCTGGGATGCTTTCGAGCCAATCACTCTGAATCTCCTCAAAGAAATTATCACAAAGATAAAACCTTCGTACTGCTCTCTAGACATCATCTCTCCTAAGTTTCTTAAATTGATTATCGATTCAGTAGGGCCAGGATTGGTATCCTTTGTTAAAAAATGCCTCCTTACCGGCTCTATCCCTGCTGCCCTCAAAGAGGCCACTGTCGATCCTTTGCTCAAGAAGCCTTCACTGGATACTACTGTGTTAAATAATTTCCGTCCTATCTCTGTTTTGCCTTTTGTCACTAAGGTGTTGGAAAAAGTTGTTCTTGACCAACTCCAGCTCTTTCTAAAACGCAATGATATCTCTGAAAAATTTCAATCTGGTTTTAAGCCTGCTCACAGTACTGAATCTGCTCTGCTGAGAGTGTTAAATGACATCTATCGCTCCACTGACACTGGTGACTCTGTGGCTCTTGTCCTTCTTGATCTGTCGACAGCTTTTGATACTATCGACCACTCTATCCTGTTATCCAGACTAGAATATGATGTGGGGCTAAAAGGTGTCGTCCTCCAGTGGTTCCAATCTTATCTCTCGGGTCGTACTTTCAGAGTCAAGCTAGGAAATTGCTTTTCCTCTGCATGCGCATCTAACCTGTGGCCTTCCTCAAGGTTATATTTTAGCGCCTTCTCTCTTTTCCCTCTCTTACCACTGGGCACCATTCTAAGAAGGCATGGGGTACTTTTTCACTGTTATGCAGACGACACCCAATTGTATGTTCCAATCAAGAGAAATGATCCCTCTACCCTTTCATCATTGTTAGGTTGTCTGGATGAAGTAAAAGTTTGGTTGGACCAAATTTTTTTGTTTTTAAATGAAAACAAAACAGAGATCATTGTTTTCGGGTCCACTGGTAATCCCCAGGCTGCTTCCTTTGATCTAGGCAGACTAGCGGCATTTAATTCTGCAAGTGTGCTGAACTTGGGCGTTTGTCTGGATGAGTCTTTAAACTTTGACAAGCAAATCTCTTCTGTAATAAGCTCTAGTTTTTATCACCTGCGGCTGTCGTCAAAAGTCAAACCTTTTCTTAATCACAAAACCCTTGAGATGGCTGTTCATGCTTTCATCACCACACGTGTAGATTACTGCAATTCACTCTACTGCGGTATCTCGAAAACGCAAACTGCTCGTCTTCAACTGGTGCAAAATGCCGCCGCAAGATTCCTCACAAATAGTCGGAAAAGTGACCACATCACCCCAAGTCTGAGGTCTCTTCACTGGCTGCCCATTAATCTCAGAATCGAGTTTAAAATCCTGTTATTTGTGTACAAAGCCTATATAGCCTAACCCTATTTGTGTCTTTGGCCTATAAATAAGGTGCATGTACATGTATATATATGTGCATATGTTTACATATATGTGTGTGTATGTGTGTGTGTGTGTATGTGTATTTCTATGCACATATGTATGTGTGTGTACGTGTGCGTATGGGTATATATATATATATATATATATATATATATATATATATATATATATATATATATATACTTATATATTCCTCTCTGTCTATTTTTATATTTCTCTCCTTTGAGTATGATACTAGTATTAAACCTGTTACTGTCTTTTCTGTTTTTATTTTCTATTACTGATAATCTCTGAGACTGCTTGGACGTCTACAGTTTTAAACTGTTCTTAACCTTTTTGTACTGTTCTATGATGTGCTAATACTCATGGTGCTGGTGTCCTCTAATTTTGTAGTTCTGTAAAGCACTTTGGTCAGTCAGTGACTGCTATAAAATGTGCTATATAAATAAAATGAACTTGAACCTGAAATACTCTCTGCAACTGCTGTTATCTCATTCTTCGCCGAAAAGGGAGCAACGAAGCAGAGCTGAGGAAGGACACAGAGATAAGAGCAACACACGACCCTGACACACACCTGTCACCTCTCACAATCACGTGCTCTCTGGCAATAACAAGCTCTTGTTTTGGAGTGCATTACCTACACACTAACTTCACTTTCAAAAGTAGAAACATTGTAGCAACATTTTTACAGCTAGAGCTGAGTAAACAATCCGTTTAGTGTTCATAAATCACAAAAGCATATGTAGCCTAAGCCTTCCATATTTTCAAAGTAAGCGCTATGTTTGTTGTTATAATTGTTTGAGGTATCAAATGTGTGACGTTTTCCATACTATGGAAGTCAACTGTTTTGGTTACTCATATTCTTCAAAACATCATCTTTTGTGTTCAGCGGAAGAACGAAATTCATACAGGTTTGGAACACCTTGAGGGTGAGTAAATGATGACAGAATTTTCATTTTTGGGTGAACTATCGCGTTAAAGTTCTCAAATCGTTGTAGGCCTACACTTGAGGGCGCTGTTGCTAGTTTAGTGAAAATCCGCCTTTATAATTACACCTCCGTGAAAACTGATGTAGCCTATGTTGTGTAATATATTTCAAGGAATGAATGTACACACATTTAAATTATTATAGTGGACATAATTGTAAGGTTATTTATGTAAAGTTTGCTGAGTTAAGTTTTAACCTGTTTCTAAAATATAAACATATAGAAAACAGATAGGCCTAATGAACAAAATCTTGTAGTGATATTGAAAGAATATAAGGCTCATATAATTCATATTTAGTGAACACTACCAAATTTTCTAAGAGGTAACAGAAACATAAAGTGGCGACTGTTGTGGAGTTGAACTTCGCTGTGAGAAGATAGTTTTCAAACCTCTTTCCCTCATAAACTGTTAACTCAAACACACACATTCAACATCTTACACCAACTGTCTACTTTTGGCTGAACGGGCTGACTAAAACAGACCCCATTCTTACACGGTTGTTTTTCTTTTTCATTTTGAGAACATTTCATAACCCCCCGGTTCCGCCCAATGTGCTAAACATTTAAGGTGTGGCAAAGCCAAGTATGATGTTAAAAACACTAATCAGTCTTTAAGTGTATATTAGAGCTGTCTTTAATGACACTGTTCTCATAGGGTTTAGTTTGGTAACCTGACGCCAGGGGAAAATCTGCAGAGAGGTGTTAGAGTTTTTAGGCCTGCGCTAATGACCCTCGGGTTCTATCTACTTTTCACAGAGGGCTTGCATCTCGAGCAATCTCTCATTTGTCTGGTACATCAGTTGGCTCGTCACCAGGGTTTCACAATGTTCTTTTACTCTGCATTTCTGTGCGAGTTTTATGAACCAAATTCACACACTTTTGTCATGAGTTCTGCACACACATCAGGCACATAGAGGGCAGTCCAGATATCATTTAGGATAACATTCATCATTTAAGTGTTAACGGCCTCATCTCAGTGTGGTTCTGCTGTCTATTTTTAGCAAATAGACAATGTCTAATAATGGAGAATATTAATATAGCAAAAACCTGCTGTAAAGGCATTTGAAAGACACTCATTTTTATTAGGGACGGTCATTGAGAAATAATACAATCTCACTTTTACAGACTTAGGGACCACCAGTATGCTTGATTGTCTTGGATAAAGATTATATTATAAATTGAAAATTCATCCTAAAAAAAATATTTATACATAAGAAAAAATAAGCATTTTTTATGAAGTGGAGTTTTATTTTAGCTCAATATTTATGAAGAATAAATGTCATTTAAATGCTGAAATCACTAGAAAACCTTGGAGTTACAGCATTTTTGCTTTGAATAATTATTTTTATGTAACTTACTTTACATTTACTTATTATTTTATGTTATTTTTCATGTAGCCTATCTGCTCAGCAGTGTTACTTTAGTAGCCTATCATTGAGATACTATTCTTTTAATTATTATTTTATATTTGTTTTTATTTTTATATTTTCATTTTTATGTAGTGTGTTTTTGAATATGCATCTATACATTTCCAAACATTTTTGGAAAAATTGTTCTTAATTGTCTGTCAAATTAGAGCAAGTGTCAAAATTAGAAACTCAAGGTTTGTTTAACTTTATCAGATCTTTCATTTAGAATTCAAATGTTATAAACAACAGAGCATGTGTTAATTCAATGACTGCCAAATAGTAAGTGAAGATGTAGCTAGCTACTATAAAGTATCATGGAACGCTCCCCTAGAAAAACACGCATAATATATCCTTTTGATACACAACACAGATTGTCAATAGTATCGGACTATCCCCGTTTTTCTACATCGGAAAAGTGATACCCCAAGCTTCTCTTCTCAAACATCTGGTAAACTCAAATGAGTAACATTCCTGAGGCTCATACGCATGGCTCCTCCTCTTTGAAAAAAGAGGGATTATAGTTTGTGGAAATTTGAGAGTGCCTGATTGGTCAAGACACCAGTCAATCAAGAGCTTACGGACGCGAGGGGCGGGTTTAGCGGATCTAAGAGGTTGTACCAGTATCAGAGGCGTTCCTCATTCTTGACTAACCTAACAACACACAGTGAGATGAGGCGTTCAACATCCACAACTCCGGCGTTTCTTTTCCATCATGCTGACTCAGAATTCGCACATTTGGGGTTGTTTTGATGCCCGTTAGTATCTGGTGACCCACAATCCTTCCGCTCTACAGCATATCTGTTAACAAAAGTGCATTTTTGCACGTGTCAGATTCAGATTGTTTGACGCACGATGGTTCAATGAGAGAAGTTAGGTACTGGCGGTGCTTTTTAACTTGTTGCGCGGTGATGCAAGTGTCCTATTGCGCAAGAGAATGATTCATGAGTCAGTTATTATTCATATAATTTATTCTTCGAGCTATTTGACGGGCAAAAGTTGCTTTAGAATGGGCTCAAGGGACGAGATCCATTCTCAACCTGCCGTACAGTCTGCGCAATTAAGTTAAAGTGGACTACCGCAGCTACCCAAAGACGCATATCAAGAGTTGGATGTGGACGTTCTTGGGTCCTAATACGTGCACCTTTAGAGTAAAATTATATTTATTTCCTAACCAACTAATCTTGGAGATGTCGGAGTCTTACGAGGACGGTGTGTGCGGAGATGGAGCTCCGGACTTCATCCCACCGAGAGCGACTCGATCAGGCCGGCGGAGTGGAGTCACCGTGCCGCTGGTGGAGCGCGATGAGGCGGCTCTCCTGGAGTCGGTGAAAACGGCACCGAGGAGGAGCAGCATCATTAAGGTAATAGGTCAAGAGTTTGGTAGTGTGAATCGTACACGATCATGTCTGTTTAAATGAGAATTCATATTGTGGAATAGAGTGAATCGAGTAACCCTCAACATGTAAACAACAGCCTGTAGCCTATGCTTGCCGTTCATACAAGTTATGACAGGTTCAGTTTTCTTGCATTTAAAGGTTTGTGACTTGATCAAGGACGCAATGTTAAAACTTGTGAGGTTTGAACCTACAACCTTTTAGTTACCAGCCTAGAGTAGACTACAGGATGATGTAGCCCAGTACTTCTCAACTGGTTTTGCTTCAGGAGCCAGACGTCATATTACTCAGACTCGGTACCAAAACTGTCTAGTGTAAACGTAAACAAAAATGTTCTTAAAACCAAACATTGAAATGTTTAATTACGTTTTGAGGACGATGGCATGATATACAACCTGTCCGTGTTGACATCTGGCCATCTTCTGGCAAAAAGTTATTTCTGGCTAAATAGTTTGAATACATGTATAGCATTTGATAGTAACAACATTTTCTGGTCCATTTTATTAGAAGAAATTATGCTATTTATTTTGCAGTCATAACTATGAAATTATATGGTTAAACACATTTTATTATTTACTTTTAGTATTTTTTCCCCCTGGTGTGACCCATTTCATAAGCATGGGTGTAGATTCATCACAGAATTCTGATATTAGCATTTCTCATGAATGGAAATTATGTTGACAATGTCCTTAAATATAACCCTGAGCCCATTTGTCAGCATTACAGATCTTTCCACTATGCCTTGAATCCTTGAAGTTGAACCTTTAACTTGATATTTAGTTTCTTGCTGAATTCACACATTCTTACCTGTGAAATCACATGACAGTAAAAATGTAACTACAAGAGAAATGATGTCATGCCTTTAAAGTAATTGCCATGAGTTGATGTTTCTATAGGCCTATTATTTACTTGTCTATCCTTTACATAGGGTCAAAAAAGTTTTTTTTAGTGCAGGTTCGATTTTACAAGTCACTAAATCATTAGTCATTAAATTACATAATAACCATAGACATTTGGTCTGCTTTACTTGGATGGAAGCATTTGTGTCCCTTTTAACACAAAAGCAGTGAAACGAAACGTGCCAGAGGCCGTTTTCCACAGAATGGTTGTTACAGTATGTAAACTGCAAGGCCATTGTGACCTAAAGGTTGACCTGAAACAATTGCATTTTTGCACGAATAAACCAGAAAATGACAAATAAGAGGTACACGAAAGGAGTCTCAGCATTTATAAGGATCCCTAAAGAGAAAATGACATGTCAACAGGTCAGATCAACAGCCAGACATTTTTGATGCACCCAAATGCCCTTAGAATCTTGGGTTTACTAATGCTTTAGATAATCATTGATCCAGTGTTGTGGAGTAATGCAGCAATGACTCTCCATCAGTGCTTTGCAGTGAAGGTCAGCCAATTATCTTCAGCATGATTAGGTAGAAGGATTACGGAGCAAGCCAACGGGGCCAGTGACTGACTGAGGGACCTCCAGCTATGAGACACTGCATAGGTAACATTTATAAAACCGCACTTGCCAGTGACTGTTGCCACATTGTAACACAAAATGTTAACCCAGCACATTGTGTTTGAGACATTGAACACTGAGACATTGTGTTTGAGTGTCTTTCTCATATGTACGATGTAATTTTGTTTAGACATTCGATTTTGCATTTGTGGCAAAGGTGGTGCCACTCTACCTCACGCGACTGTATTTCATGCCCATAACCCAAGTTCAGAACACTCTTAAAAAAAATAAAGGTTCCAAAAGAGGTTTTTCATAGCAGTGCTGTAGAAAAAATTTTTTTTTTTCCTTAAAGAAAATTTCAGTAAAGGGTTAGGGTATTTTTACTTGGTGTGAAGCACATTTAAACATTTTAAATAACCTTTTTACACTATTAAGAACCTTTTGTGTAATAGACAGGTTCTATGAATGTTAAATGTTCTTCATGGAACCATAGAACCAGTAAAGAATTTTAAGAGCGTACTCGCAGGTCTTGAATAGGCTGTCTTAGTTCAGTGAGCAGGAAGTGGCACTGGGTAATTGACAGATGGCAAAGAAGCTGATGATGTCAGTGACAGGCACTGTCGATAGAGCGGAGAGAGGGGGCAGCGTTCAGTGACTCATCCCAGCCCGGGTTCTTGGTTCAGTTTGTTTCAGATCCAGAATGTGAGTAATGTTCCCTGTCCTCGGCCAAAGTACGCAGCCTTCTAAGACAATGTCCAGAGCCATCATTGTTTTTTAAATGGATGCAGAACTTGTAGCTTACACCTATTTAATACAGAAAGTGTTTCTTGATATCTGATATCTTCAGAGCTCTCTCTGTGCAGTAGTGCATGCGCAAGAGTTCACATCAGCGTAAAAAGCATATGGAATTGAACCTGAGCAGGCAATGACTTACCCCCCCCCCTCCCCTCACCATGCACTTGACTGAGATGACAGTAAAAACAAATTGATTTGTGATGTAACTAATTGATAAAGTTTCCCAGATTAATTTGCTATGTGTTCTTGGATTGCTAACATGGTTAAGAGTTTGCAGTTGGTGACAGTATATTAGTGTGCTGCTCAAGAGACAATCTGGATAATAGCCACTTGTTGACCTGCTGTTTTTGAAGGTACTTGCATGGTTGAATAAAAGGCCTACATTTCATTGTGTGTGGACAATGGAAGAGGTGTTGAGTAGGAGTGCGAGTAGTACTGTGTCCAAATTTGACTCAATATAAGTCCATTAAAAGTATCCATTCAAAAACTTCTAATCTAGAGTGTAGATATTCTGGAGTATAGAATTTCTTTTTGAGGTAAGTTTGATGCACAGTTAATTTTTTTAAAGTAACCTGTTATTCATTAGATTTGATTATCGCTGTAAAATAAAAATATTTTTGTTGGAAATTTACAAGTACAAATAAAATATACATATTCTGTGGTACTTGAGTAAAGGAAATTTCACAAAACTAGATAATAGTACTTAAGTAAAGTAATGAAGTACAGTTACTAAGTTACTTAAAAGTGTAAACACTGCGTTTTTATGAGGAAATAGGAAACCACTCTATAAATTTGAGAGTGAAGCTTTAGTGAGTTTTGACAGTTGAGCAGAAATACAAACTTGGGGAACTTCAAGTACAGAGCCCTGGGGAACACCTTGCTTGTTTTCTCAGCCTCATAAGCACTTTTTGTTTAATCAATGCTGTCTGACCACAGCTTAGTATTTTGTATCCATTACAGTCTTCCATACATTCTCTACTCACATTTCACGTTATTTGCTGCAATTCAAGAATCTCTCTCATTTCCTTTTTGTTTTGCTTTGCCATTTTCTGCCAATCTCCCATGTTTTTCTCTCCCCTCACAGTTTTCTCATGAAAAAACCCTCCATCTCACTCATTAAAGATGGGTTCATCCAAAAATTTAAATTGTCATCACTTCCCCTCATGTTGTTCCATAACAGAATTACTTTTTTCTTCCATGGAACTCAAAAGGAGAGGTTTTAAAGAATGAACTAGTCATTGAGTTTAACAATCTAAATTATATAGATATTAAACACTTTGAAAAAGCTGTGAAGAAACCCTCAGGCCCCAACGTAGGATCCATTATGCAATGTTGTTTACCAATTTGACATGCTTTTTGATCTTTTTGATCACAGTAAACTTTGTTCTACAGTGTTGTGCTCTGTTCTGGACAGTGATTGTTTAAAAAGCGTCACTGGCTGCTAGTCAAGATCAATGACAATGTAGCTGCTATGACACTGTGTAACTTTGTGTGACTGACTTTGTGGTTAAGTAGGCCTGTGTATGTGAGTTTGACTTCGTCCTGAAGGCAGACTGGACCCTCTGTCCTCTAGTGTCACTCAGATACTGGTGCCACAATCCACTGAATGCTGGTATACTTCCTATCTGACACAAACACTCATCTCTGTCTCTGGGACCTCTCTTGTGATCATACGGTCTAGTATGTGTTTTTTTGTGTCTGTATTATATAAGTTGGTTTATGATCCAAATCTACGTGGGGTGGGTGGTGACAACTAGGTGTTATCGCTCTCCGTCTGCATGTCAATTGGAAAGTATACAGTCTTTTATAAGAGGATGCAAATTTTGACATTTCATAGCCCTTTTCCTGTGTGTATTTCAGTGAACTTGGCTCTATTTCCTAGCAGTACCTCAGGTGCCTACATCCTGAAGACACTCTCATTAACAGTTTTTTTTTTTTTTTTTTTTTTTTTACATTTCCTTGCTTTTCAGTACCAGGTAAAAACTGGACAGAAAGTTTGCCTTGTTTGGCCACTTTGTGTGAGTTGAGGCTTGTGAAGAAAAGGCAAACTAATGCCAAACTTTGTTTTTAGACAAATTGCCAAAAGCTGAAGACTATTGTGAAGTTCAAAACATCATTACCCAAATTTTTTAGCTAGCTGCCCTTGGTTGTGTTAGCATTTGATCATTCAAGTAGCATTTTACTGTTATCATCACTCCTTTGTGTGGAGACAGACATCTGGAATGCAAAGAAGTCAGGAGGAGATACAGAAAGAACTAGAGAGAAGTTCTGAGGTAAAGGAGTGTGATAGCTAAAGGAACTATATGCTTATAGCTTCCTGTTTGGTAACACCCAAACCACAGCTGATGTTGAGCTTGTCTGGTGCTAGAGCTGCACGACTAATCATTAAAAGATTGCAAATCTCGATTCAAACACCCACGCGATATGACAATGATTCGCTTGCTTCTATTTAACCTTTGACAAAATCACGCCGGAACATTTAAATCTGCGTTGGCACTGCCACTGATCCAGAGAAAGTAGGTATGTGTAGGTATGAAACAGATTCACAAACAGTCTTTTCAACCACACCGTATCGTTATTTCTGTGTTAGAACAATTCAGATTATCACTACTTGGATAAAAGTTTATAGTTCGGATATAAACACTGATGTCTATACAGTAATGATCAAAATAGAGCAAATCACCTTTTTAAAGTAACTTGGCGCCTCAAATAACTATTGTATCGATTACATTGCTATGCCACCAGGTGGCGAATGAGTGTTTAAGAAATGTATTTGTCATTGAATCATTCATTTAAAGAGATTCACTCAAAAATGATGATTCATCCAATAATGAAACCCGTGAAATCTTTGGCCCTGTCCCAAATGGCACCCTAAGCACTCGCGGTCTTCCTATGAGTCCGCACTTTCGCGACGTAATGCTGATTTGACTTTTGGGAAGAAGTCTGCCGCGGAGCTCGCGTCAGTTCGGGCTCGGCAAAAGTATGGATCGAGGGAGCATATCGACACGGGGGGGGGGGGCGCTCGTGAACACCCTTCTGAAACCTAAAATGACAAATGGGACTCCCTATGGTCTCATGGATTTAACAGTACATCTGCATTCTGCACTGTACTGTATGTTCCCATCACAATAACAACGATATTCATAGAGGCGACTTTGGGGAATGGAAGGCAGAGGTATACTACAAATGTCCGAGTGTGACTGAACAGCAGTGACAAGCGAAAGCCATGCGTGCTTAGCCGTAGACAGGAAGTACAGCAGATTGTATGATAGCATGAAAATATGAGCAAGCTGAATGAGAAGGGGGGTGTTGAAATACATGGTTGGTAAATTTTATCACTAGAGCAAGTTTTACTTTAGGGTGGAGCTCGGCATGTGGGCACTCAACTGAGAGCAGCTGAATTAGAACTTCTCCCCTGGTCAACCACAGCCCACAGGAAAGTGTGTGTATGCGTGTGGGTGTGGGTGTGGGTGTGGGTGGGGGGGTACTATACACTATACTATTAGTAGGTACTATACACAACCGTTCATACGTTTTTATTGTTTTTGAAAGAAGAGACTTTTGCTCACCTAGGTCGCATTTATTTGATAAAAACACATTAAAACAGTAATCTTGAGAAATACTAAAATAAACGTTTTCTATTTCAATATGTTTTATCATGTAATTTATTCCTGTCATGGCAAAGCTGGATTTTCAGCATCATTACTTTTTCAGTGCCACATGATCCTTCAGGAATCATTCAAACACTGTGTCCTAACCAGACAGGAATCACAATGTGATAAGATTCCAGCAACAAGCAATTTTTCTGTCCACACCAGATGCGACAAAATCAATCAAAAATCACATCCAATAAGAAGAGTGTGTGGGCGGAGTCTCTCTGCAAGCGCACTGCACTCTCAATCAAACATAATTAAATTCATAAATATTACACCATTTTAACATTATTGAAAATGTGTACTGAGTGACTGAAGCAATCTTTGTCACAGCAAAGGCTTGCATGTTCACATGGAGTTGACAGTTTAAATGTTTTTATTTCCTTTAATTTTTTTTTTCAAGATCTGAGGTGAATTATTGTCAAAATCAATATGGCTATAAAGGTCACGCAAAACGATATTCAAACTCACATTGGACACTTTTAACATTAAATAAAGAAGATAAACAGTAGGCTACCTGAGGTTATCATTGTTGTTGTTCCAGCCGCAACTTTGCAGAAATAGAAACAGTTTCTAAAATAGATTTGTTGCGGCTGGTTAGGAAAAAAGCTGTGATTAACATAGAAAAGATAGCTTTTATCATGTGTCATGTTTCGTTAGGACACGGTGTTACTGTGCTGAATTGGTGCTCAAGAAACATTTTCTATTATTAATTATTATTATTATTATTATTATTATTATTATTGCTGCTTAACTCTTTCCCCACCAGCGTTTTTAAAAAAAGTTGCCAGCCACCGCCAGCATTTTTGATCATTTTCACAAAAGTTTCAAAATATTTTGTTGTATGAATATCTGAACATGCAATATGTCAAAAGATAGAACAGTGTGTGGGCGGAGATTTTAAACAACAACAACAAAAAAATATTATTATTTATATGCTGTTTAATATTGATGATCGGGTTATTTTGCATATGCATATGCTTACATATTGTATCATTTAAATTGTTTCTGCTTCTTTTTCGCCTGTGTTTTGATCAGGAAATTCTGTACTTTTTCAGAAGAAGTGAAAACACGGAAAGCCAAAAGAAAAGGCATTTATTTGAAATAGAAATCATTTGTAAAATTAGAAGTGTCTTTACTGTCAGTTTAGATTATTTCAATGCAAGTTTTAATTAAAAAGAAAATCTTGCTGACCCCAAAACGTTTGAATGGTAGTGTATAAAATATTCTTCATGTATCATTGTGAAAGTTTCAGAATTTATAGGTTTTACATGGTCTTGTCTGGAGATTTAAAAGAAATGGATTCAATAACAATGCAATGCATGTAATTCTATCACACCTATCTCATGGTAACATTTGTAATATGTCTATTCTTTTGAAATGTGTATTTTATGACATTTGTGACATGCAATGTATTGGCCATAGACTTCTATTATTAGTGCTTTACATTCAAATTCATGCTCGTTTTATTGTTGTATGAATTTGTTGTTGACATAATCACCTAAACAAAAATTTTTGAGGGTAACTTATGCCAAGACAAATGTAAGTTATTTTCTTGTTGCTTCATTTACCATTAAACCGATTGTTGTGTCTAGTGCAGGCGTTCAACAATCTTTCAGCAAGAGTGTGTCCAAGAATATAAAGGGCAGGCGAGCAAGAATGTGATATTGAATTCTGAATTGCGATGATTTCATTCCAACTCGCCATGGAAATCACTGGCTACCATGCAACCGATGGCCCTGACACAATCCATCTCAGTGTTCATTGTCATGCAGAAAGCGGTTTTGTAGTCAGGGGTGTGGTCACAACTGTGTGAGATGAGGTCTACCCAACATGCACTCATATTCTTGTTCCTCTCTTTTAAGCACGGCCTGGCGTGTGTCTCTGTGGGAATGTGATACTTCACTTTGGAAGAATTACAAGGAACACTTAAGAGTTCTGCAGAGTCTCACCCATATGCACTCCATCAAAAGGTCTGTCCTCTTCCTGTGAATAACAACAGACGGAGAGATTGTCCATGCACAAGCACCAATTTCCTACATGAAATTCTTATTTTCATCCCTCCTTCCGCAGATAAAAGCAGCTTTTGGTCCTTTGACGGTTGAGGGAGTGTGTTTAGGTACAATTGAGGCATGCTAAGGCCGTGTGTCCACCAAAGCGTTTTTTCACGCTCCTGGCGTAAAATTCTAATTGTTTTCAATGGGAGCGCCGCGTTTTTTAAACGCCATGAGCGTAACGAGGCGCTGAGCGTGTATTTAACGCTCAAGCGATGAGCGCCCGGCATTTTTTACTGGTCGCCGAGAGTTGAAAACTGTTCAACTTTGGGTAAAACGCTGCGCTCATCACTGTCACTTTTTACACAGCCGTCCAATCACAGTGGAGGAGGGGCGGGACAAATATCACACCGACCAACTGTCACAACATTCTTTCTGTACAACGACATCAACCAGCAGAGCTAACCGAACAAAATGGATGAAAAATACATTTTTAGTATGAAACAAATTATCTACGAAATCAGTTACAAGTAATCTGTGCTGCGGATATTCTGTATCATAGCAACGAATCGTCTCAACTTAAAAAACGTAGTCGGTTACTGACGTAACCTCGGTTCTCTCTAGAGAGGGAACGAGTACTGCGTAATATCTTACGCTATGGGGAAAACCTCTTTTCCACGAGATATTGAAGCAAAAAATTATCCTTAATTTTGAATTAATGTAAAACGCTGTGCAGCAGCATCCAGATATAGGCAGGACGGCTCGCGCGCCTATTGGCTGCCCTGCGGCAAACAGCAGCAGCCTATCGAGAGAGGTGCTGCGTGACATAATCCTATGGGGGCATTTCGCGCCCATTTCGTCACGTCCCGCCAGAAAAGGGCGCAATTTCGCCCTATAAATATAGCTCGATAAGGCTGGTACACCGGTTTTCATCGCCGAAGTGAACCAGAGCTGTGTATGCACGGCAAGATACGCAGTACTCGTTCCCTCTCTAGAGAGAACCGAGGTTACGTTAGTAACCGAGTACGTTCTCTTACGAGAGTATCTCTCGTACTGCGTAATATCTTACGCTATGGGGAACACAATGCAAAACGCCGTGCGTACTGGGATCCGACACCAAAGTCCCAAGGGCAGTAGCCCGGGGCTCATGTAGTGCATAATCACCATAGACTCACAGAGAGTCGGAGAAGAGAGGCTGCAAGCATCATTCCCCATGAAATAGCATCCTATAGGGGCTAGTTATGTTAATAGTGTTTCACAAAGACAGGGTGAACGTGTTCAGCCTGAACTAGTTAAGATTACGGGTTATTCAACACCCATCGAGCCGTGTTATCGCTCAGTGAGCGATGCACAAGCAAAACTCAGCATCTGGGCCGGCACAGCGGGGCAGATAACACTGAATTCTATACCGACAGAAGCTTGGCTTGTAAGTCGGGAACCTCTAGGTTATAAAACCTTATAAATGTAGACGGCGAGGCCCAGCCCGCAGCCGTACAGATATCTTGCAAGGTAACGCCACTATACCATGCCCACGACGAGGCCACGCCTCTCGTGGAGTGCGCTCTGACAGCCAAAGGACACTGCAGGCCCTTAGAAGTGTAAGCCAGTGCTATGGCATCGACTATCCATCTGGATAGGCTCTGTTTTGATGCGGCCAGTCCCTTGGAACGTCCGCCAAACAAAACGAAGAGCTGCTCGGTCTGCCTGAAGGCAGACGAGCGGGACACATAAGCTCTCAGTGCCCTGACAGGGCAAAGGAGACTCGCATCCTCCTCCTCATCTTGAACCGAGAGAGCGCACAGGGAAATCACCTGGGCTCTGAACGGTGTGTTGAGGGATTTGGGCACGTACCCGTGCCTCGGTTTGAGTATGACTTTTGAGTCATTAGGCCCAAACTCCATACATGATGCGCTTACTGAAAGCGCTTGTAAGTCCCCTATGCGCTTCACTGAAGCGAGAGCCAAAAGAAACACCGTTTTGAAAGACAGATGCTTCATGTCTGACAAATGGATTGGCTCGAACGGGGCACCTTTCATGGCTTCCAAAACCGTAGAAAGGTCCCACACCGGGACTGAAGGAGGTCTAGGAGGGTTCAACCTCCGAGCTCCCTTGAGGAATCGCACGACTAGGTCGTTCTTCCCCAGTGACTGGCCAGACACAGGTTTTGTAAACGCTGCTATAGCCGCCACGTACACTTTGAGCGTGGATCGGGTTCTGCCCTTATCCAGCAGCTCTTGAAGGAAGGAAAGCACTTACGTGACCCCGCAGTCTACGGGTGAAAAGCCCTGAGCTTGACACCAGGCAGAGAACACAGACCATTTCTAGGAGTAGAGCCGTCTTGTAGACGGGGCCCTTGCCTGCGTGATCGTGTTTAGCACTCCCTCCGGGAGGATAGCGGGTACCCGTTGATGGCCCATGCGTGCAGGGACCATAGCTGGGGGCGAGGATGCCAAATCGAGCCCTTGGCCTGGGAGAGGAGGTCTCTCCTCAATGGTATTGGCCACAGGGCAGTGCTGGTCAGCTGCATCAGGACTGGAAACCAAGCCTGGTTTGTCCAGAGCGGAGCCACAAGCAGCACTGGGCATCCATTTTCCCTGATCCGTTCCAGCACTTGAGGCAGTAGCGAGATGGGGGGGGAAAGCATAGAGGGGACAGCGGGGCCAAACGTAGGCCAGCGCGTCCTTGCTATTGGAGAAATATTTCGGACAGTGAGCGTTCTCGTTGGACGCGAACAGGTCCACCTGCGCTCTGCCGAATGTCTCCCACAGCAGTTGGATCGTCTGCGGGTGCAGCGACCATTCCCCTGCTGGGACATTGTCTCTGGACAGCCTGTCTGGTCCCAGATTCAGGTGACCAGGCACGTGCGCTGCTCTCAGTGAAAGCAGGTTGTGCTGAGTCCAGACCAGGAGGTACTCCGTCAGCCTGTAAAGGTTTCGGGACTTGATGCCGCCCTGATGATTTATGTACGCCACCACTGACATGTTGTCCGACCGGACCAAGACGAGGTGACCCCTTATCTGGGGACAGAAGCGCCGCAGCGCGTTGTCGACTGCCATCATTTCCAGACAGTTTATATGTAGGAGCTTTTCCCGTTCTGACCACTGGCCAAAGAACAGTCTGCCCTCGAGCAGCGCTCCCCATCCCGAGGTGGAGGCGTCCGTGGACACCACCTTCACGCTCGAGGGAGTCCCCAGACTCACACCTGACTGGTACCAGTCGGTTTTCTTCCAAGGCTCCAAAGCTGAGACGCATTTCAGACCGACCCGGAGGCGAAACCGACCAGCGGTCCATGCCCTGGGCGGAACCCGCGCTTTCAGCCATAGCTGCAGTGGGCGCATGCGAAGCAGCCCCAACTGGAGCACTGAAGCTGCTGAGGCCATGAGACCCAGCATTTTCTGAAACCTTTTGAGCTGGACAGTTGAGCCGCGGCGAAAAGATTTCTCGGCGCGCTGAATGTCCTGTGCGCGCTCTGGCGACAGATGCGCTGTCATAGATAGCGAGTTCAGCACTGTTCCCAGAAAATATATTTTCTGGCTGGGAGACAGCGAGCTCTTCGCCCAATTGACTGTGAAACCCAGATTCTCGAGATGTTTGAGTAATGTGGCCCTGTGTTCTATGAGCTCTGATTGTGATCGAGCTAGAATCAGCCAATCGTCCAAGTAGTTCAAAATTCGCCCTGAAGTCTGAGGGGTGCGAGAGCCGTGTCCATGCACTTCGTAAAAGTATGGGGTGCCAGGGACAGGCCGAACGGCAGGACTTTGTATTGGTATGCCTGGCCCTCGAAGGCGAATCTCAAGAATTGCTTGTGACGTAACGCTATTTGTATTTGAAAATAAGCGTCCTTTAGATCTATCGACATGAACCAGTCTCCTTGGCGCACTTGCGCGAGGATTTTCCTGGTTGTAATCATTCTGAACTGACGCTTCGTGAGCGTTCTGTTCAGCCGTCGCAGATCTAGAATGGGTCTGAGACCACCGTCTTTTTTCGGTACCAGAAAATACCTGCTGGATAGACCCCCTTCGCTCTGAGCCTGAGATAAAGGTTCTATAGCCCCTTTGCTCAGTAGTTTCGCTATCTCGGCTCGAAGTAGGTGAGATACTTCATTTTTTACCGTCGTTTCGACTTGCGCCGCACAACGGCGGGGGTGTCGAGCGAACTGCAGCGAATAGCCTCTTTTTATAGTGTTCAGCACCCATTCTGATACCCCGGGAAGCTTTGCCCACGCATCTGCATGAAAAGCTAGAGGTAGAATGAAATCTGGGCTCTGGCCGTGAGCGCCGGCCGGAGAGCTCCGGTGTGCTGAGAAATAGACACTGTGTTTATAGTGTGCGAGGCGGGGGGTGCGCTGATCACAGCGAGCAGCCTGACCACGCTCGGCTTCTCTCTGACGGGATGTGGAGAGAAGGAGCCCCGTGGGGTTCGGCATGTCTGTGAGGGAATGTGGGCGCGGGATAGCGGGCACACTCGCTGCACTGAGAACACTGTCGGCTCGCGCCAACTGAAAATGTGTTGGTTTCGTTTTTACAGAAACCGTGGGACATGCTTCATGTAGTGTTTGTGGGCACTGTGTTGTGGGCACGTACACTAAATTTATTGCACAATCGACATGAGTCGATTTTTTTTTTTTTTTTTTTTTTTTGCTAGCCCTGTATTGTGGCGGGCTGTGTCTGCGTGTGAGAATGGGCACTGAGACGTGGGCATTCTTACAACACTCATAACACCATCGGCCGTGGCCGGAATTCCAGAAAATACACTCTTTTTGGGATTTATCTGGGTCGCTTAAAGCTGGCGTTTGTGTGCAGGCAAGCGGGCTGTGGTACTAGCTTGTTTACTGCAAAATACACTGGAACAGTCACATTGTTTGGAACTGAACGAGCGAGAAGTTTCGGTAGAGTCTGGCCGCGGCGAGACTTAAACACCGTGGGCCTTAGCTGACTGTATGTGTGTTGGTTTCTTTTACAGAAAGAGTGGCACATGCAGTGTGTAGTGTTTGTGGGCACTGGGTTGTGGGCACATTCACTATAATTAATGCACAATTGACATGAGTCGTACTCATTTGTGCGAGCCCTGCACTTTGGCGGGCTGTGTTTGTGCGTAGAAATGAACACTGGGCTGTGGCATTTTTAATACACTCATAACACCATCGGCTGTGGCCGGAATACCAGAAAATACACTGCTTACATGATTTTTCTGGGTCGCCATGGAAACGGCATTTGTGTGCAGGCAAGCGGGCCATGGTACCGGCTTGTTTACTGCAAAATACACTGGAACAGTCGCATTTTCTCGGAACTGAACGAGTGAAAAGTCTGGTTGTAAGTCTGGCTGCGGCGAGACTAACCGCTGCGAGAGCTGGGCTCGAACACGGGTCTCCCGTGCGAAGGCTTTGGGTTTCGCCACTGAGCCACAGGGGGAAACGACAAAAGCTTAAAATAGCCCGAGCGTATAAAAAGCGTCATCACAGTTTTGTGTGCTTCGGCGTTTGTTTGCAGGCGTGCGTGTAATACAACAGGCTCATTGCTGCAATATTGACATTTTCAGCCGCTCAAACCAAGAGGAGCTGAGAAATGTTTGAGAATTGAGAGATTGGCCCGGCCTCGGCGGGACTAAAAACACACTCTTTCCTCATTTCGCCGGTGACGCATGCCCACGGGGGGCGGGGTAGCTTTCTTATAACGTAAAGAAAGCTAACCGCGGTTTTGAAGCTGGCCTTCTCTACAGATGCAGCTATCTCGTCGTCATTAATGGCGGAAGCGGCGGCGCGCAGCGGCTGTTGTCCGTCAGCGAGCGACTCGAGCGATGCCGGCGAAGCTGGCGGGCGAACCGGCGAGCTTTGGCGGGCAGGAGAAGGCTCGGGAGCGCGCTGAGCATGGCGCTTTTTACGGCGCGGTGCTACAGCGGGCTGAAGTGCAGGCTCTGAGAAGGATGCCAGGCGAGTCCTCAGAGTCACCATAGGCAGTAGCTCACAGTGAGGGCATCCGCCGTCGACGAGAGCGAGAGCCGCATGATCCTCACCCAGGCAGGAAACGCAGATAACATGACGGTCCCCGTCGCTGAGTGTGGCTCGGCACGAGCCGCAGGATCTTTGCATCTTGAAAAAGACACAGCTCTTTTAGCAGAGAGAGACAGACAGTGAAAAAATGTGTGTCGCAGCGGCGAACACACACACACACAGTTTGAAAAGGATATAACGCCGGAAAGCGTAGCAGGTACGGCGGCTAAAGGCGGCGATGCCAGCGACTTCAGACTCAATGGCTCGTCCCGCTGTGTGCTTTTTCTCAGACGGCGTGGCTTCTCACTCCGGATCCAGCGATGCGTGCTGCTTCGCTGAAGAGATATATCTCTATATATAGCCCTTATCGAGCTATATTTATAGGGCGAAATTGCGCCATTTTCTGGCGGGACGTGACGAAATGGGCGCGAAATGCCCCCATAGGATTATGTCACGCAGCACCTCTCTCGATAGGCTGCTGCTGTTTGCCGCAGGGCAGCCAATAGGCGCGCGAGCCGTCCTGCCTATATCTGCATGCTGCTGCACAGCGTTTTACATTAATTCAAAATTAAGGATAATTTTTTGCTTCAATATCTCGTGGAAAAGAGGTTTTCCCCATAGCGTAAGATATTACGCAGTACGAGAGATACTCTCGTAAGAGAACGCAGCGCTGCCAAAACGCTCTCAAGCGCCCAGTGCTAGGCGTTTTCAGCAGAGCGCCTAGCGTTTTCAGCCGGCTAAAAACGCTTTGGTGGACACACGGCCTAAGAGAGGTGAATCCTGAACGCAGTTTCTGTAACAGGATTACATTTCTAATCGTCTCCTCATCTACTCACCGTCTCTAAGCAGCAGTGAAAGGGGAAACGAGAGGAAAAGGTGGACAACCAGAGGCAGACATTAAAGCATTCAAATTAGAATATATACCAGGAAGTTAAATACAATTTAATACAGGTTGGCATGCAGTGAATTACCCTAGTTTGTCCCTCAGCCTTTAAAAACATACAATCATTGTGTGTACAGTAATGCTCTTACAATGTTTGGGAAGGACATTGCATGGGAATAAACAGTCATTTATTATTACCGGTACAGAAAAGTTCCTGTTCACCCTGTTTGGGTTTATTTTTTGATAATCTAAGGAATCTATGGAAATTTAGAAAAAATGCTATCAGTCAAATTCACCTTTAACTTCACTTTGTGTTTTCTGTTTTTGGCCTACACTGTAGAGCTGCAAAATGAATCGTTAAAAGACTGGGATCTTGATTCAAACACACACGCGATCTTATTTCTAAATGACAACGATACGGCTATGTATATTAAACCTTTGACAAGTCCGATCACATCGAACATTCAGATCTGCTTTGGTGCTGCCGCTGAGCCAGAGAGAGCAGTTGTCATGAAGGTATGAAACAGCTTAACAAACAGGCTTTTCAACCACACTGTATCGTTATTTCTGTGCTACAATAATTCAAATCATCCCAGAGGTGTTGGGATAAAAGTTTATAGTTTGGATCACAGATTTAAACACTTGCAATCAAAATAGAGTAGCCTACCTCTTGCAAGTAACTACACGCTTCAAATATATTGTATCAATTACATTGTTAAACCAGTAGGTGGCGACAAGTAACTGTTAAAAATGTATTTGTCATTGAATCAGTCAAGAGATTCATTAAAAAAATCTAGTAACGAAACAAGTGAAGCCTTTATGAGTGAGTCATTGAATCATTCATTCAAACAGATTTTTTTAAACAATTAATTCAAATTAATTAAACGTTTTAAATAATAGACTGTAGCAATTAACATTTTGTCAGAATTGGTAATAAATTACATGTTATTTTAAGTCGACTGTTCAGAATTGTGATCTCTACATTAAAAAAATTGTGATTCTCAATTTATCTAGAATTGTGCAGCTCTACTACACTGGTGAATTTTCTCAGGTGTGGGTAGAGTGTCTTGTTTTCATTTCATCTCCTCCTACATGATTTTGTTTGGCAGTTGTATCTGCCTCTTCTATTTTTTTTTAATGACGCATGGCAACCATGTGTTAAGATGAAATACTGCCACCTACTTATACTGGAGTGTCAACCAGAAAGTTACTGGTCCTGGATTATTTACAATATTATTATGTGCAGTATTAACATGAGATATATATCACGTTATCATTAAAATCAGCATATTGCAGGGCTCTCAAGTCTCACGCATTGGGCGTGAGACACACGCATTTCAACCCGTTCACACGCCACACCTTGTATTTCTCACGCTGAGGAGTAAGGGAACTTGTCCCGCTATACAATTAATGGACGAGGCGCAGGCAAACGGAGGGAAGTTCTCTGCCGAGTTCATAGCATCTGTCTCGAGTTATACAGAGTTAAATGCTAGCTACCAGCCAATCAGAAATTAGAATTAGTTGTTTCCGGGTAAATTATGTGTTCCCGCTGCAAGCACGTTCGTTACTAGACAACACGCGCACACACGGAGTGGAAGTTGAACGAGCACGATCTGATGAATGAATGCGGTTTTTGGACATCTTCATTTGTTAATTTTTTTTTAGCATTTTGATTTTACGATTCCAGGACGATATCTCTTGCCTGTGATCAAAGACAGTGAGAGCTGATGTTGAGGAGGAGTATAGTCAAATTCGTGCTAAATTATTTTTGATGCATTCAAAAACTCTCCAACTGCTTTTAAAGGGGTCATCGGATGCAAAATACACTTTTATATGGTATTTGCAAATAAATGTGTCTTTGCAGTGTGTGGACACAATCACCATGCAATGAAAAAAATCCATTCACTTTTTTTTTATCCTCAAAAAGCCAAAAAGTTGTTGCTCATTATCATTTAAAGAGACATGCACCGAAACGGGTCACTGTGAACAGAGCTGTTTTTGAAGAGGTAAAAAGGGTGTTGTTTTACACAACCATTGAGAAATTTTAACCAAAGTATGTTACAAACTTTACATGAAGACCCAAAAGAATCATACCAACTTGTGGAAAATGGGCATCCGATGACCCCTGTAAAGGTGACCGGTTTGGGTCTTGACATACATGCTCAAGGCAAGTTGTTATGACACAATGTTATGTACATTGAGCACTGATGTTCAGTTGGCTTGTTTGGGGTCAAATTTATTTTTATTTTTCAATAAATTTGTATTTTTTAAATATAACTATTTATTTTATTTGGATGAATTTGTCTTTTTATCAGATTTAACAATTGTTATAATTTCCATTTGTGCTGGTCAATTATGAACAATAGGCAAAATTGAACTGCTAGCAAAAATTGAAGCGAATTTGGTTGGGTCGAGGGACCGCTGCTGCAAATATTTGGGTGGCTCCTCCCCTAAATCTCACTCTAAACTTTTGATAAAACTTGAGAGCCCTGATATTGCGACATCTCTAGTGATACCATTTGTTAACTTAACTCGTCTGTTTGATGGTATATTGAGTATATAAACTTCTGACCATCACAGGGTTTCCAACTGTTTTAGGCGAGTTTTGAATCACGTAAAAGTTCAATGTGAAATGCTTGAAACGCACAAAAACCTGGATATAATTATATGTGCTTGGGTTGAGTTGGATTTTCTGGAATTGTGCATAAATCAAAATGCACATTTACTGTGATAAACTCCCCCCCCCCCCATAAAACAGTAATGTTGTTTATTCAGCTAAATAAGTATAACATTTTACAGCTTAAATAACAAGTATTGTTTTACTGAAAACATTCATCTGTGTGCTTCTAACAAAATTATGAATTGCACATTTCTGTTTTTACCTCCCGGCCTTTGCTTGCCCATTTTCCACTGTAAGTGCATTACTGTAAACCAATTTTCTGTTTATTTATATATATATATATATATATATTAAGGATGAGTTGAAATTGTTTTCTGTGGCATTTGCAGTTTTCGAGGCAGTTGCATTTATCCTGGAATGTTCCTTAAGGTGAGCGGATGGAAGGAATAGTTTGTTGGTTTAAATGAGTTAAATGGAAAATTTTGGAAGACAAAAGTACATCTACTTATCCTTGAATTCAGAAAGTGTGTTGTAAACGCACTCATTATATGTATCTTTTTGGTCTCTAATTTTTTCCATTTCTTTCTAGAATCCAGTTCAAAACCTCAAACCGAACCCTGTTACAAATCTGTTCTTGTATCCAAAACAAAACTTTGTTGACTATTATATCTGATTACCCATAATGCCACTATACTCATGCATGTCTGAATTTGGCTTGAACATTTCAATTGGCAGTTTGTAGTCTTCAGGCATTTGTTCTCCCCTCATTTCCCAATTATTTGCTCTTTTGTTGTTTTGGCTGAGATTCATTCATTCTCTTTCATATTTCTTCTTCTCTATCAGTAATTCTTGCCAGTCACAGAGTAGACATTTCCTGTGCCACACCAGGATTGAAAGTGCCAGTGACCCTGTGATCTTTAACTCTTAAAAGAGGCAGGTTAGGCGGTTTCCGTAGTAATAAATAGGAAATATTGGCTTTTTCAGCTTTATCTGTCTCTCCCTTCGCGTCTCTCTGTCTCTATTGCCTTATCTCCATCTCTGCTTGCTCCCAGCTGTCCAAGAACGCTCCTGTGAGAACTGCAGTTTGACACGTTACAAATCACCACTGCCAAGAACACAGGCTTATCTCTCTCTTTTGGCCTCCGTTTCGCCATCTCTCACTCTGATTTCTCTGATCCCTATAGTTTTTTTCAGGGAGCGACGTAGACAAAAACAGGATGAAACCAAAAGAGACATGGCAGAAAGGATCAGGCCTGCAGACAGGCAGAGATTTATCAGATAAACTAGAGAGCGATGGAGAAAGCCGGATGATGGAGGCAAACAGTTTTGCATCATTAACCCTTTGACGTCTACGATCACACTGGTGTGATCTGTCTAGGCTTGTTCCTGGAGCGTGCGATCACAACGGTGCGATTAGAACGCTCCGTGCATCACGTGATCAACTGCTAAATTCAAATGTGCTTTTGGCTGGAGCTGATACAGAGATGGACGCACTCAGTGCTTGTCATAAATCTCAACTATTCAGTGTTTTCAAGTGTTTTCGGTCTCCTACGCTGTTGACGTAGTAAACACCTTGCAGCGCTTCCGAGTTCTATATCAGAACACCGGCTCACCATTGGCCGGCTCCTGCGTCAGCACCACACGCATGCATCGCTGTGCTCACGTGAATAGTGTCGGCCAATAATGAGCCGGCGTTCTGATGTAGAACACCGAAGCGTTGCACTCGTCAACAGCGTAGGAGACTGACACAGAAAAGAAGAAATTGTTGAATAAAGTCTATTTTTTTTCTCTCGCTTCATAACATTTAAGGTTGAACTAATCTAGTCACATAGACTATTTCAACATTGTTTTTACTACCTTTTTGGGCCTTGAAAGTTGCAATGACGTTACTGCCTATGGCCTGTTCAGAAACCTTTCGGATTTCATCAAAAATATCTTACTTTGTGTTACGAGTTTGGAACTACATAAGGGTGAGTAATTAATGACAGGAATTTCATTTTTGGTGAACTAACCCTTTAAGCTAAAAATGCCATATTCTCCATAATTTCCCCCTATAACCTTTTTTACCATTTGAAAAACATACCATATAAAGCACATTGTCCATTAAATCGCAATCTGAATGGCTGTTAATTATAAAGTTGTGTGACTACTTGGAATATTTGTAATTAAAAAAAAAAAATTATTACTCCGCAGGACCATTTAACTTTAGTGAAGGCAAAAATTTGATTAAAACAGTGAAAAGTGAACAAAATCAGAACTCTGGTTAATTTCTTACCCTGAGAAAGTGTGAGAATTACTTAGGTTATAATGAACAATGTGGAAGTATGAAAAGCCCATGAATTCCCACAGGAAAAGTAGCTTTACTTTTTCTGTACAGGATGTATAGATGACACCCGCCCCTCTGTAACAGACCCTGAGCTGCAGGCCAAAACACACAAATATACACTAACACAGCAACATGCACATGCCTGTACACCGCAAACATGCAGCGAAACAAAACCAACCCTGGGCCTGCATTCAAATCAAACAGGGACTAATTAAGCTAATTAGTGTTTTAGTAGTGTAAAGAAATCTATTCTGTGCTGTGGTTTTGCTGCTGTGGCCTTTTCCCCTTTGCCCCCCAGGCCCTTACCCATATTACGGACCACTTCAACTTTATTGCTTTGTTGGAGTGGGTGAACCATTAGAGGTCCAGTCTGCTGTCATACCCCTTCCCTCTCTGTAAAATGTAAAACGCATGCTTCATTTCAGTTATTTTGATATTTTCTTTTTTATAATGATATAAATTTAATATTTATTTATTTTGTAGTTTTTCCCCCAAACAGATTTCTGTGTGTTTGTGTAAAATCCCTCATTGTCCTGCTTCAGTCTGTAGAGTTGATTTACCAAAACATACACCATACATGTGGTGTTCCCAGGAAACATGCAAACTGATAAAACCTATACTGTACTTTGAATGCACTGTAATAAATCTGCCTTTTAATGCAGAATGTGGCTGCTGTCTGCAATTGACTCCAACAGTGGAATTTAAATGTGTGGCTTGTTTTTTTGTTGTTTTTTTAAGTGAATAATGATTTCAATTAATCATGTAGTTCTACTAAACAAAACATTTTACATTGAATAATTTAGCATATGCTTTTATCCAAAGTGACTTTTATCAAAGAAATAAGAAATGCACCAGTGATTATTTGTAAAGTTGTGTTTTGGGCCTTTTTTGGATAGGACAATAGAGATTTTGCCAGGAAAGCATGGGGTAGAGAGAGAGGAGAACGGGATCGGCGAAGGACCTTGAGCTGGGAATCAAACCTGGGTCTCCGAAGGCGCAGTTGCGCTATTTGTCGGCGTGCTCACACAGAAATGTACAAAGTTAAAATTTTTTGCAAATTTGTCCAGAAGAGAGAAAAAAAACACCCTATTACCATAGTGTAGTGCTGTAGATTAATCCTGAGCTAATGACAGAATTCTAATCTCATTATTTATAATCCAACCAAAGCACTACAACAAAGAGAGATTAGCACTAGCATTAGAGCAAAACACAGAGCAGGGACTTGTTATAGTTTAAATATTGCTGTGTATGTAAACATTTATATACACATTGCGCAAGAAAATAAAATGTATCCTAAACCCCCCCCCCCCCCCCCCATTAGGGGTAGGGCATCATAAAGGAATTATGCTTAGGGCACCAAAATGGCTAGCAGCGGCACTGTTTATATTAATAAACATGCATAATTTGCATCCCAGTTCTCCCTAACCATCTTAAAAGAAAGCATGCAGACAAAAAAGATGTTTGTAAAGCACCATCACCCGCATGTTTTAATTCTCATTTTATGTCATGTCACAGTAGATTGAAAGTGATGTGCTGGAAGTGGCTTTGAGTGAGTGCTAATGAGTTGACCTGTAAATAAACACAGCAGGGCCTCGTGCTTCACCTTTCACCTGCCCTCCACTGATCTCAAATCTGATTACCTTTACAGCCTTCCATTGAGCACTTCCTAATGCATCTACTGCAGTAATCTTTCGCCCTAGTTTAGCTGCCTAGTTGTGCAAATGAGAAGGCCTCCCAGAGAGAAGAAATAACCTCATAGAAAACTTTTTACAAATATTTCTTACATTTTCTGAGTGACTTGCCTGTGCCGTAGCCGTGATGTTTTGAGTGGTTGCCAGGGTGTTGCTATGCCGTTAAGGTGTTCTAAATGTTTTTTAAAAATTTGCTAAGTAAATAGGGTGCTCTGAGTGGTCTCTTACAAGCCCAAGTCAAAAGAGCCCATGACCATGTCTCTATGATGTTCAGGTCTCTAAATATGAATCTGTGACTCCTTCAATATAAGTGTTATATGAATTTGCAAAGGACCCCCTACCCACACATCTCAGTGTTTCTATAGTTACCCAGTTTGTTATTCAAAGTTACGTACACAGTCTCTGAAAAAGTATCCTTTCTGTATCTATGGTTACCCTAGCTGTCACTCACCCTCTTACTATGAGCCTCCACACAGGGGTAGAATTGCCGGAAGAGCCCAGGGTTAAAAAAGTAGGGCATGTGGTGATGACATTGTCTCTTCCTGATGGATGTGGTGTGGAGTTTCAGGTCCAGACAGGAGCCTTCTGGAAAGCATAATCAACCATATGTTCCTTCTGTAACTGCAAGGAATAATTATAAAGTACCTGTGGCCAAGTCTATTATTTTCCTCTGTGTGCTTGGTATAATTAAAACAACATTTATTTGATTGTTTTAAAAATAGTTCTCATTTATATGCATTTACAGTAATTCAGCAACGGCAATTTTGTGGTAGCACATTTCCCACAAACAATTATAAAAAACATCACAGGAACAAATTACAGTACATTTTAAAATATATTGAAGACCCCCTGTGGTGAAAATCAAGTTATTAATGTTTATATGTCTATGTGGTGTTTTTAATATGCTTTAATACAAACCATGTGCAAATTCATAAGTCAACACCATTGCTGAGTATTTTCTCCTTAAAACTGCAGTGGAAAAAGTCTCAAAAACACGGTTTGAAATCGCTGGTGTTTCTTACATCACAAACTACCTTTAGCATATCATTAACTTTGCTGCGAAGCAGGGGAGTCTCAAGAGAAGCCAGGTTCCCAATCGTGTACATTTAGCAATATAGCAGGTGAATAATGTATATGGTGTATATTGCGATGTTATGATGAACTATATGCCTTTTTTTATCTCTATAAGTTGTTCAAAGTGTATCTAAGGATTTTCAGAGAGCGATACCATTGTGCATCATTTACTAGAGTAAAGTTGACAGAGTGGATCAGATAATCCGAGCTGGTGTGAGTGGCTAATTTGTATATTCATGGGTCCGCATACTAAATGAAGCAAGGTGTTACATTCAAGGTATTTTAGGGAATGAATAAAAAAATTCACCGGAAAAGTTACGTTTAGGTATTGGGTAGGATTAAGGGATGTAGAATATGGTAATGCAAAAATAAGGCATTAATATTTCCTTTATAACCAAATAATATCATAGTAATATGCATTCTTATAAGCAACTAGATAATAGGGAGAATTGGAAAATAGTTATGAAAAAATGAATGTTTTTACTGTATTTTTTCATCAAATAATGCAGCCTTGGTGACTTAAAAAAAAAATCTTACTTACCTCAAACTTTTGAATGAGAGTGTATATTAAATAAAAAAACATTTGCAGCAACTATTTACTTGGTTTCCTGTTTTATTGAGCTATCACCAGTTTACTTGTTGTTGTTTGTATATGGCATTTTGTAATTTTGTAGATGTATTTCACACTCCTTTCCCCTGAATTCTATTATATAATATCCTGAATATTGACACATATTGCGTAAAATTCTCATAATTACGTTTTCATCCCTTCTACCAAAGTTGGATGGGTCTATCACAATTGCTTTCTCTATCTCCCATGATGTCGACATATCATAAACATTTCAGTCATACTTAGTCACAGCGCTGGCTGATTTATTACATGTTCCTGTGCGTCTGCTCTCTAATCGTCCTGCTCCATCTTAGTGTCTGCCTGTCACTATCTTATTTAATGTGTCTGCACACTCCAGTCTCTCCCCTTCTCTCCTTCCCCCATCCACCCCTTTGACTCATCTTACAGCCTGGCTGTCCTGTTTACCGCTCTCAATTCATCATCTTTGCGCCTGTGTCCACGTGTCCCCTCCTTCTTCTAGATCTCCTTCAACATCCGCCCATCACTTCCGTTGAAAACATTTTGTCACACTTAACTTGTGTCTTCGATCCTTGAGTGAGTCTATGTGTCCTCCTGTCATCCATCTCTCTTTCTATTACACTTTCTCTTGTCACCACATCCCCATCTGCCATTCCCACTCCTCTATTTCTCTGAGTCCTCTTTGATGTGTCCTTCCTCCTCCTCTTCCTGCTTGCTTCATTTTATTAAGCTGTCTCCCACCTGTCCATCCTTCACTCTCGCTCTGGTTTTCTCTCACTTTCTCTCTCTTTCTCACCCACTCCCACCATCCTTTCTTTCCTTGGCCTCATTGCTTTTCACAGTTTCAAAACTCAGTCATTAATCCTGCTGGCCCCTCCATTAGTGAAGTCTGAGAAATTCTCCTCACAACCTTTTCCAACCTTATCTTCTGGTTACACAAGCTAATAAAACTTAAAGGTGAAGTGTTTTTTTTGTTTTTGTTTTGGTGTTAAAAGGACAGTTAATCCCAAAAATGATAATTCTGTCATTTACTCACCTTCATGTCATTTCAAATCCATGTATGACTTTCTAATGTGAAGCACAAAAGGAGAAATTATACTGCTAGACTCTTTTCCATACAATAATATAATAATAATGCAATGAATGTTGACTGAGGCTTTCATGAGGCTTATATATATATATATATATATATATATATATATATATATAAGATTTAAAAAATATATTAGTCTAAACTTGTGCACAAAAAGGGACAAAAGATAAAAGATTTCGAATTATTTGAAAGAACAAAAAATGAATCTAACCTCTCTCTCCTCCTATCTTTTGTCTCAGCTCTGCCCTTGCCCCTCTCTCCATTCCTTAGCTATCCCCTGACTGTGTCTAGACTTCTTATTAATGTCAGTTAGACTGTGGTGCCCACTGTACTAAAATGAGCCTGGAGCATCGGCCAAGAGTAGGTCATCATTTGTTCTTGGAGGTTCTGTATGCATTGCTTTTGTCTAGAACATTATGTGTACACATGCACACTAAGCTTAAGTGTGCGCTCATGTATGTTCAGGTTAGCTTGTCGTGAATGCAGTCTACTTTAGTATGTATGTACGTACGTATGTGTGTATGTGCAAATGCAAATAAATGGCTATTGACTAAGAGGCAGGTTTTGTTTGTAAGCAGAGTTTAGCACCGGAGCATGACAATGCAAATAGCACCGTGACTTTACATGCAGATGCTCATTTGTTTATTTCTCTATTTGCCAACATTGTATGAATGCAAAATCAGTGTTAGAGTACCACATTACATGTAGAAGAGTGCTTGAAAGCAGTCAGATTGAACTGTGCCCTTTATCAGCACGTTAATTTCACTGTAGTTGTGCCATCTGAACCCCCAATGATCCAATGAAGCACACTTAAAATGTCTTTCCTATCCTATATCCTTTCAAAGAGAAGTTCAGTGTCGCAGCCTGAAGACCGTTTTAGGCTGCAGCTTACAGTTATTTTAGGGTCAGTCTTCCTGGAGCTTCGACCTTCAGTTGAGTGTCTTACCCATAAGCACAATGGTGAGAAAGAATATCTATAATTCCTTAGTTAATAGATCATCCTACCTGTATCGTTCAGTTCTTCACCATGTTAAATGAGCCATTACATGAGGAGCAGTGTTGATTTCTACCCAGACATCACACTAGAACACTTCTTACCATGGTCAAAAAGAACCTGTCACTTTTCTTTTCCATTTCCTTCTAGATCATCATCTTTTCTATTTCAGATATCATTCTTTTCCCCCTCAAACAGCATCCTAACATGTCAGCATGCCCTAAAGCAATCATTCCTTTTCTTCAATTTTTCTGTCCTCCTTGTTCTCTTCCATCCATTCCATCTCAATAATCTGCTGTTTTCAGCCATGGAAGTGCTTTATTGGCTTTCTTCCGAACCCTAGGGAGCTGCCTACCTATACAGCATTTTAAATATCAAGCTTCCAGAAGTATTAATTTCTTAAAAATGAAAATCTTACTGATGCTAAACTTTTGGACAGGATAGTGCACATGTGCAACAGACTTAACTAAACATTATAATTGACCTTTTGGAACATAAAAATAACAAAAAATGGATCATGATCCCAGTGGCACAGCATCTGGGTACACTCTAAAAAATGCTGGATTAAAAATAACCCAATTTGGGTTATTTTGGTAACCCAGTGCTACGTCAAAAAGGGACGTACCCAGCGCTGGGTTGTTTTAACCCAACTAGTTGGGTTAAATGTTTGAACAATTTTCAACCCAAATTGGGTTACATCAACCCAGCATCCTTACCCAACAGTCTCAACCCAGAGTTTGGGTTGAAAAACAACCCAGCCGTTTTGAGAGTGTATGCATATGGACCCGGGCGGATTGGGGGATGGCAGCGAGGCTCCACTTTCGAAAAAGCTCGCTTTTTGCTTTCACTCCAATTCGCTCACGTTCAGTGGGGAGGGGGTGGCATGGCCCGTGAATGAACGCAATTTTAACAATGCATGATTCTTTTAATTGAGTTTCTGCCCATGTAGAGCAATTTTTAGGGACCGCTGCGTTCACACAGGAAGCATTGTTGCGTCCCGTTTTTAAAGTGTTTTACACATGCACTAGATAGATGGCTTTGACTGTTATAGCATATCTTATTGTTTTTTTTCATCCTCATTGTTCTATTATGTTGCATTCCCTCAAGCTTGATTTAAACACAAGAACGCATCCTGATTGAACAGTAACTGCATATGTGGACAGTAGAAACTGTGTGGACAGGTTTGGAACAGAGCCTTTGTTTTCAGTCATCCTGTTGAGCTTGTTTCCTGAGATCTTCTAGCACTTTCTCACCGATTTCACACCCTGACTGAGAACCTTATTTTCTCTATGTCAGACAGTCAGCTGACCTTCACACCTGAGCAGCGGGTCATGACTGGCTGCTTACGGATTTATAGAGAGAGGCATTTTGGGACTTTTTTAAGGAGCTTGTTGTTACACCGCCTCCATCTACTTTTGCCATCATACAAAAATTATCTCTGACAGCAGGTGTGTGCAATAATTTGAATGTGATATTTGGCTGCATGGCATCAGATGCATATTGATTTTCATAGCACATGCCATGCGTGTAGGCCACCGCAGGTCATCTGTTCTGCGGCATGGTCTTTATTATAAGTTGATAATCATTTGAAATAGAATAAATTTGCTCTTTGTGTTTCATTTAGGCCAACTGGAGCATCTGTGCAGCCATGTGCCGTTGCCCCCATTGCCATGGTAACCATTACCCAGCAGCACTGATGAAAGCATGTCTCCTGCAGACGCCTCTATAGGTCCTCATTACCTCACCATGTGTGTCTGCCACCAACAGGGAGAGTGTGAGTGAGAATGTCTATGTGTGTAAGAGAGAGAACGGGGTGAAAACAGAGAAAAAAGATTAGAAATATTTATTGCGTTTAGAAGAGCAGAAGAGGAATAGAGGGATTTTATTATAGAGCATTATGCCTTCTTAATCAAGATAGAATTTTAAAAGAAACGTGCCTGCACTCAGTGTTATTATTTCTCTTTAAGCAATGTGTACATTTCGTTCCCATGTAATTACTCAGCTGTCAATCATCTGTTCTTATTTAGCTGATCTGACCTGTATAAAATTGTTCTTGCCAGCAAAGTATGTTTGAACATGAACAAAAATGGACAGCAACAGGAAGGAGGAGGACGCAAAGCATTCCTTTCCTCTCTCTCGGTTGGTCTTTAATCATTTCTCTCAAATGACCTCTTTAATTGCCTCAGATGTCACACTGACAGACCGCCCATGTTCAGCTCAGGTAGCATCTGATGCATATTTTACACATCAAAATGCTTTGGCAAGCTCCAATCTGATTGACTGACTTAATACAATTTCTGGGTGTCAGGGTAGACAGGTTTTCATTAGCATGCTAGAAAGCAAAGTCATGTTTACAAGTCGTTTTTGGTTTGCAGGGTTCATGGCATTGAATATTAAGGGTAGCTGACTCTCAGCTGATCCACGTCTACCTATAGTAATACGACGTCTATCACTGTATACATGTATAAGCTCCTTCAGTATTATCAGCAGCTATCGAGTTTCTCAGGAGCCAATTACCCTCCTCCATCCCCAGCTCCTCCTCTCCTCCAGTCAGTATGGCATTCTGATTCCCATTGAATCAGAATAAATTCTCGAATTATGTTGTACTTTAAAATCTTGAATTAATGATATCTGCAATACATTCATGTTGGTTCTGTTCTGTTTACCCTAAGGGGGTTATTGCTGCTCTCCCTGTTCTTATCCATGCTAGGCTGCATGGATGTGCAGGGAGTTCTTTCCCAGAACAGAACCATACCGCCAGTCCTAACTATATGCAATTGCCAATCGTATTTGACGATAGTGGTCCTGACAGAACTGTCAGTTAAACGGTTTTATTTGAGACACTTTAGCAAGTTCACATTTCAGTTCAATTCAATACACATTTATTTGTTTAGCGCTTTTCACTTTATATATCGTTTCAAAGCAGCTTTGCAGAAAATGCATGCATCTACATTACAATTTAGAGTGATCTGTTTTACAGAGGTGACTTTGTTCAAGTAATGTCCATATTTCAGAAATGTACAGTTCTAAGATAGTACAAATCATGCAGTTAGCTAACATCATATATTAATTTAAGGAAGAAAAAATTAGTTCATTAAAGTAATTATTATAAGTTGTGAATATAATGATTACAATACATAGACAATTTGGCAGTGGCGCTCAGAGTTGGCATCATCTGAAGTCCAGGAGTTGACGTCATCTCTTCACAGGTGTTGGGGCATCTGAAGGCTTCGTAAGAGGATGGATCCAAACAGGAGCTGGTGTAGTCTCTAGTCTCACATCCCGAGATAAAACAGGAAAGCAAATGGAAAATAATTAGCATAGCTGCTGTTCAGAACATTTCGATCAAAGATAATCATGTGTATTTGATCTGATATAACTGGTGTACAAGATTATGAGAGATGTATGTGAATGCTTGGCTAAAGAGATGTGTCTTTAATCTTGATTTATACTGGTTTAGTGTCTCTGAGCTCCAAACATCATCGGGAAGGCTATTTCAGAATTTAGGAGGCAAATGCGACTCCTTCCTTTAGTGTACATGGATATTCTTGGTACAACCAAAAGTCCAGAGTTTTGTGACCTTAAAGAGCGTGATAGATTGTAGGGCGATAGAAGATCAGTTAAATACACTGGAGTTGAACCATTTAAGGCCTTATAGGTCATTAGCAATACTTTGTAATCGATATGGAACTTAATAGGTACCAGTGTAGAAATTGGTGTTATTATAATATCATATTTTCTTGACCTGGTAAGAACTCGAGCAGCTTCATTTTGGACTAACTGTAGCTTGTTTTTTGAGGATGCAGGACAACCAGCTTATAATGCATTACAGTAATCTAGTCTAGAGGTCATGAATGCATGAACTAGCTTTTCTGCGTCAGAAACGGATAGCATGTTCTGTTCTGTAGCTTAGTGATGTTTATATTGTTTAGGAAAGCTGTTTTTGTAACATATAAAATATATTGTTTCGAAAAACAAAATATTGTTCAAAAGACAAGTTGCTGTCTAATATAACGCTCAGGTTGAAGGATATCAGATGTTAAATATATCCAAAGTTCGTTAGGAGTTGCAGAAACTTGATGGCTTGTCTGATTAAAACACAGGACAAATACCAGTCCTTTGCTCGCTTTTATTTTAGTACAGGATGATTAAGTCTTGGGTAATTCACATGACAGGAAGTTAATAGATTCACATAGAGCTGATTCACACGATGTAAATGGACAGGTGTTAATGGATGGACAGGATGAACAGGATGGTCTTAAGTCACTACAAACAATACAATAAAGAAAATCAAGCTCAGATAATTCAACAATATACATATCATACATATACTCAATCCAAACAATTCAAACAATACAATTGGTAAAACAAACTTACTTAACGCATCCTAAGGAAAGGACTCAAAGGACATGGTTGGGTGTCCATTCAAACACCCACACCTCACCAATGCAAAAGAAACAAAGGAAGGAAATGAGGCCTACTTATAGACCTTGACCAAGGGGTGTATGGGTAATGTAGTGCACTAAAGTTAGTGTTGTAGTTTGCTTGGAATTCTGGGATATGTAGTACGCATATATAAGGAGAAACAAAAAAAGGAAAGAAATTAAAGGGCCAAATTCACAACAGCCGCCCCCAAATACAATCATGTATTTGCTATTACTCATTTATTTCTGGTAATGGAATCAACTTAGCAACTGGACGTACATACATCTTTCCATTAATGGCAATCTCAGCTACTCTGACCCGTCCATCCTGACTAGGTAAGAGACGTACTACCCTGCCAATGGGCCATGATGCTCTTGGAAGTTGAGAATCAATAACTAACACGACAGCAGAGTCATTTAGATTAGGTTGTTCTCGATTCCATTTATGACGGAGCTGCTGACCTGGTAAGTAATATCGGATGAAGGATGTCCAAAACTGGTCAACGAGGACCTGGCTGTGGCGCCAAGATCTACGGCCAAGGAGCTTAGTATTGGCATAAATCACCTGAGGTAGAGAAGAATCTCGCCGCCCCATGAGGAGGAGATTTGGAGTGATGGGGTCGAGGTCGGAAATGTTTGAAGAGGCGTAACCAAGTGGCTTTGAGTTTAACACTCCTTCAGCTTCTGTCAAAACTGTCCGTAGGACTTCCTCTGATACTGTTTGACTGCCAAGTACCACCCGTAAAGCTGTTTTAACTGAACGGACCTCTCTTTCCCATGACCCCCCAAAATGAGGAGCTTGTGGTGGATTAAACTTGAATTTAATCTGCTGATTTTCCAACTTGACTTGTAACTCAGTAGTAAGATTCTGGAAAGCTTCCTTTAAATCTCTTGGAGCTCCACGGAAATTACTTCCTTGATCGCAAAGAATCTCATATGGCCTACCTCTCCTGGAAATGAAGCGGCGTAGGGCCATTAGAAAGCTGTCCGCATCTAAACTGCTCAACAAATCAAGATGTAGACATCGAGTGGTCTGACACTTAAACAAAATGCCCCATCTCTTCTCCGTTCTACGGCCAATGTTGACATGGAAGGGACCAAAACAGTCCATTCCAGTGGACCAAAAAGGATTTAAACAATCTGAGCTTGGAGAGTGGAAGATCTGACATTTGAGGGATAGATGGCTTAGCTCTCCACTTCCTACATTCCAAACAAGACCACTGATGTTTTTTTTACGGCTTGTCTCCCTCTAATTATCCAGTAATTGCATAGAAGTTCTGAGAAAACTCTCTCTGGACCAGGATGGAAAAGTTTGTCGTCACAGTCCTTGATAATTAAATGGGATAATGGATGTTTGGGGTCGAGGACGATTGGATGAATCATTCCAGGTTCCATATCCTCCACACGTCTGAGCTTACCGCCCACTACAATAAGTCCCGTCTCTTCATTGAACTCGGGAGAAAGTGTAAGGAGACAACTTTGAGGTTCAATGGGCTTACCTTCCTTTAAACACTGGTACTCAGAGGGAAAACTTTGTTGCTGGGCTTGTCTCAAAAGGAGGTTTTGGACTAAATAGGCATCACAGGGGTCCTCCCTATGTTGTCGCAGTAACTCATTTGTTGCGAACTGTAACTCTGACCATGATTTGAAACAGGAAGGATCTGGGAGTACAATATCATCCAATTGTGTTAACCCGCAAAAGAGTGGTTTGCGAAGTTCAGGATCAGGACTAACAGGTCTAGATACTAGATTTCTGGGCCATTAATGTGGAGGAAATTTCAGAAACGTTGGACCTTGTCGCCATCTATGATCAGGTTTGGCCAGCTCAACAAGAGTTTTGCCTCTCGTAATGTCGTCTGCTGGATTCTGTACAGAAGGAATATATCTCCAAAAAGAGGGATCAGTGAGTTCCAATATTTCAGTGACTCTATTAGCTACAAAAACTTTGTAACGGCAGGAGAGGGAATGCAGCCAAGACAAGACGGTTGTCGAATCGGACCATAAGACAATATTTGTCAAAGGATGAGTCAATTCATTCTGCAGGAGTTTACAAAGCTGTGCACCTATTAAAGCAGCGCAAAGTTCAAGACGAGGGATGGATATTTGCCTTTTGGGGGCAACTCGAGATCTTGCCATGATAAAGGAAGTATGTACCACACCCTTGTCAGTTTCCATTCGCAAATAGGCTACAGACCCGTATGCGCTCTCTGAGGCGTCGCAAAATATATGCAACTCTCTGGATGTGATTTGGTCGGAAGGTAAACTTAAATAACAACGTGGAAGCTGTATTAATGACAGGTCAGGGAGCTCGGTTTCCCAAGCCTTCCAGGCCTGTTCAATAGGATTTGGCATAAGGGGATCATCCCAGCCCCGGGACTTCATCCAGCATTGTTGTATGATGACTTTAGCTCGCGTTGTAAAGGGGGTTATGTAACCCAATGGGTCATACTGACTGGCGAGAGTTTTATATATATTGCGCAGAGTTGTTGTTTTATACTCCACAGTTCGGGATCGATACCCTAATGAATCAGAGGGACAGTGCCAACTCAGACCCAGAGCTCCTTCTTTAGGATCCAAACGGTCTTGATTGATCCACAGATCGGCACTTTCAGATCTAGCTTCAGGGGGAAGATGTCTGACAACATCAGGTTGGTTACTTGCCCACTGTCTAATTTCAAATCCTCCACTCATCAGTAAAGAACGCATTCGATCTAGGAAGTTCTTAGCAGATTGCACATTTGGGAAGCTCTCTAAACAGTTGTCCACATAGAATGAATGAAGTACAGAACTCGCTATATCTTCATATCCTTCTTGGTGATCATGGACATGCCTTTGTAGAGCATATGTTGCGCAACATGGACTACATACTGTGCCAAAGGGCAAAACTTGCCATTCGTAGATGTCAGGTGGATTTGTACTCTGCATATTGCGCCACAGGAAGCGTAGAAGAGAGCAGTCTTCTGGTAATAACCTGACTTGATGGAACATGGATTTTATATCCCCACTAAAGCCACTGGGCACTGACGAAACCGGAGTAAGACACCAAGTAAGGAAGAGCCCAACTGAGGACCAGGAAGAAGTTGACTGTTAAGAGACACACCTTTATATTGATAAGAACAATTGAAGACTATTCTCTTTTTTCCGTTATGCTCCACAATATGATGAGGAATATACCATGATTCATCAGATGAGTCATGAGGAAGTTCCACTTTGGAAACATAACCGGATTCCTCCAACTTCGCAATCTCTTGGTCATACACAGCAGCAGTTTTAGGATTTCTTTGGAGGCGTCGCTCGATACATCTGAGAGAAGACATAACTGCATTTGGTGGAGCTCGTAACTTTATGGCGGAAGCAGCACGCAATAATGGAGTGGCATATCTTTGCACACCATCCACATCAACTCTTTTAGACTTGGATGCCAACAAGTCCATAGCATCTTGGTCCTGCTTGGACCTAGTAATGACTTTCTCATTTCTGAAAGGAAGGATGTCCAATTTCCATAATTTCTCCACATCATGGCGAAGTTCTTCTAGTGGATCAGCAATGGTAAAAAGACACTGCATCTCATCAGTGTTAGGAATCGGTATTGGGCCTTGAAGTACCCAGCCTAGCCTGGTCTGGATTGCGGCTGGGGATTTAGGAGGCCCGAAATACACCTGATCAATTGGATTTATCAGGTGTGGGTAATCTGCACCAATTAGAACAAGGGGTTGGACATTTGAGAAGGCTGAAAGGGGTAAGTCTCGAAGATGTCTGAAACGTCTCTGCAAGATCTCAACAGGGTACGTCTGTTCTGCCAGTCCCAGTCTGGCAGCAGAAAAAGCATTGGAAATGGATTATTTTCTGGATTAGCCATGGAAGATATTTCAAAGCTTACAGAAAAGCCTTCAAGGGCAAGAGTATCTTGACGTACAGTTCTAACAATTAAGGACTCAGTTACGCCATTGAGGCCCAAAGAATCAGATGCTTGAGGTAGCAACATGGTACGTTCTGATCCATCATCCAGGATGGCATAGGTCTGCAAGGATCTACCTTTATGATGGAGAAGCACTTCAACAACTTTAAGCAGTACCTTGCCAGAACCTCCAAGGCGACTAAGGTAGAATGTACCATTATCTTGATCACGACAATTGACTCCATGAAGGATACCAAGATGTCTGCCTTTGCACTGTGGACAGGGTTTTTTCAAATCACAGTTGGCAGCTAGATGGTTAAGCCCGCATCTCCAACATCTATTGTTTTCTCTAATCCATGCATCCTTCCTGCTGTCTTCTAGATATCTGAAAGTGGGGCACAGGCCAATGAAATGATCTCTACTGGAACAATATGCACATGAATACTTAGAACTCCGTTCTCCATCTCTCAAATTCTGGGGTTGCTTATTTGTGGATCTTGGCACAACAGAATTACCATTGCCTCCGTACAAGACTGTTCGAGTGTTAACGTAGGTCTTTGGTTGAGGTTTACTCAGAAGTGGTTTTGGAAAGTCAATAACCTGGTCAGCTATTGCTTGACACTCAGCCTCTTCTTGGAGCCAAGCGGAAAAGCTAATCAGGTTGTAGCTTTGACCCTTTAGAATCGTACGAGCATAACGGGCAAAGTTGGTCACATGCTCTGTGGGCAGTTTACTGAGTAGTTGCTGTACATGAGAAGCGCAGGATAATTCTGACTTAACTTGGTCTTGGCCCAAAGATTGGAGCATGCTAACCAAAGCTCGAACCTTTAGTGCGAAGCTACTAAATGCTCTGCTGTCACCTGGTCTCACCCTGGGAAGAGCTAGAATAGCCTTGATTTCTCTCAAAACTAGTTGGTGAGGTTGCCCATATTTCTGCTGTAGTGCAGAAAGGGCCATACTATAAGGCCTAGGATTGTTCGCATAAGCTAAAGCTAGATCACGAGCTGGAGAAATTTTTAAATGATCCAGCAAGATATGGAATTTGCAATGTTCTGGCTCATGGGGTAACAGCAAATTTGTCAAAGCTAACTGCAACATTGCAAATTCTTGGGGATCGTCATTTGCCAAGAAAGGAAAGGAAGGTCCCTGGACACGAGAAGTAGGATAGGAAGGAACAGGATATGGAGAATAATATGTCTGGGAATATGGATAAGGATGAAGGAATGGAACTGCAGTTGTCTGGGTAGTGGGAACAATTGGCGGAGTATATGAAGCAGGAGGTTGTACAACAAGATTCCCTACCTGACCTACAGACTGTGGTTGAATATGAGGACCTACATTAGTTGAGGATACATGAGGAATTGACAAACTAGAAAATGGTCCTAATGGCTGTGAATACTGAGAAGCATACCGAGGCTGAGGAGGTAACTGTGCTGATGTTACTTGTTGCACTTGAGGGGACTGACAATTAGAAGGCCCAGGAACCAATGGAACAATAGAAGGTTGTGACATACTAGATTGTAGTTGTGATGTTATATCATGTGTGTGCATATGTTGGGGTGGACTACGTAACAATGAGGAAGGAGGAAGAGGCAGAGAACTAGCCCTACTAAATGGAAGCAGTGAAGGAACAGTTGAGGAATTACATTTCTCGCATGTAGGTTTCTTTTCAGCTGACTTAATACATGCACATAATTCTTGAACAATAGATGGATTAACCAAGGCATTATCATCATCATCATCAGAAGCATCATCAAAAGACTCAGAAAATTCAGAATGTTTAGAAGAAACTACTAACTGTGACATTCTAGACATCATCTCACCAAGCATACTCTTAAGTCCAAGTATTTCTTGTTTAACGTCCATATCGAGTGAATCATGTTGATACTGTTCACAATGAGCAGATGAGCATCCGGCAGATCTTAAAAAAGATGGATTTTCATACTGGGTTTGGTGATGATCACTTACAACTAGTGTTGGTGAGGGAAGGGGAGAAGGAACACGTTCTCTCACCATACAATCAGCAAAACGGGCAGGAGGTCTTCTCCGTCTTAGGCTGCGCCGGATTGCAGGTCTTGCATGGTAATCCATTCCACCAAATTTCTACCTCCGGTTCGAAGGACCATATGAAGGATATCAGATGTTAAATATATCCAAAGTTCGTTAGGAGTTGCAGAAACTTGATGGCGTGTCTGATTAAAACACAGGACAAATACCAGTCCTTTGCTCGCTTTTATTTTAGTACAGGATGATTAAGTCTTGGGTAATTCACATGACAGGAAGTTAATAGATTCACATAGAGCTGATTCACACGATGTAAATGGACAGGTGTTAATGGATGGACAGGATGAACAGGATGGTCTTAAGTCACTACAAACAATACAATAAAGAAAATCAAGCTCAGATAATTCAACAATATACATATCATACATATACTCAATCCAAACAATTCAAACAATACAATTGGTAAAACAAACTTACTTAACGCATCCTAAGGAAAGGACTCAAAGGACATGGTTGGGTGTCCATTCAAACACCCACACCTCACCAATGCAAAAGAAACAAAGGAAGGAAATGAGGCCTACTTATAGACCTTGACCAAGGGGTGTATGGGTAATGTAGTGCACTAAAGTTAGTGTTGTAGTTTGCTTGGAATTCTGGGATATGTAGTACGCATATATAAGGAGAAACAAAAAAAGGAAATAAATTAAAGGGCCAAATTCACAACACAGGTCTTGAACTGTAGAGGATGAAGAAACAGTACACCCTTATAGATGCAAATTGTATTCTAAGAGCTTCTGTGTGCAGGTTTTTGGTCCAGTAAGTAATACCTCAGTATTATCCGAATTATAATAAGTAAAAAATGTAAGCAAGTAAACAAAATATCATTGAATACAACTGTTTTTCTGCTTTATCAGTTATATCTGATTAAATTTGATCTGACCTATATCTGTCATTTATTTACTTATTTTTAAATCAACTAATTTATCCCACATTACACTTTGTCCATTAATTGAAAAAAAGTTGAAATAAAATATAAATGAAAACCTTAAACTTATTTCAGTTAGTTTTAAGTTTTTTAAGATAAAGTAATAAAAATGGTAACAATTTCGATAATCCACTTTAGACATTCTACTAACTATAAGTAACTTTGCAATTACATGTGAACTACCAGTCATTAGAGTATTAGTAGATTGTCTGTTTAATATCTGCTAACACTTGTGTTGGTCCTCCAACAGACATTTTACTGACTATAAGTAACTTTGCAAGTACATGTCAACTTATTCTACTAACCATAACCCTAACCTAAGTCTACTAATTCTCTGAGTGTTAGTTGACATCTTGTTGCAAAGTTACTTATGAACTAGCGAGATAAAGTGTAACCAATATACTATAGCTTGAGTTATTTAAAATAATAATAATAATAACAATGAAAAAAGCACTTAACAAAATGACTATAACTTAACCTAAAATGAAAATGAAAGCTGAAAATAAAAGCCAATTAAAAATAAGAATAAATACTATAATAGTATATAAATAATACCAAAATAACACTGGTTTAAACTGTTTTCAGCGTCGTGTCCTTTTTTAAGGACGAAAACACAGGGATTACAGATGAAAATTAGCCTGTATGGCTAAATCGGGCACATTTACGTGATGGACTTAAGTGCTCCTGTTAATTAATGTGCATTATCTCTTTTACAAACAAAAAGAATAAAAAATAACATGAAGGAGATGAGTTTTATCACCTGATATTTTTCTCTATGCAAGAATTTTCAGCTATAGCCACTATTCACCCAAATAAATCAAAATTTGTCGAACTATGAACACTGTGTTTTTTATGCAAGTAAAGGAAATCGAATTGACATCAGAAAGCTTTTATAAGGGTATATTATGGGATAGGATATTTATGACGCCTCTGGCCTCATGTGGTTTTATGTGCTGCAGTTTGAGGCGTAAGGCAGACATTATAGATATACAAAAGTAAATAATACCTGTCACCTGATGAACTGTCTCTACTGTATGTGGTTTATGTGTGCTGCTGGTCTAACACCTCTTGTATTGGTTTGACTAATAGTGACAATCAATCTATTGAGCTAATCCATGAAATCACAACAGACTTAACTAAATAAACTCAATTCCGGCTCCTTTTAGCTCACCCATTGGCCTGTGTGCTTATTACTTTGTTTTGTTACTTGTTTCATCTGTGCTGCAGAGACAATGGCTTGTTAGCCAATCATACATCCCGCGGCGACAGTTGTCATCTTGGGCCGATATGGTTGCAGTGATGACCTCACACTGTCATCGTAATCAACAGGACAAACAAGAGACAATTGGACGTTATTATAAACTCGCTGAACAAGAAGCCCTTCAGACTGAGTGGTTATGGACCGTTCCAATTTAATATGATTGGACTGGTCTCTGAGGACAGGGACGAGTTTATATGTCCACATGTGTGTGTCTGTTTCTTGAACCGTTTGGCCGATCTGGCTGATTGGTCCAGTGGGTGTATTGGCTGGAAACTGCGCAGGAAAAGCTACGTGCTGGCTATATGAACTGGATTAGTTCAGATCACGCTTGGTTGGACCAGTGAGATCATGTGGAAGAACATACGAGAGGGAATTACAGACTCGTACAGAGGTGTGTGTGTGTGTGTGTGTGTCATCAGACTAAATATTTTTTTTCCTTTGAATTGAAGGTGCCAGAACATTGTGCCCTGTTTAACCCTTGGCTGTGACCCATTGTGTGTGACATGCTGTTGACGTGTGCAACTTTGCATGGGACTCGTGCAGTCTGCCCTGAAGCACATGGGCTGTGCGGATTTGAAGAGCCATCCGGGTTGCCGTAGTTTAGTTGACACAGTGTGGGAACTCGATGCAGTGTCTCTCCCTCTGCCCTGTTCCCACGTCGATCTTTGAGCACTGCTCCCATAAACACACACCACACACTCATAGATGCACATCTGGCTTTGGCCCTCTGCTAAGCATTGGGCTATTATGTGTGTGTGAAAGAGAGTTCGAGGATTTCAGAGCATGCACAGCATGTAGGCGTGAAGAGGCATATTCATATTTTGGTAGCTAACATTACCCCCTGATCTATTGAAAACCAGTCTTTTTAGCAAATAGTGTTTATTTACTCAACATGGGCTTACTGAATGGTTTGCATGGGCTTATATCGTGGAGGTTTGTTTGTGTGCATGCGTCCGTTGCATGCACCTATCACAATACAAAAACAAAAAAGTACCGTTGTGTTTTATATTTTGGGAATTTTTGCCTTTATAGGAAAGGACAGTCAAGTAGAGACAGGAAGCGATAGGGGAGGATAGAGGGGCACCGGATGTTTATGTATGCATTAGAAAGTTTATTTTCATGATCACGAAATTAATAATGTTACGACTGTTCTCAATCTTTTTTTATTTGAGGTTACTCTAGATCAATAAGTCATAAAACATAGTACATGTACAGTACAGTGAATTGCTTGTTAATGTGTTCATTTACACGAACCATCCGAACAAACTGATTCAGAAAAATGAAATGGATGTTTCAATGCTACAGAGCCGATTCACTTTATTCACCGATTCACTAGATATTTTAGTAGCGTTGGAAGTCTGATTAATTGATTCACTCTAAACCCAACATTTGGGTTTGTCCGTATTTAACCAAAACATGGGTTTAAACAACCCGTCATTTTTGAGTGTGTAGTGCAGTTCTTGGACTCAAATTAGTGAAGCGTTTTTTTAATCTTTCCATTTTCAGTCTGATTCGTTATGGTTTCACATGGGGCCTAAATGGTTATGTATTAAATAGTTGGGCACTTTGTTTGTCTGTTTATACTCTAGTCTGTTTATATACAACTACGTGATGGCTGGTGTGTAAGAATGGAATAGTTTGTCAGCGTCTGTATCCGTTTGTCTCTGACTGGCCACCAGAGCTGTTCCGTCATTCATTAGTTTATGTGTATGTGTGAGGTTGTGTGAATGACGTGTGCAGAGGAGGTCATCTCTCAGAGGAGCGAGAGGCAAAGAGAACAGGAGTGGAGGGTGGGGAAGGATGCTGTGCTCTCTCATATGTTGCATAAGCAGATTATATTATGTAAGAGCTTTTTTTTCTTTTTTTTTTGTCCCAAAGGGGGGCAGACAAATGCTTTTGCTTTAGTTTATGTGTTGGCTCCTTCCACCATCCTGACTTTCTGCCCCAGTACCCCCACACACCCTCCAGTTCCCAGAATTCATCTGTATGTACTAGTGTTGGGGAGTAGCTAACTAAAAGCATCAATGCTGCTAATGTAACTACATTTTTCAGTAGCCTGTCAGTAGCTCAGCTGCTAAAAATAGTTGAGCTTTTACAGAAGCAAGTTTCATTTACCAACAAGTTTCATTGTGGGGTGACAAAATGCTACATCACTGTTGAATTGTGTAAACTGCTTTTTAGCTGACTGAGCTGAGTCTGTAATTGAATGTGCTAAACTGCCCTCTCTTAAATGTAATATTGGGAAGTCTTTTTTAAATTTATTTATTGGACATTTCATTTAATTAACTAAATAAATAAAAATTCACTTTTCCCCTGCAAAGTATTTTCAATGCTGCTACTCACCATGTTTTTAGGCATTTGGAATTTTTATTCCCTTTTATTCATGTGTTGTGTTTGGTTTAGTTAGTTGGTATTTTATTTATTTATTTGACCATAATTATAGTAATATAATTAGTAATTAAAAATTAGTAATAATTAACTAATTCTTTCACCAAGTAAATAAACTAGTGTTCAAAATTTTGGGGTCTGTAATATTTTTTTGAAAAATGTTTTTTAAAGAAGTCTTTTCTGCTCACAGAATCTGATCAAAATACAGTAAAATAATTGTGAAATATTATTACGATTTAAAATAATTGTTTTCTATTTTAATACATGTTATAATGTAATTTATTCCTGTGATGGGAAAGCTGAATTTTCAGCACCATTACTCCAGTCTTCAGTTTTACATGATCCTTCTAATATTCTTATATGCTGATTTGGAGCTCAAGATACATTTCTTATTATTATCAGTGTTGAAAACAGCTACTTAATATTTTTGTGAAAACTGTAATGCATTTTTTTTAATATTCTTTGATGAATATAAATTCAAAAGAACAGCATTTTTTGTAACATTATAAATAAATTTACTGTCACGTATGATCATTTTAACGCATCCTTTCTGAATTACGTTCTTTCAGAAAGCATGGGTGTATGCTCCACAACTACCACTGCTCTGTCACACTCCATCTCTTCAATCATACCTTGCAGTAAGGTTATTTGACTTCCACTGAGGACTACATGCGTGGTGGTGTATAAGCAGGCTATATTGAGCAGCAGATATCTGCTTACGTCCCACTCCTCTATATATAGCCCTAGATATTCCACCCTCGTGTTCTTCAGTACTCATCCACAGAGTTTCCCTCACCTTTCACTTGCTTTGTTCCCCCTGATCGATAGAATACATGCAATATTCAGTATACTTTATTGTTTTTGAACAGTAGTGTGTCAACTGTTGGATATGGTTAATAGACAAATTAATCTATAAGAATGTGAAAACTAAGTGTGTATTTTGTAAAAGTCTACAGGACCAAAAGTGCCCATATAGTCTCAGAAACGTCCACCAGTGGATTTCGCGTATGTTTTGCATTAGAATTCGTCAGATGAAATCACTGGTATTTTTGAGCTTATAGTGTATATTTTGACACACTGCCCTGTCCTTTAGCAATGTCCTGATGATGAGTGTTTCTCTGAACCTTTCGTGCTCTGCTGACCTCTTCCCTTAGGCGATCCTTCTGCCCTCGATTTTCATATTGATACTTGCCAAAGCTGGAAAATAATGACATCAGTCATAATCTCTGTTATTCCCCTCGCCACTCCATTTTCTTTTTCTTTTTGTGCCTCTGTACATCTGCTTTTCAATCAACTTAGGGCCACTCCCCTTACTCTTTTTTTTTTTTTGTCCCTTCCCTTTATCTTTTATCTCCAAAGTGCTTTTTATAAAAAGTCGACTTGAATGATAGGCCAATATTTCAATAACATGACATCTCATCAGTAGTCTAATTACCATCAATCTTTTTTTGAATCTTTTCTTCCACAAAACACAAAAGAAAATATTTTGAAAAATGCCTGGGTTTTTCTTTTGTCCGTACAATGATATTTTGGACCCCACTGACTTTCATTGCAAAGGCAAAAACATACTTCAGCACATCTTATTTTGTGTTCGAATGAAGAAATGAAATGTTTGGAACAACATGAGGATGAGTTAATGAAGACGTAATTTTAATTAAAAAAACAAGGCTCCGCTGGAAGCATCATTGCTTACCATCCTTGCGTTCTCCATGAGTCATGCTGTTAGCATTTATCCCCCTCAGCTGAGGCCCACGGTGGTCTTTAGGTGCCCTCCCTCTGTGCCGCCCCATTCCTGCTGGCACCCGGCCATTCACACACAGCTGCCAGTGGACAGACATTTCCAAACACGAGCTGAAAGAAAAACACAGCTAAAATGCGCCCAGCTAAAGTACACATTGACTTTCACACACAGACCTGTGATAGCACAATGTTTTGATGCACAGTATGTATGCCACTGTAAAATCACACTCAACACAAGCTATTTGCATAATACACACACATCCTTCTATCTGTAGCTATGACGCCACTCTCCCTCCACTGAGCTTCATGTCTTATGCCATTTTCAAGGCCATCTTCTCTTTCGATTGGTAAGATTTGCTCTCCAGACCTCATCCTCTTCCACTCTCTGCATTTCTTTCATGTTGCTTTAGTCCTTTGTGACTGCCTTTTCCCCTCCGGACTGTTTATTGCTCAGTGTTATTATTTCCCCTTTGTTTACGAATAAGCAAAAGATCAATTTTGATGCCTGAGAGCTCTCCAATCCCATAGGAGATACTGTGCATCATTGGGGACCAGCCTCCTTTATTGAATGACCTTTCTGTGTGGCTTTCAAGTTGCATTTTAAGTGTCCTCATTGCACATCTAATTCTCTCTCTCTTTTATCTGCTTATTCATGCTGTGGTCTTTCCTTTCTTCACATTTGCTTATGGTTGGCTTGAGGATTAATATAAGAGGTTTTTAAGCTTTGGCATCATGACTTCCTGTTAATTTAGCATATTTAGCTTGATAATGTATTTATTTGTTTGACAAGTTAGGGCTGGTCTCCTTGTCCTCAGGAAAAATGTAAAGAAGTGTTGTTTTTTTACAGGCAGTGTGCAAATGTGAATCATTTTATTGATTGAAAGCCCAAAAATTAAAGACTTTGTACCTAAACAAGTTTTTTTTCTTAACTTTTTATTCATAAAAGGCATAATGTTTGTTTTCACAAAAATATATTAAGCAGTACAACATTTTCAACTTTTTTTTTAACTTGAGCACCAAATTAGCCTGTTTTCAACATTACTAGAGAAACTTTCAGAAACATTTGATATATAATATTTGACATGGTTTTCAAATATTAATCTCACACATACTAAAACACCCATCTTTTTTTTCTCTCTCTTTTTGTAGGAGGTAGGTAGTTGGTAACTATTGTTATTATAGAGGACATATTTTGAAGACATCTACCCATGGTTGATGGTCTTGTGGATTTCATTATGGAGTTTGTATTTTGAGTGGTGTACTAGCAGAAGATTTTGTCATATATATTCAGGGCTGTTTTGAGGTTCTGCAGATTTTGACATTTGAGGTATCCAGTGGCCTGACTGAACATTATTAAAGGGTCAGAGGTAAAGAGATGTGCTGCTGCAACAAACAAAAGAAGGTACAGCCTTGAGGGAAAGCACCAGTGGACCTGGTTAAATCACTTTACACCTCCACAAGTTCATACGGGTAATTTTATAGATCACTGCTGCGGTTTGTTTTGTGTTATGATGTTGTTTTCTCTCCAGTAGTGTGGGTGGCTTTCAAAAAATGACAGAAAGAGCAGACCTGTTGAAAAATAAATAGGGATAACCTAAAATAGAGATCCTCGGGACGTGGGAAAATCAGTTTTGACAAGAACAGAGAAATTGAAGAGATTAAAAAAAAGTTACAAAAGCCTGGCTCCACCCTTCTACGTACTTCCGCTCAATTTTCATTTTCCTTCAGTACTACATCTCGGATTGTGCTGTAGTCTTTGGTTTTCTCCGGTCAATTTTTTACCGGGCCAATCAGCGAACAGAGGGAGTGGCTGAGAACGATGACGTTGATGTCGTGCGTTATTTTGAGTTGTAGTTCAGTAATGGCAGCGGAGAAAGATGCGAGCGAAGCCATTCGGTCCGTTGTGGCAACGCTGCCGAATATCAAGAAGTTAAAGCCGGAGCAAGAACAATCTTTGCTTAGTTTTGTTGGTGGCCATGATGTTGTGGTCTTCCTCCCCACGGGGTTCGACATGACATACGTCACGACCAAACGTTAGCGATTGGTTATGGCAGATCCTGAGTGACTCTGGGCAGATCCAATAGTTTTAGACTTCAATAGAGTACCCGCCTACAAGGAAGTTAACGCTTGTCAATGGAGCGGTGCCAGACTCTATGTACAAATTAAATGTACGAGAGTCTGGTGGGACCAGGCTAGAAGTATAGGTCCAAACATGGAGAAGTATTACAAGTAGGAGATAGAATAGTTGAAATTATTACTAAACATTGAAAAATGTATTTAATGTGCCAGAACAGTAAGAAGTAATATTATATGAGAACCACAGTGAAAAAATAAAATAATGATAAAAAATAGTGAAGGATTATATCTTTGTCTCTGTTGACTAGGAAATGATTAGCAGTAAATTACCCCTGCTTTTTCGCACATGTACATTTTTTTTTTATTTTTTATTTTTTATTTTTTTTATACATTGCTGCTGATGGATGAAGCCTGGAGTGTCACATTTATATTTACATGATCAAATATGTCTTGCCCCAAACTTCGCCTCTCTCTCCTCTCTCTTTCCTCACTTTTCACTATACTTCACACTCATAGTCATGGTGCGCAGCTAAATTCATAGATCCAAGCGTGTTTCTTATGCATGAGTAAGTGCCAGCCAGACAGTTAATTTTCCCCATCTCTCTCATTCCCAGCCCATATAGCTTCTCTTTGCACTTGCTTTGCTGCCTTGTTTGGCATGCTGTGATGGCCTGGATCCCTTCACTTGCACTTTCAACAGAGATAAGATTGCTTCCAGGCAAGCGTTTCATTTTGTGCAAAAAACAAATCAAACAGGAAATGGGTGTTACCACATTTGGGTGTAAGTTGATTAAAAAAACAGCCAAGCTGTCAAACGGATTGCACAGTATTGTGGATAATTCTTATTTATAACGACACATTACAAGGGGTCCCTTGTGAACTGCTTCAGAATTATATGTATTAATTGTATAGGTGTAGTATATATCTATTAAGAATTTATGTATGTATTTACACAATGTACATTTGTATATTTATATCATTTATATACTGTATATATGTGTTTTTTTCTTAACGTATGTGTGATTGGAGAAAAATAACAAAATACAGAAATAGAAATGGAAAGAAAGGATTGGAGTATTGATTTGGAAATCAATCAATCAATCGATCGGTCAGGAATTGGCAGACCTGGAAGCCTTGCATATTCATTTTAAAAATGGCTGCACCCGCTCTTAAATTGAAAATTAGGTGGATAACTACACAAGTGGTGTAAATCTCCTTCCATGGGTTGATCAGTTCTCCAGGCTTGGCCTAGCCTCTTCCCCCATGTCTGCTGTAATTAACCAGAGGGATTGGGAAAAGCTTTTCTAATTAAAAGCCTGGAACAGCTCCTCAGAGTTCGAGGCGCTCAGAGCACTGCTTCTTAGCCACTGAACCACATCCCAACAACGATCCTTGGGCTAATCGGTCTACTAAAACAACAGCTGCTTCCGAAGATAGGTGTGCGCACTCCACACTTTAAGTTGAATAAACAATGTCAACCCAGGTGATTGTGAATTCATGCTGGAAGGCATTTTCTACCAAGGTTATGCAGCAGAAAATGCAGTTATTACTTATTTATTATCCAGTTACATGTTTTTCACCTTGAGTTGTTAGGCAGCGGAGAGATAGTCTAATAGCTTATTCGTTTTGTGCCACTAAACAATTTATGTAACGAACTGTCTTGCATTTAATTGTTTAATTTTCTTAGTCTAATAGCTTATTTTTTGTGTAAGCTAAACATTTTATGCAATTGTTTAACTGTCTTCTGGCTGAAGTTTTTTTCTCTGATGGGTGCCTTAACTTTTGCCATACAGTCAATTATTAAAAGTACCTAGTTCCCTGTCTAAATCCGTGGGGGTGAATAGTAAAAGATGCATGAACTTGTTTGTACTCTTCCATCAGTCCTACTGTGTTGGCTGTCTGCATCCAGAGTTTTCCCTCTCCTGTTTTACTGCATGGAAAACCATTCAGATGTGCTGAAATTTTAGAGAGCATGGATCTCTTGGCAGACTCGACTGTGCCAGCTTGGAGTGGAGCAGCAATGTTAATATGGAATGACAGACCCTTTTATAAGTGTGCTTTCAGCCCTCACTTGCTGGGTGAAGACTCTCAGCAGGGTCTGGACGTGACTTTGAGGTTCTTTGAAGTAAGGTGGCAAGGGGAGACAGCAAGTTCAACGGTTCAAAGGGTAACAAATTCTATCAAAAGTATATAAATCAATTGGACATTGGCGTGCAAAACGAACACATCCTTTAGATCAAACATGATTTTTTTTTTAAAGGGGTAGGTCCTAGTTTCATAACTTTCATAATTTACTCACCTTCATGTTGTTTGAAACCTATATGACTTTTTTTCTGTTTTGTTTAAGCAATGGTTCAGATTAGAACAACATCGGACCCCATCGACTTTCATTGTATGGACAAAACTGTGTTTTGCGGGAGAGAGAAGGTCATACAGGTTTGGAACCACATGACAAAAATGTTCAATAAATAGTTAAATTTATTATTATAATCATTATGATTGACAATCATCATAAAGAATTAATCTGCCAAGTAATATATTCCTTAAACTGACTGTAAGCTGTTTGTGGTTGCAAAGAAACATAAATTAGGCACTTTAATAGGTGCCTTTAAAATGTGGCTCATCCAATCAAAATTTATAGGCAGATTTGTAATTGACAATTTTGTAAATGCATAAACTACAGAAGTGTGATTTACCAGCCTAACAGATGGAAGACACTGGGCCAAATATTTTATTAGTATTAATCATATTACTAAGTGACAGATGAATGCACCAAAATACTGTAGTTTGTTTGGACGCACAATCTTGATCTTCTTTGCTTATTTAATGTTTAGTTGTTTTTTTTATTTACATTTTAGCATAGGCCTGTTGACCCAGTTTCACAGCTTTCCGGTTGAGATCCTCTGGTTTAGCTAACTAAGTATTTCTCTCTTCGGTCTAAGGAAGTATGAGTGCTGAGGAGCTTTTTAGAATACAAATAGTGCCTGAAAATCACTCTTGGCAGACGTGTGAGTAAGTGGCATATCTGAGCTTTTCTCTGCTTGTTCGGGGTAGCTTTGAAGACCGCCTGAGGACTGATTGTTTTCAGAATGGAACCTGTGAAGCGGTGTAGACTGATGAATATGTAGGCTGTGAAGAACTGTGATTTGAGGAGCCTGATTGTTGGAATGGTCTGCAATTACTTGATCGTGTGAGACCAGCCATGCTAGTTTGCAATCATGCTTATCGACGTGAGCTACTTTTCTCTATTCCAGAGCTTCTAATTGGCTCGCAGAAAACTCATCTGCTAGATAGATAATAAAGTAAAGCAATTTGGATAATAAAACCTGGAAATTACTAGATTTGTCTCTAAGTAGTTGTTGCAAGGCTAATAGAGATTGAAGTATTGAACGCAGAATAAAACAACAGTTCATAAATCAATTTATTGAATGCCAGTCTCATATGGTTTAACATTTCTATCTTCTACAAATAGTTACCAGTACTTTTACACCCAGAAAATGTTATGTTTATGAGTCGACATAGATTAGATTAGGGCAACGATGCATCTGTGTGAAGTAATAAAACTATTTCTTAATTTCAGGACAGACAGGTATAACAGAAGGTTCAGTGAGTGTAATCATATCAAAGTCCTGTTTAAGTTTTACAGCATGCATTTAATTATAAAGCAATTTCCAAGTGATGAGTTGGAGCATTGAATTCTCCATAGCTGCCAGTTGTTATTAGCCACTACTTATTCACATTCTCTTTGAAGACATTTTTTTTTCACACTCTGCGATTTTATTAAATTACTTATCAGTATTACTAAGAAAAGTGAAGGGTACCTAGATAAATTTAATGTAGTCTTTATGCACAACCTTCCCTACTATTGTCTGTATTTTGCTCCTTGTAAGAACAGGTGTTTGATAATCTCTCTTTTGCTGTACTCATATTTGCTTTAACAACACATTTTATCTTTCAAGCTGTTTATAGACAAGCTCAATGTCAGGAGATCAGCTCTGCCTCACATTTCTGCATGACATAATTCTATTTTGATCCACACATCAGCATTTTCAATTAGTTGGACAGTAGGATTGACGGTTTGCTAAACTCATTGTCAGTTAATCCATGAGCGTTCCCCTCTAACCCTACTAAATCACTGGCTCTCCATCCTGCACGGATTACCCCTGAAGTCTCATGGGGTGGGAGCGCCACGGCTGCACTAATCTACTGCTTTCTCAGAGCTGGGATCATTAGCTGGATTGGAGTTCTGTTCCGTGGCTTGGCTGGAGTGGATTACAGCACCAGGTGTTGTCCCAGCTGATGAAGTCAGTGGTACGGGGTGGGGTTAGTGGACTGTGTTGTGAGTGGGTTAATGAGCTGATGGATGGATATGCTGTGTGCCAAAGGGATAGTTTACAGTAATCATTTACTCACTCTCATGTTGTTCCAAACCTGTAGTTTCTTTCCTCTGCTGAACACAAAAGAACCACTTTGAACTCCAATGACTTTCATTCTATGGACAAAAAAGAATTACACTTATAATTACATTTACTAATTTAGCAGACGCTTATGCAGAGCAACTTTTACGCTCACCATGGCAAGGCCGTAACCATGTCTTGAACAATTTTTTTTTATAAAGCATTAAGAAATATAACATTAAAGCTTTTAATAAACCAGTAAACCAGTCAGTATCTGGTGTGACCACCATTTGCCTCACGCAGTGCAACACATATCCTTCGCATAGAGTTGATCAGGTTGTTGATTGTGGCCTGTGGAATGTTGGTCCACTCCTTTTCAATGGCTGTGTAAAGTTGCTGGATATTGGCAAGACCTGGAACAGGCTGTCGTATATTCCGATCCAGAGCATCCCAAACATGCTCAATGGGTGATATGTCCGGTGAGTACGCTGGCCATGCAAGAACTGGGATGTTTTCAGCTTCCAGGAATTGTGTATAGATCCTTGCAACATGGGGCCGTGCATTATCATGCTGCAACATGAGGTGATGGTCGTGGATGAATGGTACAACAATGGACCTCAGGATCTCGTCACGGTATCTCTGTGCATTCAAAATGCCATCAATAAAATGCACCTTTGTTCGTTGTCCATAACATGCGCCTGCCCAAACACCACCGCCACCATGGTCCACTCGATCCACAACGTTGACATCAGCAAACCGCTCACCCACACGACGCCATACACGCTGTCTGCCATCTGCCATGTACAGTGAAAACCGGGATTCATCTGTGAAGAGAACACCTCTCCAAAGTGCCAGACGCCATCGAATGTGAGCATTTGCCCACTTAAGTCGGTTACGATGACGAACTGCAGTCAGGTCGATACCCCGATGAGGACGACTAGCTTGCATATGAGCTTCCCTGAGACGGTTTCTGACAGCTGAGCAGAAATTCTTTGGTTATGCAAACCGATTGTTGCAGCAGCTGTCCGGGCGGCTGGTCTCAGACGATCTTGGAGGTGAAGATGCTGGATGTGGAGGTCCTGGCCTGGTGTAGTTACACGTGGTCTGCGTTTGTGAGGCCAGTTGGATGTACTACCAAATTCTCTGAAACGCCTTTGGAGACAGCTTATGGTAGAGAAATTAACATTCAATTCACGGGCAACAGCTCTGGTGGACATTCCTGCAGTCAGCATGCCAATTGCACACTCCCTCAAAACTTGCGACATCTGTGGCATTGTGGTGTGTGATAAAACTGCACATTTTAGAGTGGCCTTTTATTGTGGCCAGCCTAAGGCACACCTGTGCAATAATCATGATATGCCTTGATCTTGATATGCCACACCTGTGAGGTGGATGGATTATCTCGGCAAAGGAGAAGTGCTCACTAACACAGATTTAGACAGATTTGTGAACAATATTTGAGAAAACAGGTCTTTTGTGTACATAGAAAAAGTCTTAGATCTTTGAGTTCAGCTCATGAAAAATGTTGGCAAAAACAAAAGTGTTGCGTTTATAATTTTGTTCAGTGAAATTCAGTGTTCAAATAATTTTTGCATAAATTGGCATTAAAATTTCCACACATGTAGCCTACATTTATTTGTATGCCTAATTTGTCGAAAATGTAAAACGTTTCTTGTCTCCACACACTTAGTTAGGAACTGCATCAATCATGTAAATGCATATTTTCAATTAAAAAAGTCCATATTAAAGAAAAAAAGTCAAGTAGTTTGCCTCACTGAATGTTACTGTCGGTCGTTTAACATTTCTAATGCAAAACAGTTGACGTATTAAATGGTTCACTATTTACATTTTACCTCACTCTCTTTCAACATGAAACTGACGCTTCGCGCTGGATTTCACGCTCTGCTTCTGTGAACAGTAAACCCCGTCTACTTTGATTTGATTGGCCATCTCAATCATTTTGATATTGACGAGCACTGTTTGACTGCTGAAGCAGTTTAGACAAATTTTTTTGTCATCCTAACAACATACCGAGTGATGCATAATGGAGTGCCTATGATGGTTACGGCCCTGCACCATGGCTGCATTTATTTGATCAAAAATACAATACAACAGTAATATTGTGAAATATTATTGCAATTTAAAAGTTTGTAATACTATTGCAATTATTTTTCTATTTTAATATATGTAAAATAAAATGTAATTTATCCCCGTGATGGAAAAGCTAAATTTTCAGCAGCCATTACTCCAGTCTTCAGTGTCACATGATCCTTCAGAATCATTCAGATATGCTGATTTGAAATCTTCTTGCACAGCCTTAATTTTTTTCATTCACTCTGTTGTCTTTCTTTCAGTCTTGAGTGTTTGAATTGGCTTCAAGCAGATGACAGTAGTAAACACTGTGCTGTGTGAAATAATTTAGCCTCAGGAAGCATTGGAAAGGTTCAGTGAGGACTCGGTAGTAGTGAAGGCTGATGTCATGGGTTTTAGCTGCCAAATCACAGATGACCTTGAAAATGGCCCTTAAAGGGCAGGGACGTCACTGTTATTAAAACCGGTCAGCTCTTGTAGGAGTAGACCAAGGGTTTGCATTTTAGTACTATTATTTTTTCCCTTGTCACTCTTCATTTTCTCTTCAGTTTCTCTGTCCACCCAACCTCCAATTATTATCTCCTTCTTGTCTAGTGCCTGTGCTCCCTTTCTATTCTCCTCCTCTTTTTCCTTGATTAAGTGGAGATGGGACCACATCTAAATTTAACCACACTTCATCTCCTAGCTCCCCTTGCTGTGTCTGATACTCTTATCCCTCTCAGACTAATGGTGGGAAATTGCTTATAATGTCAGTGTAATTATTATATGGAGGAAACATGGTATTTTACCTACTGCCTAGTTTTTCCAGCAGTGTTTTTGTGTGTTTTGTTGCACTCCTCCCTCCATCTCTCTTTTTTTGCTACCCTTGCTATGTTCCTCACCCTTTTATTCATATTCCTCTGCTGTTCTTCTAACACTCACTCACTTACAATCCTTTCCATACTGTCATCCTCACCAGCAGACTCTCCATTCTTAGGTTGGAAAAGACAAAAAAACAAAACACATTTATGTTTCAAAAAACAATGCAAAGTGAAGTGCGCTTAGGGGGATTAAGTCTGATACATGCCCTTTTAGGCCAGAACGATACATTAAAAGCTTTGCAGACTTGTCGTCATAGTTTCCTGGAGAACCCTGATGGGTAGGTGGCATGGATGGATGGACAGATGAGCGACCTGCTTATTTTTGCCTCTTTCTCATGGTGCCCTTGGCAGTCTAACCACTAAAGTTGCATTTCAGACTTGCGTGGTCACGGCTGCTAACCTGCACGACTGTACTGTCTGGCTCACCCCGATTGCTTCAGTCCTGCTATCACCCAGTTTGCTCAAACACCTGCTGACCTGGATTCACAGCGGCAGGCTGACGGTTCGTCAGGCAGGTTCTGATCCAGAAGCACGGCAGCTTTGAGGAATGGAGTCTGCCAGCTGCATAAAAAACAGACAAACTAAGACAAATGAGCATGTCAGAGTGCTCAGTAGCTGCACACTGTACTCGCTGACCTTACCTGATTCACTGCTTCTCTGGTCTGAATGTCAAGGAGGTTTTGCTCAGCGGAAGAACTCCAGAATTGTGGTGTTTGTTAAAACTCTGGAGGTGCTTGTTTTATCTTTGACTTAAAAAGTATATGAATTGTGATAATAAAGAAGCAGAATTTAATTAATTTTACAGACATTTTCTTCAACACTAAAACCTAACAGAATGAAGTGTGTAATTCAAAATACAGGAAAAACACATGTGAAAGATCAATAAAGAAAATTCCTCTAAATGAACACTGTATTTTTATTAACTACATTTTTACATTTTCTAAGCAAAATGTCAGTCGTTCTCCCTTGTGCAATAAACTTGCTGACATGCCATGTGTTGTCGGTGATTTTCATTGTGTTCTGGGTGACTGTTTCTAGTCATTTCTAGTTTGTTGCTAGGGTGTTGGGGTGGTTGCTAGGTTGCTTACTGGCCCAAGTCACAAGAGCTCACTTCTCAAGTTTACATGATAATCTGGTTCCTAGTAGACAGATATGGTTGAGTCTTTTGTTGAATCTTTTTCTGCCAATTTTATTGTCCACCAGATAAAAATTATATGTCTGGTTGACTTGAATAGTTGAATAGTTATGACACACAGACTAACTGAAGACATTCCAATGGGACCATTCATGTCTTAATTGTATTAAGCCCATCTTTGAAATTTGGTATGCCTGAAGTTCATTAGCTTCTGCATGAATAGCCAGTCTGATTAGTGCCAAATGGCTTTGGATGGAAATCCCAGATTACACATTCTAACTATTTCAATTACATAATTTGTTTCCATCAGGAGCCTTGGTTGTGGATTCAATTTGAGGTATTAGGACATAAAAAGGACAGTACTGCAAGCAGACATTTTTTTTTAAACCAGCAACAGCCCCAGCAAGCATACACCTATCTCCTTTCCTTTCAGTAGGTCAGGCAAGGTGACAGTTCCACCATATAATTTTTCTTATGGTGTTTTTTACTCTAAAATGAGTTTCATTATCTTTTTATCACTCTGAACCTTTGGGGTGAAATTCTTGAAAACGAATAATTGTTTTTCAAATGTTAATATGCATAATTGGTAATCAATGTTACAACATCGTTGTATTTAGGAATTTATTAAAACTTAAATATTTGCACAGCATTTTTTTTTCCATTATGGAGGCTGAGATTTTAAGCTTGCTACATAAAAGTAACTTGGATACTGAAATATAGCTAAGTCACATACAAAGCTAGCAATGATTTAAAATAAATGCAAAATTTAGGACAACAGAGGGGGAAAAAACAGGGATATTTTAGCATCCGACAATGGCAATACACAGTCCAGTGTTGCTAGTCAGTGATGTAATGTAAAATGTTGTTGGTTTATTCTGAATAGGCCTAGGCCATAGTTCACTGTTTATTTCCCTTAGATGGCATGAAGCTCCATTAATGTCCAAATTTTGCCTTAGTGGTTTTGTGTTAAAATATCATTTCATGTTGCAACATGCCACATTTGTTTGGACTTAAACCTACAGACATTCTTGAACATAAAGCTTTCTGTGATGAATGAGATCATTTCCATCTTGCTTTGTTGCTAAAATGCTTTACTAGAACAACTCTTTGTAGAATGACAGAGAAGTTTTCTTCATTTGTGGTTCACATGGTGCTTAATGTTTTTCTCTTTTTTCCCCCAAGGACCCTTCAGTGGCCAAGGTCAGTGGTGGGAGGAAGAAAACAGTTTCCTTTAGCAGTATTCCATCAGAAAAGAAGGTGAGCAGTGCTGCAGATTGCCTTGCCTTCATGCAGGGTGGCTGCGAGCTAAAGAAGGTGCGTCCCAACTCACGCATCTACTCGCGATTCTACACTTTGGACCCTGAGCTGGCCTGCCTTCGTTGGGAGCCCTCCAAGAAAGATGGTGACCGAGCCCGACTTGACATCTCCGCCATTCGGGAGGTTCGCACTGGGAAAAGCACAGAGACCTTCCTCCATAACGGCCCATCAGATCACCTGGCTGAAGAAGCAGCCTTCTCCATCATTCATGGTGATGAGTATCAGTCCCTGGACCTGGTTGCTCTCTCTGCCGATGTGGCCAACATCTGGGTGACAGGGTTGCGGTACCTGTTGTCTCACCCTGGTGCCGTTGGAGGAGGGAGTGGAGGGGATGGAGGGGTGGGAGAGTCCAGCATTGGAAGCAAGATGAGGCGGAACTGGTTGGTGGCAGAGTTTGCTCTGGTTGATGAGGATGGACACGAAATCGTGTCTGAAGATACGGCAGTGGCCACCATCTGTAAACTCTGTCCTGGAATTAAGGAGGCAAAGGTAACACATTTCCTTATTGTTCAGTTTATCAACCACAAAATCTTGTATTTCATGACTAAAGGGTTTCAGAAAAATCCAAACAATACTGAATATGTGACTCCCCAAATTGGAAGCAGTTTCTATGTAGGACCCATCAAATAAGAATCATAGTACTGTCCTATAGCAACTGTCCGAACCGCGCCTGGGCACGTAAGGAGCGATCACACTAGTCAAACGAACCAGACTTTGGGGGTCAAACGCCCTCGGGCACGGTTCAGATCGCCTAACACCCTTAGTCAACCCTGCTGAGGCGCACAGCAATTGTTGAGTTTTGAATAAGTCAGTAGATTTATATGTGTTTGTGTGTGAAATGGACAGCTGGGGAGAGGAGGAAGACAGACCGAAGCCACAGGGCCAAGTCTTTGTGACAGCGGGTGTGAGGCATCTGCTTCATGTGTCTAGAGAGACAAGTAAAGGCAAAAAGGGCAAGCAAACAGGGCTAAATAGGAATGACTCGCTTTGCTTCTGGCCGTGTCCTAATCTTAAAAAATGCTGGACACGATATAGGCCCTGTGAAGAGCTACTGTCCCTGAATTTGTTTGACAAGATTAATTTCAAATCACTCTATGCTGCGAGCTGCTTATTTGATGTGCTTCTTGTCTGTGTAATAATTTTGGACTGTGATTGCTCATTAATTGGAAGAAATTAACCCCCAGCATTCCTTATTCAAGTAACAAAACCTGAAAAAAAGTGATGAGACAGGCTTGCAACATAAACAGATAATAAATACAGTAGACTGCAGAACTCTCAAGGCCTTGGTCATCAGTGATCATCTCTCACTTGACCGCAGTCCTTGTGTTATTTTATTTATCATTCAGTATATACTTTCAAATTCAAAGCAAAGCATCCCCCCCTGAGCAATAGCACAATGGTCATAGTTTGTAAATTGATATTTTCCTAATCACACTTTAAAACAAAAGGATTTGGGTTACTAACTCAAATTGTTATCCATAAATAATCTAAAACTTAAATACATTAATACCTCTCTTTCTTTATTTTCTTTTTATCAGGTGCGTTTGCGCTTTAAGGAAATTCAGAGGAGCAAAGAGAAGCTAACGTCTCACGTTACGCTGGAAGAGTTCCAGGAGGCCTACTGCGAGTTGTGTACACGACCTGATGTCTATTTCCTGCTAGTTCAACTCTCTAAAGACAGAGAGTGCCTTGACGCTCAGGACCTGCGTCTTTTTTTGGAGACGGAGCAAGGTCTGTCATTGGCCACCAATGAGGGCTGCTTAGAGCTTCTTCGCCGCTTTGAGCCCTCTGCAGCTGGACGTGAGCGAGGTTTCCTGGGATTGGATGGCTTCACCCGCTACCTACAGTCAACTGAGTGCCAGTTGTTAGACCCTGAGCATCAGAATGTGTGCCACGATATGAAGATGCCCCTGTCTCATTATTTCATCAGTGCCTCATACCGCTCCTACCTGCTAGATGACCAAGTGCATGGCCGGGCTGATCTTGGGGGGCTCATTCGAGCCCTGCAGGCTGGCTGTCGGTGTCTGGAGCTGGGGGTTACAGATGGGCCAGAAGGGGAGCCACTATTGGGTGTAGACTATGGTACAGATGGAAAACATCATCATCACCATCACCACCATCATGGTTCTGTTACTCTGCGCAGTGCCCTAGAAGTAGTCAACAAATATGCTTTTCTCACCTCCCAGTATCCTCTGCTGCTGCATCTATGCCAGCGTTGCTCAACTTCCCAGCAATGTACTCTTGCGCAACACCTAAAAAAGGTTTTTGGATCCAAGCTCTATACCCCTGAATCTCTGCCTGTCAGTCTGGGAGGCCGCGCAACCACTTTGCCCTCTCCAGAGCAGCTAAAGGGTAAGGTGCTTCTTGTTGGAAAGAAGCTGCCCCCAGAAGAGGAAGGTTCTGAAGGAGAGGTATCTGAGGAGGACGAGGAGATTGGTGGCGGTGGTCCTCTGGCTGGCCGAAGAATGACTATCCCTGGGGAAGAGGAACTAGGGGTGGTCCTTGTTGTCCCCCCACCCCCACAGCCAAGGCGCCTCCGTTTGCGGCGTGAATTGTCCGATCTCGTTGCCGTTGCTCGCACTGGAAGTCGCAACTTTTATGCTCACCGAGCGAGTACTCAGCAGTCCCAGCAGCATTCTCCCCCTTCTACTCCTTCTACACCAGGTACACCTATGACACTTGACCCACCCTACTGGACCCTGTGCTCTCTCGGGGAAGGGGAGGCTGGAAGGCTTTCTAGCGAGAGCCCAGAGGAGCTTGTGAGCTTTACCAAGCGTAATCTAACCCGTGTGCGGCCAAGTTCAGTAAGGCTAGACTCAAGTAACCCAAATCCACAAGGCTACTGGAAAGGAGGAGTACAACTGGTTGCGCTCAACCAACAGACGCCAGGTGCCATGCTAGACCTGACCCGTGGCCGTTTTATGCAGAACGGTGGGTGTGGGTTTGTGCTTCGTCCAGCAGTCATGCGAGAGGAGGTTTCCTACTTCAGTGCCCAGTCACAAGGCTGCGTGCCTGGTGTACCACCGCAAACACTCAGGGTGAAGGTCATTAGTGCCCATAGTCTACCCAAACCACAAGGCTCTGGTGCCAAAGGAGAGGTCATCGACCCATATGTGGTGCTGGAACTGCACGGTGTGCCTTCAGACTGCACAGAGCAGAGAACTCGCACTGCTGCCCAGAACCAGGATGACCCACTTTTTGACGAAACATTCGAGTTCCAGGTGAGAGAGAAAGACTATCACATCATGAATGTTAATCAGATTGATTTCATGTGTGTTTTTGTAAGACTTTATAAAACTAAAGCCACCTTTTCACTATCTCTGAGAGTCACATACAATTTTTGCATTTTGCCCCCTAGTGGCAGTTACATTGAACTTTCAAATTGGTTGTGAAGCAGCTGTTTACCTTCTGCAGCCATGACCTTCTGAGATATATAAATATATCCAGACAAAACAAATGACCGGCAATACATCTGAAAGAAAAACATATTTTATATTTTCTACGACTAATCATTTTAAATAATTATTAAACAAATGTAAAATAATTATTACTGACATAATTATTTATAACTGTCCATTTTACAGAAATCGGGTTTTTGAAAATAAAATCACATTTTCGAGATCGAGATGAAGGACTTAGAGTCTGTCATTTGATGTTTGTCTGGGTTAGTGAAAAGATTGCATAAGAAAGAGATTGATAGTTGAGACATGGGATGTATTACATGATACCTTGCCCAGTGGGTTTTCTTTACCCTGTCTTCTGTGGTGTGGTCACTGGCATGCAAAGGTGAGCTTCTCTGTGTGTATCAGTCTTGAGAGGGTAGAAATCAGAATTATTCAGTCAATGAGGCAGCAACTGAGCCATATCTCACTAATTACCTACTGCATGCAAAATTGACAGTTCCGACTGTCAGCTCAGCTATGCCATATCATATAACATATGTACTCACTGACCTCCTTCAGTAGGTTGTAATGATGTATTTGACAAGGTGATTCCAATGCATGGTATATTTTACTGCCATTAGGTAAAAATCTCACAGAGTTTTGTTTCTGTAACAAATTTTTTTATTGTTACTGTTTTTTTAGTTTTTTTTTAAATAATGTCAATCAGATTTTCTCTCTATGTAGTTAAGACAAACATATCCTGCCAGTATGTGATGAGTTTACTAAATGTTAGCTCTCACTGGTTTCTGCACTTGTTTTCATTTCTTAGCATGCATTAGCCTGAGCTGACAACTATAACAGAAATGTCACATACGTGAATAACATGAATGTATTGAGTACTGACCTGTCATCCACAACAAGAATGAGGTCAATGGATGCAGTCTGTCCTCATGGTTTCACAGGGATGACGCAAGTGTGTGCAACTTAACACAACTCTTTCCAGATCGGTAATTAGGGAAGATCTCAATCAAAACTTAATAGCCGGCTAACACAAAAGCTCCTGCCCTGGATTGTAGTTCAAACCTGGTCTAGATAACTCATTGCACTGCTGTATAAGTGGGTGCCAGTTTCTTCCAGCATAATTCTTTTTCAATGATGTGACCTTTCTTTTAGCAGGGCCTAATTACACTTGCATGCCAAATTTAGACAGCTTTAATTACAAGATGCAGATCAAGGTTGCTTCTTGGCACAGGTGAGGGTTTATTTTACCTATGAAATCCAGCGCAAAGAAGTGGACAAACATTCAGGCTCAGAGCTCTGGGTGTGAAGCAAGACTGCTGAGCCAAATCCATAAATTTGACATAGTTCGTCTGAGGAGAGTTAGTGTGTGTTTGAGGGAATTATCCTGCTAGTAATTTTTGCTAAGTGTAAAAAATGTTTTTATCAACAAGTACAGACACATTCAAGCACTCCATAAACATGCTATCATCATATATTTTTTCATAGATTTTTTCATTGAACCAGAATCCATTAGTTGTGCTAGTTATCTACAAGTTTCTTAAAAAAGCAATGTGGACAGGCATGACCGCTCTGTTTGTCTCTTGTCCCTTTTTGGTCACATTAAAAATCCTTGTAGAAACTACACACACACACAACAAACCAGGGCTGCGTTTCCTAAAAGCATCATGAGCTAAGTTGATAGAAGAGAGACCATTGGTGGAAATTGTTCTACGACCTACTTAGGCTTACGATGCTTTTAAGGAAACACAGCCCAGACCTGTTCTCATTATAAGACAGAGTTAAATGTAAACATGTTCTGATGTTGATTGTCACAAAAATATGATTTTTGATCAAATCTCCAAGGTGCGTTTCATGCTGAAGCTAGAGGACATTTGATGCTTTAAAATTAAAATATCCTTTAATACATTTAATATATAAAGACGTTTTTGTTGTTATTATTATTGATTAGCTTTTTGTCTTTATTAGATTGGACAGTAGAGACTTTGACAGGAAAGTTTAGGGAAAGAGAATATATATTTCTGTATTTATTGCATGTTTACTTTGCACAATGTTTGTTTGTGTCATGTACAAACCTGTAAAATGCTCTGCACCACTGCTCTTAAAGATACAATAGACTCATAGACTGCAAAAAAAACTAGAAGTTTAATTAAGCACTTCATTTCTTTGAAAAGAATAATCTATTATCTTTTTTGGCTAACAGAACGTAAAGCAACGTTAATATAAAACACTCTCACAAGATAACAACAAAAGTCTTACAGTATGTATCGCCAGCTACTTTACTTCCATGTTCAGTAAAAACCTTTTGAATTGGTTTTTACACAATAGAAATACTGTTCTGTGAGTAGACAGTTGGAAAAAAAAGTGTGGGTGAGACTTGCCCTTGGTGCTTATAAATTTAAATCCCTGCTATTGTGATTTAAACCAAAGACTGTGCCATATGGTTATTTGAAGAGGAGGTTTTGTGAGGGATCCAGTGAAATCACAAATATATCTTTCACGCACACACTTATTCTGTCCTGAGGGATTGTGCCTCTTGTTTGCATTTGTTTGTCTCTAGTTGCTTGGAGCTTGAGGACGTCATACAATTATAAGTCATGGGAGGGTGTACACCTATCAAAGTCCCACTAATAAACACACACACACGCACACGTGCACACACGCACAGAAGCAAGTGTGCATCCCCTGGTGGGATCTGATAGAATGCTTTTGCATCTCTTCCTGTGGCCTTTTCCACTAAAAGCACAAGTCACTGAGAGCTCTGTGCCCCTAAGGATGCCAGTCTCACTGTCAGGTAAAGTCAAATTTATTTGTATAGAGCTTTTCTCAATACAAATAGTCTCAAAGCAGCTTTCATGATTTTCATAAGGTTTATAATATTTTATTATCATGCCTTATAGTCACATTTAATAGATTATAGCTGGGTGATAATATAGTTCACATTTTGTGACCATCCAAATCCAAGCAATTGAGATTTGCTATATATCACTTTTTGTGAGTATACTGTATGTATGCCGATAAAGTTGGATATGCTTATTTAACTTAATATAAAGAGCTGGCTGATAATGTCTCTTTTGGTATGTAATATGTGTAAACATGCTACCATGGTATTACCATGGTGCATGTCTGAAAACATGGTAATATCATGGTACAGTTTTGTCTGCGGAGTGCATGAAATTTGTGCGTCCATGAATACAAATGTATGTGATTTCTGAAGCGAGAAGGTTCTTTGAGATGTTGCACACCTGTCTTGAACTGTCTTGAATTTTCTCTTGTTTAGAGTTGTCCAGGAATCTGTGTGGGTGTCTTCTGCCAGCTGAGGCATTTTATCTTTGTTGTCTGTGTTTTCCTGCCAGATTTCTCTCTCTTTTTTTTCTTTCCTTATATGAATATGCATATTCATATTTGTTTTTTTGTGTTCACTTACAAATGTCCTCACAAGGATTTTGTATTTTTGTCAAATTTGTCCCCATAACGTAGGGTACATGAAACGCACACACGCACACTTTTCTTTTGGATATGTTCGAATTAGAAATTTAAGTGATATTACTTTGAGGTGCCATTTTTCTGACACAAAGGAAGCAATGAAATGCAGACTTCCTGTTATTGCGAGTATGCTTATACAAACCAAAAGTTACACAATAATTTTTGTACTTTGTTTCGACCTTTAACAGTCCCTCAGTTATTCATGCCATGCTAGATGTATGGTTTTGTTTAATTGTGTCTTTGCTTATGTATGTGTGTATGTCCTACATAGCCAGATGCCCAGGTGATGTTGTGTGTGCATGCTAAGTATTTCCATATTTAAATAGATGAGACTGTGGAAATGCGCTTTATGCAAATTGTATTTAAACTACCATATTCTGCTGTGTTGAAGTTGCACATTTGGCTCAGTGGTCTGCACTAAATTTTGCATGCTTCATATTCTAAAGGGACTGGTCATGTGTTAAGTGTCTGTTTACATATCCTAGATATTTCTTTCTCGTTACAACTGCATCCGTAGAAATTTTAGTTCTAAAAAATGTTGCACACCTGAAGAGGCTGAATAATACACGCTCTGTTTTCTCTTTTCAGGTGAACATGCCTGAACTAGCCCTGCTGCGTTTCGTAGTTTTGGATGATGATTATATAGGCGATGACTTCATTGGCCAGTACACCATCGCCTTTGAGTGTCTACAGCCTGGTTACCGCAATGTGCCCCTTCTAGGCCTCGCTGGAGACCCTTTGCTCCATGCCAGCTTGTTTGTACACGTCGCCATCACTAACCGCAGAGGTGGGGGAAAGGCCCAGAGACGGGGTCTGTCCGTCAGGAGAGGTGTGCGGCGTGGACGAGAGTATGTCACCCTGCGTAACACGGGCATCAAAGTGCTGGATGACACTTTCCGCCCAGCCGGCGGACCTCTGCGAGAAGCTACAGACCTGCGAGAGGATGCGCTGGTAAGGGAGGTGGTGCGTGTTCAGACAACAGTAATACTAGCAATTGAACTTCTTCAATACTTGGCAGCCACACCCTGCTGAAAAGACCAGGTTACAATTTCCATTCTAGTTCAGGTTGGTTTATGTTGATAGTGTGGTTTGGTGTCGGTCAGCCTGCATGGTTTTACCATGTGATCATGGAAATCCTGCTGGTTAAAGGGATAGTTCACCAAAAAATAAAAATTCTCTCCCATGTCTTTCCATACCTATAACACAAATTGATCCAAAGGCCAAAAAAGGTTGTGAAACAAATCCATCTGAATTGGGCCGTTTTATCCAAGTCTTGTGAATCATATGATTGCTTTATATGATGACCAGATTTAAATTTAAGCTTTAATTTACACATTGATGGATAATTTTCAAATATTTTATTTTATTTCTAAATATTTAAATATTCAATTTCATATTTCAGAATATTTCATATTCTTTCTATAATGCTGTACGAGGGCAGCTTAATTTCTTTTTAGTAATGTTTTACTTTTTAAATGGCTGTGATTGGACGAGGCCACATTAGGGTCAGGGTAGCACTGGTCCGCCCAGATTGGCAGATGACTTAACCAGTCAAAACCTTCTGAATGTAATGGTTTGGAAATGGTGAGCAAAACAATTAAGTTGCTTTTTGTCAGTGCTATCAGTGGATCGTGCAGACAATTGGTCTTGTTTGAGTAAATATGTCTTGTTCACTAATAACATGGCCATGTCAGACACTGAAAACAGATATTATAGTGAGACATTAGTTAGATTATTGTAATTGTTTTCTTTTTATTAAACATTTGCTTGGCTCACAAGTAATATGTTCCACATTCTAAATTCTCTCACCTGAAGATTTTGGCCTTTGTACTTGTTGCAAACCTTTGATGCAGAGTCACTGACAGATTCTGATGCTTTTATTTAATAATCAGCCAGTACAGCTGACATGAATTTCCGGCCTCATTTAGATCTCAGTTCTAAACATGTAAAAACCAGACACCACCACACCTCCACACTGGAGTTTGGCCATCCATTGTGAAAGCAAAGCTCGGTTTACTTGCCATTTCTGTGGTTTCATCTTAACTTAAGTAATCAACACGCTCACTCTCACATTTCTTGCATCTTGATGCGTTAATCTGAGTTTTCAAGCAAGCCCTAGAAATAAAACCAAGCAAAAAACAACAGTTTTGCTGGCCTAGACTCTGCGAAGTCAAGGTATGATTTATGGGTGATGGTAAGGGGAGGAAGGATGGAGGGTAGAGTATCAGTGGGGGGGTCAGGTGACAGGACTGGGATCAGATGCCACCGCAGTGTGTTGTGTGTGGAGGGAGAGGAGTTACTCCACGTTCATAATTACTGTGTTCATAAAAACCTGCTGATCCCAGAGATACACGCACACAACCAGACAGTGACCCCAAAACCTATTTGAACCATTGCTTTAGTGTTATCTTTGCTATTACTGTTAACCATCTGGTCCCAAGGTCAGTTTTATTAGATTTATGAATCTGTTACCTCACACACCACAGATATGTATCTCTTGCATTGCCATTTAAAACATATCAGACTTTTTTGTTACATTTTTGTAATATTTAGCCCAAAATATGTACTTGTTATCTTTTACTAAGTTAAATGTCACTTTGTTTGAAATTTTCTTATCTAATGCAATGACATTCATAATTTTTCAGTCTCCAAATACTTTATGGGGCCACTGTACATACACACTGGCCCCTCTTTGTCCTTCCATGCCTGTATTTTTTCCATCTGCTATTATTGCTGAGCCACAACAATGTCCACTTTATTCACACCCTATGGACTCATACAAATAAACACTGATATACAGACTGATCACCCGCATTAATTCTTCTGAACACACATACATCTCCAAATAGCTTTGGTAATCACAGTTGTGGGTGTGTGATCCTGTCAGGTGGAAAATAGAAACAGACTCTCTATCCGCCACACCGTAATGAAGGGAAATGTATGATAAAAAGCTGAAATGCAATTAGCCTTTGACAGTCATGCAGACACAGAAAACAGTTAAATCGCTCAGGTTTATCTGTCTGTATAAAGGAAAGCAGTTCATTATTTTGATTTCGCCTCATGAAAGTAGCTCTGCATAACATTCAGTGTCTATAGCATTTTTTAAATGATATAAATGTCTCCAGTTTACAGTGACTCTTACCTCTCTTGTTTTCTCTCATATATCTTGCTGTTGTGATCATATACTTTTAGTGTATGCTGCCCTTCAAAAGTTTGGGGTCTGTAAGGTTTTATTTAAGTAATTAATACTTATATTCAGCAAGGACATTATTGATCAAATTATTTTTTTTATCAAATAAATACACCCTTGGTGACCATAAGAGACTTTCAAAAACTTTTAAAAAATCTTTCCAACCCCAAACCAAGTTAGAACATTAAAGATTTATTTCCTGTTTATTAACATGCCAATTCTTTTTGTCATGTTACTTGTCTTTATCTCTGTCACTCGGGCTTACTGAAATATGTGTGGTAACCAAGTGTGTTTTCTTCTTCTTTAGAGCGTTACAGTGGCTTTTAAAGAGCAGTGTGGGCTCCCCCCAATGGCCACACCAAAGCAGTGCATCCAGAGCTTGGCCACAAGGTTGCAGACTCCAGACGGGCCCCCAGGGGCCACACTCACTCTGAAGGAAGGTTACCCATGCCTGGAACCTGTGGGCAACTTGACTGACGCCACTCGTAAACTGTTAAATGGTTATGACACGGTAAGAGAGACACATTTATGTAAGCTGTTTTAATGTCACGAGTCATTGCCATGCATTTTTATTTGTCGGGCTGTAATGGTGGTTTCATTTAATAGACTATAATAGGCCAACTTTATGCTTATGCTAAATTCCTCAGTTATTACTAATGTGCTGATAAAACTTAGGATGGAGAGACCTCTCTTTTTTTACTGACAAAGCAATATTTGAAACATGGTATTTTACTGCTGTAAATATGAACAGTATCATATTGTCTAATATCTTAGTATATCAGCTATCCTCCTCTCTGCATTACCTGCCATTACAATGGCATTTGTCTTTTTAGCCATCCCACATATATATGTGTAGGAGAAAGAACAGGCTCATCGGAGTGAGTAAGACATTTGAGGCTTTAGTCACCACCATCCTCCTCTCCTTTCGTAGGTTGACTGTTTCTCTGTCTCTCCCTGTGGGTTGACTCGGGGTCCTGTTGTGTGTTTTGAGACCGGGAGAGTCAGGCAGCACTGACTGGCAGGGCTACATTTTATAAATATCTTAACTGTGGGAGAGGGCAGCAAGGGTCTTCTCAGAAGAGTTTTATAGCTTAAAGATTACTTTTTCATAGTTCATGATGGAGTTCTCAGATGTGTGTTATGATTGAGCATCAGCTTTGTCTAAAGAATTATACAATAGTTAGCATACAATAAGAGTAGGCTACAGAGCTATAGAATGAATGAGCTATCATTTTAAAGCACAGATAAGTCTGGGAAGAATTTTTGGAGAAAATTTGTCCTTTGGGTCCACATGCTGTTAGCCATATTCATAAACTCTGTGTTTGTGTTCTATCGTTTAGTAATTTGGGGTCGATACATTTTTGTTAAATGTTTTTGAAGAACTCTCTTATGCCCACCAAGGCTGCATGTATTTGATCGGAAATAAAAACTGTAAAATTTTGAAATATTATTGCAACTGTTTTCTATTTGAATATATTTCAAAATGTAATTTATTCCTGTGATGGCAAATCAAAATTTTCAGCAGGAAATTTTGCCAGACATCAGTGTCACATGATCCTTCAGAAATCAGTCTAATGTGTTAATTTTGTCCTTTAAGAAAAAATTCTGATTAATATCAAGTTTTTTTCCCCTCAGCATTCTTTGATAAATAGAAAGTTCAAAATAACAACATTTATTGGAATGGAAATCATTTGTAACGATGTAAATTACTTTACTGTCACTTTTGATCGATTTAATGCATCCTTGCAGAATTAAAGTACTAATAGTATTAATTAATTTATTACTTAAGAAGTAAAATTATTACTTTTTTCAGTAAAAAATCTTACTGAAATATATGAACATATCATAACTTAGTTCCTCTCTGCATCCCCTCAGATGGTCTCTGCTAACAAACAGCTGATTGAAAATGCAGATGGAGTGCAGGAGAGAATTGCACAAGTGCAAAAGGAAGGTGAGTAGATGTGTGGGCGGAGAAGATGAGAAGATGATGTATCATTTCTTTTCACTGAATGATGTGTCAGTTAGGCCCCAGAGGATGCGTGAAAATCTTGAGAAACAATTCACAGATTTCTCAAATTTGCATTCAAAGTAGATCCTGTTATCTACAACACTCACAGTCCCCTGCCATTGGCTTTTATCCTCAAAATACCATTCACAAAGTGTTTTTTTGTAAGGTAGATTTCACAAAATCCACACAGTGCCCAGTGTTGATGAGTTACTAACTAGTGATGCTAATGCTATTAACTACATTCAACTACCCAGTTTTATAAACTGGGATGCATTATACTTTTTAAAATGTTTAATTCAATTTAATTAATCTAAATTAAGTACTATTCAAGTGTAATCTAATCTGTTATCCTATTTGACATTCATTAATTTAAAAACCAAGACATGAGAGACGCCAAAATCGTCACCCTTTACAAAAACAAAGGCGCTAGGAGTGACTGCAAGAACTACAGAGGCATCTCCCTCTTGTGCATTGTGGGCAAACTGTATGCTAGAGTGCTGTTAGTGCGACTTCAACAGCTGGCAGAACGCGTCTACCCCGAGTCCCAATGTGGCTTTCGAGCAGATAGTTCTACAGTGGACATGATCTTCTCCCTTCGCCAACTACAGGAGAAGTGTAGGGAACAGCAGAAGCCCCTTTACGTCGCCTTCATAGACCTGACCAAGGCTTTCGACCTAGTTAGCCGGGATGGGCTCTTCAACATCCTCCTGAAGATTGGATGCCCCCCGAAGCTTCATAGCATGATCAGATCTTTTCACGACGGTATGAAGGCAACCATCCAGTACGATGGCAGCATGTCTGAACCATTTGACATCAAAAGCGGCGTGAAGCAAGGTTGTGTCCTTGCCCCAACCCTCTTCAGAATCCTCTTCTCCCTTCTCCTAAAACATGCTTTTGGGAATTCAACCGAAGGGGTGTACATGCACACAAGATCAGACGGCAGACTCTACAACATCGCAAGACTCAGAGCAAAAACCAAGGTGCGTGAGATCATCATTAGAGACATGCTCTTTGCCGATGACGCAGCAGTCAGCTCTCACACTGAACAAGATCTACAGTGTCTGATGGACAGATTCTCCAGGGCCTGTAAAGACTTCGGTTTAACTATCAACCTGAAGAAGACGAATGTGCTGGGCCAAGATGTGGACACACCACCTATCATTACCATCGACAATTACGAACTTGAAGTGGTCCACCAGTTCACCTACCTGGGTTCCACCATCAGCGACAACTTGTCCTTAGATGTCGAAATCAACAAACGCATCGGCAAGGCTACAACAACTCTAGGACGACTGACCACTCGCGTCTGGGAAAACCCCAAGCTGACCACCCAAACCAAGATGGCAGTGTACAAAGCCTGCATAGTCAGCACCCTCCTGTACGGGAGTGAATCCTGGACAACATATGCCAAGGAGGAGCAAAAGCTGAACAGCTACCACATGCGATGTCTTCGCCGCATCCTTGGTATCAGCTGGAACGACAAAGTGTCCAACGCCCAGGTGCTCGCCCGTGCCGGCCTCCCCACCATGTACACGCTGCTCAGACAACGCAGACTGCGCTGGCTTGGCCACATGCGCCGTATGGAAAATGGGCGGATCCCCAAGGACATCCTCTATGGTGAACTCGCATACAGCAAAAGACCCAAAGGTCGCCCCCAGTTGAGATACAAAGATGTCTGCAAGCGAGACATGAAAGCCTTGGACATCAATACAGATATCTGGGAGGACATTGCAGTTAACCGCAGCAGCTGGCGCTGTATGCTCAAGGAACAGCTAAATACAGGCGAGGAGAAGATCTTGAAGCTAGCAGAGGAGAGAAGAACTAGTCGGAAGACACGCACACACGGACATCAAGCCACGACCAACTACATCTGCACTTTGTGCAGCAGAGACTGTCATTCCCGCATTGGACTCACCAGCCACCGACGATGCTGTTTTAGTTGCAACACTACGAACTCTTAGGGCGCAATACCCATGGTCGACAAACGACCGAAGGAGGTCTGCTATCTTATGGTATTTTGGAAGAAACTATGGTTACTGTGATCATTGATCATTTATGTGTGACCACTGAAGACTTTAGTTTAAATGGTTTCTGCAAGGACAAGAATATCCTCTCTCCGTTCCTAGCCTCATTATCTCTCACACACATATTATTTACCCCCAATTACACACATTTGAGGCACTTAGGTCAAAATACTGTGATTTCATGTCCTTATGAGGGTATATTGATGAAATGAGTAAGAGCGAGTACAGATAACACAGCAGATTAGGAGTGAAAGGGCAACTGACAAAGGCCATGCCAAAATTCATCCAGGGAAACACTATATTGCCTAACCAGAGGATGAATGAATTCATACTACATAGCATCCATTATTTGCCAGCTCGGTTCCTGCAGAAGCATGTTCACACCATAAATGGCATTTTGAAAATCTCAAACCAGAACAAAAAAGATAAAATGATACATATGTTGCATATATGTTTGTTTTCTATGTCCTCTCAGGAATGGTGCTTCATGAAGACCTGCCCAGGTTAGGAGAAAAGGAAAATCTGAAAGGCCGAAAACAGAGTAAAGCTGTGGAAAGTTTCACTTGGAACATCACTGTGCTGAAGGTAAATACCATGAGCTTTTCCCTCTCTCCCTCAAATAGCCTTGCATTTTTGGATGATGTTTTCGCTCTGCTTTTAGATGAAAGGGAAAAGGGCTTTTGTTGTTTTGAAATTCTATCTCCCAAATGTAAGTTGTTTGACCTTATAAAATACAGTGTGTGGGGCGGACTTTCAAAATGAGAAGGCAAAAATCCTCTCTCAGGGTTTGGGGGACTTTTAGATAAATGTAAATTCATGTTCCAATTCCATTTGATGTTTATGGCTTAAAAGATTACAACATTTGCCTCACACTTGGGACTATAAACAATACCATAATGGTTATTTTGTATGTGTATGTGAAAATACTAACTTGAAAATACTTGAAAACAAGTCTCTTCAAAGTCGTTTAGCTATTATTAATTATTGTCAATACATTTTCCATGTCCTTTAAAGGGGACATACTTTTAGTTTAGTTTTTTTTTTTGAGGTCTTGTTCTAAAAATCTTAGTTTTCATGATCATTCCCCAATTTCTTATTGATGTTTGTAACTTTACAGAATTATACAGGCTGATTTTTGCTGCTGTGGCCTGAAGGCTTGTATGTGAAATAAACTTGTATGTGAAAGATCTTTTCTTCCATATTGTTATGTACGTACTACGTACGAGTCTAACAGATTATCGTAAAATTCGAAATCTGAGGCGGGAGTGGTTCTCTTCAGATCGATTGATTAAAACTTATGAGGTCTAAAATAAAATTAAACATTTACATGGATAAATAATTCACAATAAGATCTCAAACATGGATATTAGAAATAGATAGGATTAATTTCCATTTCATGCCAACTTTAATATAAATTTTTTAACTTCTTCATACTCCTCTTGTCTCCTCATGTAAAAAAAAAGAGCCTAGTTATTATTGTTGTTGACATGTTTAAGGTGATGTGGATAATTGTTTTCGTTTGCAAGTGTTTTGCTTTATACAACAGTTCATTAAACAAGAAGTTTAAATTATGTAACTCACATTTTAGACAAAATATTGCTTTGCCAATCGAAAATATTGCTAAGTGAAGCCAATATCAACAACCAAAAGTCACGCACCTCTGAGCTAAACAACATTTTGTCATTCCTGAATGAATCAGTGTTGTTGAACAAATCAGTTTAGTGAATGATTCAGTAACTCACTCATAAAAACAGTCACTTGTTTCCTAAATAAATTAAACTGTCTGTAACAACAAATCAGATTCATGCACCAGAACTAACTATTGTATAACTTTATAACAAACCTGGTTCATATATTCCATCTCTCTCTTTTTTAGGGTCAGTGTGACCTCCTGCGCAGTGCTAAGATGGATGCTTTGGATACGTTGAGGCAGCTAGCTTTGGCCTGTGAGGCATCCGGCCTGATCTTGACCTCTGACGGTCAGTACACCCCTCATGGCCTGTCCTCCAGACGTGGCAGTAGCCATGGCAACGGTCGCATCTGAGCCTCAGAGACACGCAGAGGGATTGAGAGAGCATTTCTTCGTAGGTGAATGAATGGTTGAATGTTAGACAGACAGATATGTAGGTGGGAAGATGCAAGTAGAGACATTGGTCCTATATTGCAATGGGTGCTTGTTTTTAGCACAGCATTGACCAGAAGTTATTTGAGGACAAAATAAGGAATGTTCTTATCAAGACCTACTGAATGAAGGACGTAAGAGGAATTAAAGCGAATTCCTCAGCGATATAAAATATCAAAAACATAGATTTCGCTGGAATGAATATCGTTCCTGCAATATTTAAGAGGACTTTAATGTTGAACTCATTGTAGTTCACAGGCTAAAAATAGATAAACATTCTTTTGAGCATTTTGGAAAAAAGGATAAACCTAAAACTTAGTGGTTCCCTTAGTTTATGACTAAACCACCAAAGTGTGAGGTTTGTTTACTCAGGTTAGCACAAACACATCTCAGGAGCAATTTTTGGAAGCTCCAGGGCTTTATCTCCCTCTGTGTTGTCACTCAAGCTGAGTCCACCAGCAGGACTGCACTGTTTCTGCCCCTAAGAATAAGCCCGATCCAGCCCAGCATGGATGGGATGTATCTGGTGCCTCTCCGTTGGAGGGAACCATATCCTCATCTTTCATCTTCACCAGTGACACGGATCGTTTTCAACTTATTAACAATGATCTCATGAAGGCTTTGTTAAAATACTGCTCATTGCTCCCCAACAGTGTTAACTGAGCCGGTTGCTCAATGGGACGACCTGTACCGATTACACCACATTTCCCTGTAATCCGGACAGAGCTCAGCACCTGGAATTGGAACAATGTTTGTAACAAATCTGTAAATAACTACATTTTTTGTCAAAAGAGACTTTATTCAGAACGTACATTCCTTGGCTTAAATGAATGAAGAAGGACAAAGACAAACTGAGTCCACCGGCAGGGTTTTTTTTTTTTTTATTAAGATGTTAAAAATGCTACTAAACATGGAGGTTTGCTTCCGGATGTTTGATAAAAAAAATATATATATATAAATATATATATATATATTATAAACTGCTTTAAGCACTGAGAGGACTAAAATATATTAAAAAAACAAAACTAAAGTATAAACTGTTTTATAACTTTCATTGTGTAACATTTGACTGTGTTGTGTGATAGATAAGGAAAATGTTGGCAGGATTTTGTCCACTGCCATCAGACACTTACAATAGACTAGGTTTTAAAAAATGTATTTCTGTGTATTAACAGAATAACAGAAATTAGATATGTGAGATATATATAAAAAAAACTATATATATCATTTTTCTTATGGTAGACATGTAGAAGTGTCCGTACGTTGTGTGCGTATGTGAATGTATGTGTGCTAAGGGTGCAAGGTAGCTGTTTCAGTGGCACATGTTCTGAATGTGACCAATCTGGTGCCCGATCGATTCGGGCGGTGGTTTTTAAACAAAAAACCTGACTGTTGGTTGATATCAAACATTTTATTTTAGAAGACCAAATGAGCAACAGTGAATGTGTGTGGAAATCGATAAAGAATTGAACAAGAAAAGGCATAACATTTCCACACAAGCAGACTTCCTGGTGTCCTGTTTTGTGTTTCCACAAGTCTTTTACTCTCCTTTTAAACTACTTTGTACTCTTCTCTACTACTTTTATGCATTTCATTTTCTCTCCCTTTATCCATGCCCTTGTTCTCTTCCTGTTCTCTCTTTCTGACTGAGGGGCGAGTGTTCCACGCATGTCCTGTGACTGTTTGTTCGTGTACATGTCTGAACTGAATGTGTACTGACTCCTAAAGTGTTCCTTAAAAAACAAATTGTTTGGGGAACAGTGAACAAAAACATTTTGTGAATTATATAAGATAACTGTAGATAGTAATATCTTTAAGCTTCAAACATAGTTGTCCCCTTTATAATGTCATTGCGCGTACGTGCTTTTGCAACACGTAACCCTTGTTCCTCGGGAACTTGGACCTGCACCCTGAGGATATGTGTAGCCTACCTGCAAAAGGTCCAAAATCTAAATAATGAATACCCATTTACAGTATTAGCTTTCCGTTCCAGTTTAGATGGCGCTTGAGACCAATCAGAAATGTGAAGTGAGTTGTCTCACTTTAGACGGGTACAATTACTCTTATGAGAAATCTGATACAAATACAATGTGTCACTGTCCGTAAGAGTCCATGACAAGCAGAACGAACCCCATTGAGGTGCACTTTAAACTAAACAGAGCAATCCATTTGGACCGGTCTATGATTCCTGCAGTATTAGGTAGTGGTTAACATCTCAGACGGTGCAATATTACTCTGCTGTTTGACGTTAAACATAATGACTAGTCTAATGAGGAGCATTAATCCAGCTGTCTTAATTTCCTGTTTCTGCTTTTTTCCGTGTGTGGTTACCATGCGTTTGTTGTGTCTGCATTTCCTCTGACTCTTAACAATGAAATATATTGTTTAAAATATTGTTTTGTCACATTCTTGTTAGCAGTTATTGTCCTTGTAAATGGAGAGTATTTATTAAAGGTGACAAGCGTGCATTAAACAAAGTAAACTTCAAAGCAACGTTGCTTTTATTTCGAAATGATGGTTTGTATTTTATAACATTAACAAGCTGATGTAACACAGATGTGCCCCAGACTAAATAAAGCTATCTTTTACTGACTGCTGTCTTTTCTGTTACCCGTAACTGTTTTGTCTTATCAGTACTCCCGGAGCTCTTTAGTCATTTAATGACTTGTGTTTGGGATGCCTATCTGGACCACTTAACATTATTAGTAGGGAAACGGTAGCTACATCTATCAATAATGACCAAAGAAAAATATCAGGATCAGCCAGCAGGTGGAGTAGTTTCCAGTCTTTAAAATCAGAGGATTCTTGTAGGCCTTGCTATTACAGGAGTTATATCCTGCCGAAAACCTATTGTGATTATTAATTAAAACTATTTCAGATGTGTACCAGAGGCTTATTTTGACCTAATTGCAGTATAGCATCTATACAGAGATTTGAAGTATGTCAGAAATTGTACTATATTCAAACTACTTGTGAATTTCAATACTTGCACACAATTACATTTCCCAAGCGAAAAATATTTATTTTAATTCCTTTCAATTGAATTTAGATCTTCCAAGAATAAATTATATCTCAGGTAAATATTTCATTTTTTCTTCATCTTGCTGAAACAAAACATGCCAATTAAGTTACACTGCCACAAATTTTACATTTATATTTATAAAATCTATTGCAGAGTAGAGTGTAATTGACCTCTGTTATTGTCAAATGTATCATCAGTCACCACAACACTGTATTTGACCTAAAGCCTTGTGCTTTTTTAATAGGCTAATCGGCAATAATATCCATAACTGAAATTAACTAATTTGAGTAGTGTGAATATGGTTAATATTCAGTTCATAAGAAACAAATGTAAAACAATTACAATATATATGGTTCCTGTGCATCAAACCTCCTATTTTTGGATATCATCATTCAAAAGGTACCTAATAATTAAAGCTTACATTTGCTTTTATAAAATTAATTAGAAATGCATTTTTTTTTTACCATTGCAATTATGATGAATGAACTAAGATTAAAGTAAACTATGACGAGCTGATGATCTAGTTTTGCCTGAATGCAATGCAATCACTATTATTTAATTTTTTAAATTATAGTTATTAATCTAAATCTGATTTCTCATATAGGCTGGCTGCTATCAACTGGGAAGCACATTTTGTCTTGTGCTGTATCCTGTTGTTAGCAGAATTACCTCTTGGTGGAGACAGTGATACAGAATAATAGTGCGAAATGAAAATCCACATCACTCCTCATTAGGTAGGCTCCTCATTTAAAAAGTCTAAAAGCAAAAAACTAATTTAAAATTGTTATTTTTGGGAAATATCTAATTTAAAAATATATATTTTTCTGTTTTCTTTCCTTTTTTTTGTTTATCTGTTTAGTGACATTTTTCATTTAGCCTATTTGTTTGTTTTTGTCATGATTGAAAATCACTTTTTCATTTAAGCTGTTAAAAAACCCAACATGGTTTGATTTCGACCCGCACAGTGAGAATAAAGCCCGGCTGCGGAGTTTTCTGCTGTTACACACTAGGTTTTATAGACACACGTCCCACAGGAGCAGATGTAAGAAGATGTGACAATGTGCTAAGCGGACAGGTGAAATGACATGCTGACAGTCTCTAATGCAGCAAACATCTGTCTGTTTTTGGTTTGTGTCAAGAGCAGGCACAGATCTCCCCTCCGTTTCCGCCTGAGGCCATGAGAGTCAGAGTGCTGCTATGAAGACCTTCTTCATTCCTAAAACACTTTTAAGACACTCCAGGGTTCTATAATGCCCAAAGTGGGGTCAAAAGTGACTTTTTATTTTTGAAAACAGCATTTTAGACCAACCCTGTTCCTGAAGGCACACCAACAGTAGCCTATACATTTTCAAACACTTCCTAATCAAACACCTGATTCAACTCACCAGCTCATTAGTAGGCCTGAAATTTACGGGTCAGATAAGAGAGACATCTAAAGTGTTTACTGTTGGTGTGCCACTGTGCCTCCAGGAAAAGGGTTGGGAAACACTGATTTTAGATGTTTACCATTAACCTTAGATCTACAAAGAAGTTTATTTGTGCTTTATAATGTTGCAAACTTTTGAGGGGTGTATTTTATATTGATGTACAGTAGCACAGTTAATTTAAACCTCGAAAAGTTTAAGTAACGCTGAATGTCTTTGGCACGACTTTTACTTAACAGCGGTGAGAGCAATCAAATCCTTGACACAGCTAGTGTTAAAACAGCTAACCATTAGCAGCTGGAGCTCTTCGTGTTTTTGTCTAGATTCTCACAGCAAGTCACATCGCCGGGACGATTTTTTGCCAAAGGCGCTCACCAACGATGACGCTGTGCTTCCCAACGCTAATAGGGCCCTGTTAATTTTAGCCTGGCGTGCGCCTCAGAGGAGAGCCACTTTGAGTTTAATTACAGTCTTCCTGAAGCAGCAATTTCACTATGATTTTGGCGGAGAAGAGGGGAAAAAAGCGCGAGAAATGATCACCTCTTAAAAGTGTCTAAATTGCATCTTATTTTTCCCCTCTTTTTAACCACAACAAAAGGGACGGGCACAATAGCGCGGCATGTTTCCTCCCAATCTTGCGCGCTGTGACCAATTACCAACGCCATTATCTGTGCTGTATTAAAGATGGCACAGGAGGACTGATGAGGCGTGATTGAAAAGTTTGTCATATAAAGTTTCTTTCCAGCATTTTACGTTTCTTCTCTGAGATACGGCACATTATTAACTGCCTAGCTTTCCACCATATACACTAGATCAGATTCCTTTCAAAACTATCCTTTCAGTATGCTTTAAGTAGGCCTACAATTGTATTGAATTCAAAAATGCACCCCTGTCCTCACTTCATGACATGTTTCAGGATTGGAATCTCTGAAATTTACTAAGCATCTAACTACAATGAGTAATATCTAAACCCAATGTGATCTGGTTTTGAATGATCATTTTGAATGACAGGTTTGCTCAGAAACTCAAAGTCTTAACAGAAAGAAAATGAAAAATGTGAAGAATTGTCATCTAACATTTTATATATTTCCTTATATTCTATCGTAGGCCTATCTATTTGAGTTTAGACACTGTAGAGACATTCGATTATTTGCTTGAATTTATATAAATCAAATAGCCTACGTGTGAAAGAAAAAGGTCTTCAGATAAAAATGACTCTTAAAATCAGTTAGGTTCAGGGGAAGATGCTCATTTTTTTTTACACTGATGCTATACGTCGTTAATTATTGATGATCTTCACCCCAGACCGGATTGAATCAGTGAGTTGAACTCGAGGACCGGATCAGTCTGATTCATGAACAAATCATTTAGACCAATTTTGTAAAGCAAGTAAATTGATTCACATAACAAGAATGATTCATTCACAAATCTGACATCGTCAGGGCTAAAGGCAGATGTCAAGATTTCCAACGAGTAATGGCTTTACTTTTTATTTGTTTCACACAAAGTTATTGTACTTCAGAAAGCTTGCAATAAATAGCGTATTTCATATGGATACTTTTGGCTTTAAAGGCTTCAGTCAATGTTGATTGTAATTGCATGGGAAACGGTCTTCAAAATTAATTTTCTGACATAAGTCATGCGAGTTTGGTAGAGCATGATTTTCACAGAATTTTCATTTTAGGATGAACTGTCTCTTTTATAGAGATTTATTGTTTATTTTTCAGTTTAATTATGCTGACTTTGCACTGTTAAAATGGCTATTTCAAACAGAAATACAATATTTATATATATGACTATACAATATACTAATATACAGAAATATATAGATAATTTAGTCCTATAGTCTATTTTTGTAAGAAATCCATCCACATTCTGTATTACTTTATGGTGAAGTTGAGAGCTGACTGATGGGTCAAGCTCTGACCTTCATAAAACAGCAGTCAGATTTAAAGAGCTTCATTTCCTCCCTCAGCTTTTAAAGAGAGACAATGCCTGATGATCGGAAATCATTGCCTATTGTTTAAGTGTACGGCACAGTTGAGTTGTTTGGTATGTGTAATTGTCTCTCGGTATCATATGTGTGATAGTGGACTGAGCACCACCCCCTACTGATGAGAGGATACCTGTGCAATCAGACGACACACTGAGAGCCATTGTATCATAATCACTCTCAATCACACACTTTAGCTTTCATCCTCATGATTCATTATCCTCCCGTCAAAGTCATTTACCTTTTCTTCTTTTCTGGCCCTTCACTTATGTTACCTTTCATGGGTCTCAGTTACTCTGTTGTTGTTTCTGACTGTTTCTCCCCTTCTCTTCTCTTCCCACTATCTTCTCTTCCCTTCTCTTCCCTTCCTTTCCCTTCCCTTCTCTTCCCACTCTCTTCCCTTCCTTTCCCTGCCATGCCATGCCTTTCCCACTCCCTTCCCTTCCCTCCCCACTCTCTTCCCTTCTCTTCCCACTCTCTTCCCTTCCTTTCCCTGCCATGCCATGCCTTTCCCACTCCCTTCCCTTCCCTCCCCACTCTCTTCCCTTCTCTTCCCACTCTCTTCCCTTCCTTTCCCTGCCATGCCATGCCTTTCCCACTCCCTTCCCTTCCCTCCCCACTCTCTTCCCTTCCCTTCCCACTCTCTTCCCTTCCTTTCCCTTCCCACTCTCTTCCCTTCCCTTCCCACTCTCTTCCCTTCCCTTCCCTTCCCTTCCCTTCCTTTCCCTCCCCACTCTCTTCCCTTCCCTTCCCTTCCCTTCCCTTCCTTTCCCTTCCCACTCTCTTCCCTTCCCTTCCTTTCCCTTCCCTTCCCTTCCTTTCCCTTCCCACTCTCTTCCCTTCCCTCCCCACTCTCTTCCCTTCCCTTCCCACTCTCTTCCCTTCCCTTCCTTTCCCACTTCCTTCCCACTCTCTTCCCTTCCATTTCCTTCCCTTTTTGTCTTGTTTCGTCTCTTATCTTTTTGTCTCTTCTCATTTAGACGCTCTTCTTTCGTCTCATCTTATTTCTTCATGTTTTGTCTTGTCTCTTCTCGTCTAGTCTCTTCTCTCCTCCTGTTTCTTCGCTTCCCTTCTCTTCTTTTCCCATCTCATATCCACTTATCTCCCCTTCTCACTTCTGGTCTCTTCGCGCTCATCTGTTCTCTCCTTTCAGCTTGTTTGGTCTAATCTCTTTTCGGCTGTTTGCCACTCTTCTCGTGTTGTCTCTTCTCTTCTCTTTTTCTCCATACCATTGCCCGTTCTCCTTCCCTCCTCTGCGTAGTACTGTCTTTTCTTGCTCTTTTGCATCTCAGCATCACTTGCTGGGATAAAGAAGAAGCCTGTGTGATTAACACACAATGCCTTTCTGCCATTTATCTTTCATCATTATGGTGACTCCTCAACGTTCTTTCTTCCCCGCTCTCCATCTCTTATAGCACAGGAGTTGTTAATGGCCCGCGTTGCTTCAATTGGTTTCGAAATGCTTATGAGCGAGGGTCCAACTGTGCGCTTAATGAACAGGTATGACTGGGTAATTACAGCAATCTCACCCACCCCCCCCACCACCCCCCCCCCAAACACACACACACACACACGCACACTAGCCTGGAACACACAAAGCCCAACAGGACTGAGGAATCAGGCCCTGCAGGAGTCTGCAGAGGCGGAAAGAAAGGGCAGGAATATAGAGAGAAACTGAACAGGAAAACAAAGGAGACTGAACGGAGAGATTTAAATGTAGTAACTGGCTATTATCGGTCATTTAGATAAATGCTGAAGACACTGGAGAGTGTAAATGCTAGAGATGTATTTGGTACACAAGTGTGTTCATGCTAGAGATAAAACAAGGACACTTCACTAAAATGTTTGAATTCTACAGATCCTAAGCATTTTTGAGATAAAAAGATCTTTTTGTGTATGTTCTTAGCAAAAAAGAAGTATTAGAACTTTAGTGTCTAACTCGTCCCGCACCATTTGTGAAAACTTCACACTCTCTTCTCCGAAACATCTCTCCATTTCAGTGGGTCCCTTCTGTTCTCCCTCCATCTGTTTTCTCCTGTCTGTCTTCAGGCATTGAGTGTTCTGTTTCCTACGGCCGTCTGTCGCAACCACAACAGCCACTGTGCACACACGCCCCAACCAGGGATATTTATCATGGATTTTTATGGAGAGAAGACAAGTAATTTACTCAGGGATGGGGTAGAGATCCCATTAGTGTGTCAAAGTCCACTAAGAAAGAGAAGGAGGGAGAGAGAAAAAGTGTTAGAAATGGAGAACTCCTTGAAATGTGTGCAAATAGCAGAGCCAGCCTTGGGACTTCCGCTGCTTGTATACATTTGTTTAAACGTGCCAATTTCAGAAAAATGGAGGCAGACGTACAGGCAAACAGAGAGAGAGAGAGTCCGAAAACTGCGGCAGTGATGGGGCGACACATTGCCAGATGCCTTTTTCTAAATGAACGTAAGTCCTCGAAGGGGCGTTGGGCATCTTGTTCTCGCCAGTCCCTGAGGATGCAATCACGGTGCGCTACTGTCTGCAGGGAGAGCAAGGAGAGTTAAAGGGGCTCGGCGGAGGGTGTCTGTTCTGTATGAGCCCCTAGTTTGACACGGCCAGGCAGCTGGTTAATTCATTAAACCAAGGCTCTAATATAAACAGCCATTCATTTCACTCTCTGACAGTGCGCCGTCTGGACAATGTGAAGCACCCAAATATAACTGCCATTCTGAGTTTATGTGTGTGTGTGTGTTCAGGGGGGAAATATGAATGTTTATGTGTACATGATGTTGTATCGGAGCAGTCAGCGAATACATAGGAGAGGGGCCAGCCAGCGCTTTTCGTTCTAAACACAGAACGTTTTGAGAGACGCAGGGAAAGGTTTGGCTAATTGGCAGGGCTTACTGCATTGCTATGGCATTTCTTTGTACAATGCAATAGAACCGCAGATCTGTATGTACTGTAGGTATAAGCACTTTGACATGTTTCTACAATGCAGACAGATGTTTTGAAATAAATAAGGCCCTTTTGCATTTTTTTTATCCATGTTTTTGTAAATATATGTTAACTTTTGGCAGACAAATGCAATAATTACAAAAGAGATTAGTTATAAATTATACATTTATGATTTTTTGTTTAAATTCCTAATATTTAATTATAAATAATAATTAAACATTTATAATTTAAATATCTATTAATAACAATAATTATAAATGTATACTTTATCATTAAAAATCATTGATGTTTCTTCATGGTTTGTACATAACACTTTACAATAAGGTCTCATTAGTTAATGCATTAACTAACAACAGACATTTATTTATATACAGGATTCATTCATTTTTGTTAACATTAGTTAATATAAATGCTACTGTTCATTGTTAGTCCATGTTAGCTGAGGTCCATAAAATAATATGGTTACACTTTACAACAATGTTTCAATTGTTAACATTAGTTACCAACAATACTAAGAATGAACTTACAGACTGCTGAAGACTTCTGCATTTATTAATATTAGTTAATATTAGCATTTGCTAATACATTTTTAAAATCCAAAGTTTTTTAACATTAGTTAATGCTCTGTGAACTAACATGAACAACTGTACTTTTATTAACTAACATTAACTATTAACTAACAAATATTAATAAATGTTTAAAATATATATATATTGTTCACTGTTACACAAAATTTAACCTTATTGTAAAGTGTTACCATAAAATGAAAGGCCAAATTGGATGAGACTGTAATTTGTGCATTCTGCAGTGTATACTGCACACTTTCGCAAAGGTAGCAGTTTGGCTATTCGATGCATACAGAAATAAGTGCACAGTACATACAGTAAATTAGTACAGAGTACAGTACATACTGCAGATACAGTATAATACTAGTATGCTATACTGAACACAGGCATAGTGATGTAAACATTCATAAAGTCGTATATCATTGAACTACAGTTACAATTAACATAATTGTTTTGTTTTTTTCTGACCTGTGTGACAAAATTCAAGACTGAGACCGGAATTGTGTTTTAGTTTAATTTAGCATTTTTATTGACATAAAGGTCATTTGTTGAATACTAGTTATAGAATGCCTATTTGTTGTGGCGTACAGAGGCATTTGAAACATCAGACACACACACACACGCGCGCACACACACACACACACACACACACACACACACACACACACACACACACACACACACACACACACACACACACACACACACACACACACACACACACACACACACACACACACACACACACACACACACACACACACACACACACACACACACACACACACACACACACACACACACACACACACACACACTCACACACACACACACGTCTAACATTGACGCAGGCACAGGGGAGTGAATGACAGAGGCCTCCTGCTGTGCCCACACTGTGCTGAATTGTTTAGTAGATCACTCTCTTCTACTGGAGCTTTTAGCTCCATGTCTCCATTTCACCTTATGTATGGATTGAGAGACGAGAGAGAGAGAAAAAAACAATTGCGGAAAGAGGCTCGTTTATGTGTTCTTAAGGCAAAATGAGAGTGATTTTAAAAATGGGAGGACAAACAAGTGCTTAAAAAACTGGAAAGTTGCACACTTCTCACCTGTTTCGCTCTTGGCATCTTTTGCGATCTTCAAATTGGCAACTGGATATTCATTACAAATTGTCTGTGAATCATTTTTGAGGACTCGCATAGGAAATAATTGTTTTCCTATCTCAATTGTTTCTCCCAGACAGAAATGAGATTAAGAGAAGAACAAATAGAGACTTAGTCACTTCCTTTAGAGGGAATATATCTCCTCAAGAGTTGCAGAAGAGATATTTTCTCATATAATATTACACAATAATTTTATAGTCCTTGTCAAAAAATCTGAAAAATTGGAGACAATATGTAAACTGAGATACTAGGACCTCATGTCATTAATTTTGAATGGAATTGAGGTTATTAGTAAGGCATCTTGTTGTCAGCACATGCACAAACATTGAAACTCAGGTGCGAGTGTATGGCACCCTGGACTGACTGGTTTGGGTTGCGAGCAGACGGAGTGTCTGGTGTTAAGGAGCACTGCCTCGTGTGGTTAGCCTGCTAAACACTGGCTTTTCATGGCCCTGTCATTACCTCTCCACCACCGATCCTCTCTCCATCTTCATCCCCTTAGACGTGGCTGCATTCTCCCTCTCTCTCACTGCAGCGCGGCCCTGCATTCCACGGCACGAAGGGCAAAATAAGTGGCGGGTTGAACAAACACAACACCAGCCATTAATGGTTGCAGTCAACAGTCTGTGCAGAGACAAATGACTGGGCCGGACCCAGGCAGTGGCCCTTTGACCTCCTCCCAGCATCTATTGTTTCTCATCTCATCGGAATCCATTAATTTACCCATTCTTGTCTCTCAAAAAGAAATCTCTGGGTTAAATACAGTGTTACCACAGAAAATAATTTTCAGTTTGAAAAAAGGTGGGTCATTTAGAATATTTAAACATTCATATTTAGAATATAGGCTATTGGATGAGATATGAAATGTTTTTAAAGTTTTTAAGATGGAAACTATATTAGTTAGACACTATGTAACTTTTTTATGTTAAAAATTAACTATTTAAATAATACATCAATACATCATCATTTCTTCTTCCAAAACGTCTTTTTGTCTTAACCTGATTCACAATACGTTTATTTTAGACCTGAAAGGATCGTTTTTGTGGAAAACTTGCGTACATGCGTCACTCAGTCGCCTGTGCGTGACTGGTCATATCTATAGCTAAATGGAGAAAAGGCTTGTTCGACTTAATATAGCCCGGCGCAAGACAGATCGGTGGCTGACTTTAAGCAGTGCATGCTGGTTCGAAAATTGTATCAAACTTGAGACAGCGCCTACTCCACGTGACTGTGACAATGCCATCGAAGTAGGCTACGAGAGCGATTCCAGAGCAGCCGGCTGATTCATTCTGGGCAGCTTCTCCAGAGCGGCTGCACGAGCTCTGATGAGACATTGCTGTTCCACGATTACCCGGATACACCGCATCATTCCGCATGACAACGATCATGTTTGTTTCGTGTTTATTCGAAAACCTTCCTTTCCACTATTGCTCACAAATCTGTTTTGTATTACAGTAAAAGCTATTTTCACGTAGTCGCGATGTTAAATTGTGTCATGATGAGTATCAAAATAAAGAAACGCAAACACCACGTGAGCGGACCAGACTGTGGACATTGCGGGAAGCAGAAAGTGTCCGACTTAACGTCTTCGTTTTCAGCTCCTCACCGCCTGCACGCGGCAACTCTCGCCGATCACATGCTACTTTGCTGGCTACTTTGACAGAGTATGGTGTGGGAGAGGCATAGGTAGTTGTCACAATGAGCAAGAAAAGTTGAGACGGAACGCACTAAATCTTGAACTACTGGGAAATCACCCCTTTAAAGAAAAAAAATGCCGCCTGCCGAACAGAGATTCTGCTGGCAAAAAGAGAATGCAACAGAACTCGTAATAACACGAGAACCAACACTGGCTTGGCTGTTGAAATGTTGTAGCCTAGCCTAAAAGCGAGCAGAGATGGAGTTTTTATTACTCAAGTAAGGTATTTTATTTAAACAGATTGTCTAACAGATTGCCTTTACATGTAGCTCTCTAACAGATTTCATTGTAAAGCATTAAAAAGCAGGGTATCTATTGTGAAGAGTCATTTCATTATGGTGGCATAGCTGTGCTAGAATTTATTTTCAAGGAAGTACCTGTCTATAGCTACATGTCTTCAGCTGGTCAGCTTGAGATCCTTTATCTAAACTGGTTACATCTCTTAAGCATAATAGTGAATGTTTTATGAGCAGTAGGTTGACCATATTCATCCGCACAGTGCTGCAACCAAAACAATGTTCTTTCGAAAAATGCAGTTTTGTAACCAAAGGTTACTTTTTTTGTTGTTGCTAAAACCTAAAGTGATCATGCAGTGAATTTAAATGACTTTTATAATTTTGAATTGAGCAGATGCTGTCAAGTTTGTCATGTCCCCAGGGGCTGTGGACTAATAACATGAAGAACTGGCAATATTTAAAGAAAAATATAAAAAAAAAATTCTTTAACCACCTTTCTCTAATCAAAATGTAAAAAACCAACACGTTTTCTTGCCATCTTGCTTTTAAATCGTTTACGGTGCGTGTCCAATGGCGAGGAGCAGAGCGAGGGTTTTCTATTAATTCCTATGGAAGCTCATATGGGCAGTGCACCGTACACCGGTATCATCGTCTATCGCAGCAAGCCTACTCCTCAGTAAGTATTAATTGTATAACTTGATTTAATTAGATGTTTTTGTGCTATTAACAGGTTTGACTCACTAAAATATTCCATCCACATCCATCACAATGAACCTCAAATAACACCATGTGGTAAGCTACTCTCAATCCCTCACTGAACATTGGTTAACTTTAGCTCTTTATTGACTATTAAATGGTAGATTGTAAATAACATATAATTAATAAATAAAAAATCTATAATTTAAATTATGAATACTTCCATAAATTACACAAACACAAGCATGTTCATTATTTAAAACTTTTTAAGATTCTGCATAACAGGAATGTCCAATGTACAGAAATGCACTTACAGTTCAAGAAAGTCAATGGGGCAACCATTGTACGCAGGCTTTCATTGTAAATGCATAGTTGTGGATAGTGCTTTACTTGCATTTAATGTGAAATACGGCTTTATAGTGCATGTTTCCCCAGACCCTGTCCAGGCTGTTTCGGTTATAAATCAAGTTGTTTATCTGTTTAGATTGTCCATTTAATCACTGTGTGTGTTGTTTGGCTGAGACAGACACCTTTCTTAGCAGATTCTTGACAACAGTTTGACCACCAACAGCGCTGGGCTCTGGTCTTAATGCTAAGCCAGTCAGCCATACGACATCCTACGAGCAGTGTGTGTGCGCCGCACATATCCACGAGTTAGCGACTGCGTGTGGGGTAGCCAGTTCACCGTGCACCATCACCCTGATGGCTTCTGACACGGGCCTCCTCACTCCTAGCTCACTTCTGCTGCCCCAAATAGAGGATGAAAGCTCTGCCCTTTCTCCTTTCCTCTCTCCCTCCCTCCCCTTGCTTCTGTCTCCAATATGTTTATCTTATCATCAGAGCTCTTTATTGGTAAATAAGGATAGGCTGCCCGGCTGGTCTCTCCCGACGTTAACCGCCGCTGATGTGCCTGTGTAACCATAGCACCCAGTGTTTAGGCTATTAGAGCTGGCTATTTACAATCTGGAGTTTCCTATTGATTATGTCTGCCTTGAATTCTGTTTACCCGGGAAATAAACAACACATGTGTTTCTTGCTCTCTCTCTTTTTCTGTCTATCTCTCTTGCTTTACCACTGTTTTCTTATTTTTTTGTCTTTTACCACCATTTATTTCAGTGGCCATCCTTTGAATTCTTTCTGCCTTTGAGTTGTGGTTATAGGACAGTTTGTGAGTCACTGTGTTTTACACAAAACAGCATAGTGATCCTTAAAGGAATATTCCGGGTTCAGTACAACTTAAACTCAGTCAACAGCAGTTGTATTATAATGGTAAGAATTACACTACTGTTCAAAAGTTTGGGCTCGTTAAGAGGTTTTTATTTTTTTTGAAAGAAGCCCTTTATGCTTAACAAGGCATGTATTGTTACATTTACAATATCACCATTTTTATTTATATATATTTTATCTCAATATATTTTTCAGCGGCCATTATTCCAATATACAGTATTACATGATCCTTTAAATCATTCTAATATGTTAATTTGGTGCTCAAGAAACATTTCTTATTATTATCATCAATTTTGTGCTGCTTATTATTTTTGTGGAAACCGTGATTCATTTTCCCACTAATCTCACTGACTCCAAACTTTTGAGCGGTAGTGTTATTTCCACTTTGTTATTTTTTAAATACAAGTGGAAATTGTGTTATGTATGTATGGCAACACTTTAGTTTAGGGTCCAATTCTCACTGCCAACCAAATGCTTATTAGCATGCGTATTACTATGATATTGGTATAGGATACTACTATAGGCCTATTAGTTCTTATAAAACACATATTAATGCCTTATTCTGCATGATCATATTTTACATCCCTCAATCCGACCCAATTCCTGAACTTAATAACTATTTTACTAACTATTAATAGGCAGTAATTAGGAGTTCATTGAGGCAAAAGTCGTAGTTAATAGTGAGAATTGGAGCCTAAACTAAAGTGTGACACACACATACACACATATATATAATGCTTGCTTACCTTTTCTGTGTAAAGTTATCCAATTTTACAACTTTGTTGTTATGACAACTTAGTCATAAGCACTGAATTCCTTAAACGAATGTAAAAGTTATTTAAACCGCTTTACAGCTCTAATAATATGTTTTAACACATCAATTAATGAAAGTGCTTTTACAAATAAACTTCCCATTGGCTCACATTTAAATTGGCTCCATTCACTTCCATTGTATTCATTGTAAAAAAAAAAAGTCCCTTTTTTAAGTAAATGAGAGATGAGTCAAAATAAATGTTTGCTACAAATGTTACCTAACTTGTATTGAACCAGAAATAGTCCTCTCATTTGACAAATAAGCATACATATACTTTACCCATACTTTTACCCAGTTGCACTGCAATGAAATGTAGAAAATGTCACCACTGGAGAGATAATACATAAACAACAAACAAACAAACAAACAAACAAACAAACAAACAGAGTCACTTACATTTCCTTTAATGCATTTGGATTCCTATATGCATGTACTGTATGCGTTCAAACAAACGCACACACATACCTGCTTCCACTCAGCCTGCCTCCTCTCATTGGTAACAGAACCCTTCGTTAGAGGGGTTAAGGCCTATGTATGTGTCATTCGTTCCATCCCTCTCTTTTCCCCTTCCCTGATCACACAGATAGAGATGCAGATAAGAAAGCAGTCCATGTTCAAATGTTTGTGTAGCGCTGCACGCCACACTGCTCACACCAGTGCCTCATTCAAAAAGACTGCATTAACCCACTCTGTGCTACCCAATCCCATGTGTCTTAATCAGACACTCTGAGTTTACCCTTTGTGCACCACAGCAGACTGTTCCAGGCCTGATCTTAAAACTATATAGTATATTAGGAGAAGGTTGGATTATGTTATATACTTGATTTATCAGGCTGGGACATCTTTCTCCGATTTGATCCTTGAGTCTCTGTAAGGAAGCACATTAACCCTTACTGTCCTTTCAACCTTAATGTGCTCCGACAAAAGACTGATACAGGCCTCTAATGAAAAGGCTATGTGAGCAGCTGACTGAGAGCAGCTTATGTTTGTTCTGCCTGTGACCATTATTTGGAGCTATGTAGAGTGACCTCACACGGCTGGCACCGCCGTCATGCTAATAAAGCTTTTCTTGATTTGAATCAGACTGACACTGGAGAAAGGGAGTGGACCACAAGACCCCCGCCAAAAAAAGACAACAACCCTGCACCAGGTACTGGCGCAATCTTTTAAATTCAAACACTAATAGTGTGTTTATGCTTATAAACTTTGGTTACAGTGTATATTCCGTTGTTAGTGCTTATTGCTTAAGCCATCATGGGATTCCACAAGGCTTTGTATGTGGACCTCTTGTTTTGTCCTTGAATGCATGGCTACACTGTGTTCTCTGCTTATGTATGACTAAGTGCTTAAATATTTGTATAACAACACTTTGCTATTACCTTTGTATAGCAGAATGTCTTGAAGTGAAAAATATTACCACTAGATCAGATCATGTCTTCTTTTGATCCTCATCTTTGCCACCCCGTTGGAAGTCTTTCATTTATGTGCTGCACACTTCAGAGAAAGCTTGCCTGTTTACAAGTTCAAGGCTCTAGTTTATCTTAACCAAGAAAGACAATAGTAATTATATGTGTGAAGTGAATTGTGTGTTTGTATTGGGCTGATGGTGGGTGGATGGGGAGTGCTGTAATCTTAGCAAACTGAGTACACAACAGCATAAACAGCAAACAGATGAGATCTCGTTTGGTTTATCAAAGCCTCACATCCATGTCTTTGAGATAAGTTATGTGGTCTGGATCAGTCAGTGCTGTTTATTATGGCTGTTTTGTTCGTAAACTCTAGAGGGAGCTAGAGACTTAGCTAAAGTATACTTTACAAAACATTAACAACTTCAGTACTATATGGTGTACAGACACACACACACACACACACACACACACACACACACACACACACACACACACACACACACACACACACACACACACACACACACACACACACTTAAAATATATGTAATTAATCACATTATATATTATGGAATTAAGTAATATATAGAATTTGCCTATACTTTTTATATACAATTTACATTTATTATCATTTACAATTATTATGTAGTAATATTATTATTTATATTTTGCATTTGGATCATTCCCAAATTATGATGGATAACAATAATTCTATTCTAAAAATACTAAGAATCTCTACTCAAATTTTCATTTAAATTTTTGATTATATAGTTTGTGGGAATGAAAAAAATGACTAGTGGTCTCAGACTTTTGGACTCTACTGTAGTTCGAGCCCATTCAAGTATATTCAAGCAGGTTCGGTTTGGGTTGAGCGTTTATGAATTTGTCCTTGGTTTGGACACGGACTCAACATGGACATGAAGATGTAGAGGTGCATGCAAATTTGTGTGGGTTACAGACTGTGTGTGTGTCTGCGGCTATTTTTACTGGCAGAGCATGAGGTGTTGTGTGAAGGATCCATCAGCAGTGCTGAACGCCGCTCAGGAAACCAGCCCTGACACACACACACACCACTGACATAGCTGCATATGTGTGTGTGTGTTAAATGCAGAGAAAGAGAAGAGATGAAACTGAGTCTGAAATTACTCTGCCACCTGCTTTGCGTATCTGCTGCACTCTAAAAAATTTATGATAAAAGCTTGTTTCTGCTTATTTCACCAATCATAAAATATTACAAGTAGAGGCTTTTGAATGGTCTTCGTTGGTGCAAATTTGTTCATTTTATTTCAGTGTGATGAACAGGAAATCACACGTTTCGATAAATGCAATCATCTTCAGAGGTGTTCATATTCAAGTTACAATAAGTGAAACCCAGTGTGGGTTATGTTGTTTTCTATCTCTCAGCCCTGTCACAGCCACGCAAGAACAGCAACCCGTCAAATTATAGACTAATCAAAATACACTCTGTATCCATGTAAAATAGCAGCAGTAATTGCTATCTTAAGTATAGGCGAACCTTTTGGAATGCGTCTTTATGAGTACACAAATGTGTTGAAAAAGGGTTTCTGCAGTGTGTGTGTGTGTGTGTGTGTGTGTGTGTGTGTGTGTGTGTGTTTTGGTCGGTCTGCGTGTGTGGCTTGTGAGAGAAAATGGGAAAGACATTGAAGGTGACACTTTGTGACCATAATCAGAACACCGCAAAAACCATGGACGCTCCACACTAAAGCAAACCCTAACCTGTTATGCTGACCCTAGGCCAGTTTGGCCACCATGGTTACAAGAACCACGGACGAACACATAGTGCAGAGAGCTGATCTTGAGTCTGCGGTAAGGCACAGTGAGTGTACAGTCGCCGTAATGGTGCACTTCCCCTAAAAAAAAACCTCCAGCCTCTCAAAATCCAGCCTGGTTTTTCCAGTTCCACTCCATTACAGAGTTGAGCGAACATCCTAAACGCTCATCCAAGAGCTTCTGCCTCTATGTAAACAACACAATCCCCATGATTACAGCAGGGTTGAAGGGATGAGAAGACAGTGAAAGAAATCAAATTAGTGGCCACAAATAATTGGGCAGGCCGACTATTTCACGCAATCTTGACAAAAAATCATTACCTTTTGGTCTTCTAGAACTAGATTAGAATTCAGAGAAGTTGCAAAGAAATAATGGTGGTAAGCTGTTTTTCCTCAGGCATGTGCCTCCTTGGCCCATGTAGTCTACACGCCCTGGTGACAAGTGGCCCCTGATTGTCTGGTCTCAGAGGGGCAGGGCAGGCGCTGTGGGCCATAGTGACCACGCTGAGTTCACGCTGGCCCCACAGGCGCCTGCTCTCCGGGCCAGCTGAGGTCATAAACAGTGGACAGAGCAGGGCCCACGAAGGACACAAGACAGAGAATGGATCTTTCTGACCACATAAAGAGTTGGCCCGTTTTGCTCGGTGCCCACAGGGAAAACACATTCCCACGGACACTTGCATTTGCTCATCATGCTTGCAAAATGTAATTAAATATGAAATATTGATTTTTAATACATTCATAATATATGATTATATGTTAAATGTAAAATACATATTTACACTACCGGTCCAAAGTTTAGAATCATTACGATTAAAAAAAAAAAAGTCTCTTAAATTCACCAAGGCTGCATTTATTTCATCAGAAATACCCTAAACTTTTAAATTGTAGTGTATTATGGTTTCCACAGAATATCAAGAAATAATAATAATCAATAATAAGAAATGTTTCTTAAGCACCAAATCTGCATATTAGAATGATTTTTGAAGGATCATGAGACTCTGAAGACTGGGGTAATGATGCTAAAAATACAGCTTGGCCATCACAGGAACAAATTACATTTAAAATATGTTAAAATAGAAAAACTTAATTTTAATAATATTTCACAACATTCCTGTTTTACTGTACTTTTGATCAAATAAATTGAGCCTTGATGAGCATAAAAAGAGTACTTCCAAAAACATAAAAAACTTTTGATTTTCAAGATTTTGACCAGTTGTGTGTGTGTGTGTGTGTGTGTGTGTGTGTGTGTGTGTGTATATATATTAGCACTTTTTAGATGCATTTGTTAAACATATTTCATCCAAATATAAAAAAATCACAAATCATTTATTAATTTAGAAAAATGTCTCAATGTCCATACAACAAAAATCTATTTGGTCCCATGCTTTTTGACTTTCATTACTGAAAAACAAAAAAACCAAGTTGACCACCAGTTGTGGTCATATATCTTATAAATATATAAAATATATATAATATAAAGAAATATCCAGTAAAAAAAAGGCATTCAGGTTTTGAATGACATGAGGGCGAGTGAATGATGACAGAATTTTCATTTTTGGGTGAACTACCCCTGTAAGTAAGGTTTCATAGAGTAGTGTAAGTGCTGAGTTTGGTGTAGGAAGAGAACGACAGCACTTTATCATTCCTTAATTAATGCAAGCGTGACAGAGATGCTTGTGGCTTTAAATCTTTTTAAGCAGTTACAGTTCACTCCCAGCTGCAAAATGTGTGTGAGAGAGAGGATGCATGTGTTCTGTCAGGCGAAACCATCTAAGTAACCTCAACCTGTTTGTATGATCATAGTGTAAAAGGTGAGCGAATCAGGTGATCATGTTGCTATGGATATGGCGTCTCCACCCTAGTGCCACAACAAAAAATGTGACATTGTATCGAAGATGTTTTGAGATTAATATTTTTAAGTATGTTCATGCATGTTGTTGTGTTTAAGAGAGAAAGAGAGAAAAAATTGTGTGCAGTCGTGTGTGGTATAGGAAAACCTCTTGTGCTGCAAAAGTTTATGAAAAATGATTGCCTCGACTCAATATTTAACTTAATTTAGTTGTGTATCTTATACTATGGGCCTTGTGTTTCGAGTAAACAAGGCAAAAATAAATTAACTCTTGCGACTTGACCGAGCTAAGGTAAAGTGGTTTCCATAAACAATTCAAGTAAACTCAACAAACGGAAAGTGTGTGCGTATAAAATGCTGCTGAAGAAGGGGGAGGACTTATGGGAGTTTTATGATGTCATAAATACTTGTTCTGATCCCTGGAGATAAGCAATTGTATGAGGATGATGAGGAACAGAGCGATGAAGATAACCATGGCCATTAATGATGGCCTTTGCACCAGGTCTCTAAGAAAACATCAAATGTGTAAAGCTGTGAGCAGCTGTTAAATGGATGAATGCTCGTCCCGGTTTTATGCGGTCTGATGGCCAGCCTCTATCTCTCCTATCTGCGTGCTATTCCATTTTATCTCTCAGACCATCCATTCATTGGCTCAGCTACTCGTCTGTCTGCGCCTGTTGTTTGACTCGTTCTCACACGAATATTGGTTGTTTTTAAATTGCATTTTAAAAATTTAAATGGTTATGAATAACTTAATAGCTATTAATACATTCCTTATGAATTTAGCTTTTGATCACTGGTGCTGGTGATTTATTTATGTGAGTTTTAATATGCGCCTATTCGTCCACAAGCGTCTTCTAATTTATTCTTTTTGAATATGAGACCAATCAATCACTAAAACGTGGACGTAAGTGACATATTAATAAATGCACTTATCATATTTGATAGTATGAATATAGTAATAGTAAACACTGATAAATAATTCTTTGTCTTCAAGACAGACCCCACAGACTATTAAATCTAATCCTTAATGGATATTTAATTTCCATCCTTGCTTTGAAGATCATGTCGATTGTGAAATAGTGGATAGTGGTTTTATTTAGGAGACTCTAATGATGAAGACATCGATCTTGAAGGTTATTTTGGAGACATATCACAATATTTGTGATATTGACGTTTGAGCTCTGTCATCAGTCCCACTATTTTATGACCATCAGACCCAAGGCCATGGCAGGTGAGGACAGAGGTTGGGCGTTAATGTTTGTTAAGCCCTATACATGGAGGGGGTGGATTAAACGCTGTTCCTCATCAGGCAGCGTAGCTTGTCCTTGATCGCTTCAACAGGTCGTTAAAATCATTAAAAGCACAACTCATCAGCACTTTTTGACAGCCATAGCGTGAGAATGACTTTTCTTACCCCATCATCTCAAAAATGACATCCATAAAATAGTCAGTTCACCTTTAGCATTACCTCGTTTCAGGGTCTGTTTAAAAACAATAATGCTGTAAAGCACTCGTTAGGTTTACAGTCGCAGTAAAAAAGCAGCGGTAAAAGACTGTGCTGTCTCTCCGTCTTAATGATGCCGTTGTTTTATTGTGATGAGATGTATGACTGTCATCAATAGATGGGGTGGATAGTGCACATGATGCTCTCCCACACATTACAGCTTTAATAGAGAATTAAACAACAGGCAGGTAGCGCAACAGGCCAACAGGCACCACACTGCGAAGCCATCGATTTTCATTGCCTTGTTTCCTCATTGACTTTCATACTAAAACAAATGGCTAATTGAGGACTATGAGGGAGGTCTGGTCATTGTTTATCCAATTATATATATGACTTGTGTAATAACAGGTGATGTGGTTTGTCTTAATAATGTGCTTAACGGTTATGATACCTCATTGTCCGCTTCTTTATGGGGACTGGAGTAGTTACATTACATAGAAACATGTTTAATTTGATGCGAAAGACGTTTGTGGAAGTTGATTTGTATATATAATTTTGTAGGACAGTGTCTGACCTCAGCTTGATCATTGCGGTAGCACCTGATGAAGATGGACATCCAAAAGATGCTGTTTTTACAGCCTGACCATAATAATTTACACTTTAGGATTGCAGGCCCTAAAAACACAATATCCCAGTAATCATTTATCAATCATAGCATTCCATGATCCCACACTGATGGAGACTCTACAAATGTTTGCAGTAGATGTATGAAGTACACACAAGATGTGGAATCAGTGTTGTAAAAATACATAAAATACATTTATTATGTTGTCTACGTGCATAAGGAAGTGATTTAATGCTGGAGCATTAAATCTAGGCAGCCTGGCACCTAGAAAACATTGCAGAGAAAGGGATATTTGTTATATTGATTCAACAAAGTTTATTTGTTATATTGATTCGAGGTCATCAGGCGTTTGAAAAAAAATATTTTAATGCATGATGACATCATAAAGTATTTGCTGGAATCATTTTGATGCTGTTATCATGGGATGACTGGGGTCAATATGCCAGTCAGAGACACTGCCAATAAAACAGGATGTTTATTAAGTGAGACGTACTTCATTACGTTGCTCCGTATGGTAATAAAACCATACATGCACTTATTATGTACAGGTAAACTTTGAACACCCAATAAACATTGAGGAGCTACAAATGCTATCAGCATTTTTTAAACATGATTTTACACCCAGTATGTCTAATAAAAATCCTTTTCCAAAGTAATACTTTGTTCTCATTAACTCAAGCTAGGTGCACCTTTAAACAGACTGACCTTTGATTGCACTTCAGGATACTTAAAACATTGTCCATCACAGTCCTATTAAAATAAAATTAAATTATGCATTTCTGTGTATTTTGCGGTTTCAATCATACAAATTGATTTTTTGCGTAGGGTACAGATTGGGTTAAATTAATACATAGCCATGGCATTCATTATTTAGACAAATAGCACAACGTTTGCCCTCCTGAATCAATTCTAATTGAATATTTCTGTGGTTATATGGTGCAGCAGGTTCGCAGGCAAACCACAGGGTGTTCAGGCTCTCTGGAACATGGGTACTATATTATTTCTCACTATATTACTGATGGGAAAACCATTTCCACCAGTGGTGAGGACTGTGGCTAACTCTACATGTATTCCAGTGGCATGTGGTACTGGGTGTCTCTGGCTTCCCTCACTCAAAGTGGATGGCCAATGGATGTTTTCATTTGACCTTTGCCAGCTGGACTGTATTATTATGTCAACATCCAATCAATAACAAGAGATGCTTTTTAATGAACTCTCAAATCTGAGAACTCTCTTTCTCTTTCTGCAGTTGATCTTTGCAAAGCCCCGCTTTAATATGTTCATGACTACTCCCATCTTAAATACTGTTGTTGTCCCATATTTTCTCTGGCAAGGTTTTTCTTTTTCAAAGATGATCTGTGTTATTGGATTGATTTGAATGCAAGTTTACATGAAATATATATAAAAAAAATTGGCTTAGCATTGTGTGAGAGGATGCGAGTTTACAAATCTTTAAACAAATGTTGTGCAGTGCATGCTGTAGATTAACCCCTCATTCCACATAAAAAATCGACAGTACATTTGCTCCAGTATAAGTTACTAACTTAAAGGGGTCCTTGATTATGATTTAATTTTTTAATTTTAGTTAGTGTCCATGTTGCTGTTTGAGCATAAACAACATCTGCAAAGTTACAATGCTCAAAGTTTAATGCAAAGGGAGATATTTTCTTTTTACAGAAATTGATTTTTAAGGACTACAACAAACGACTGGTAGGGACTACAAGCAGCTTTTTCCCGGGTTGGTGACATCATGAACATTAAAGTTCAGTAGCCCTGCCTACTGATTCGAGCACGACAAGTAGTTGTGAACAGATGTGACGCTAACACTGGATCGAGCAACTAAGCGATAAACATGCATTTGAAGAGTGCAAAATGTTGTGCAGTGCCAGGTTGTAGAAAAACACAGTAGCTGCATTGGATTTACAGAGAGCCTGAAATAAAAAAACGATGCTGTACCTTCTATATTGGATCTGACAGGAACTGCGCAACACACTTATGCGAGTAAAAATTTTTTACTGTGTCACTATTGCTTTGTTACAGATCGTTTGATATGTATGGATTATGTCTAACCATAATCACCGGTGACCAGTGGTTTCTGATATGTAATGGTTCATGTAGGCCTACAGTCAGATGTTTTTGTCTCATAATCGTTTATTGTCAGTAAATCAAACCATTGACTAAACGTTCAACTTCACATTGTTTCTCTTAGTAGGATGAAAATAATCTATTATTTAAACTGTGATTAAATTATACATAGAAAACGATCAAAGAACGCTTTCTTAACAATCGCTGGAACTGTCAACCAAACTTTGCAAAGCCCCGCTTTAATATGTTCATGACTACTCCCACCTTAGATACTGTTGTTGTCCCATATTTTCTCTGGCAAGCTTTTTCTTTTTCAAAGATGATCTGTGTTATTACCAGTGACTAAACGGTCAACTTCACATTGTTTCTCTTAGTAGGATGAAAATAATCTGTTATTTAAACTGTGATTAAATTATACATAGAAAACGATCAAACAACGCAAGTGTTCTGGACTCACGCCAAAACTTGCTTTAGAATCAATGGATCTCTTATTTACATTGTGTTTGCACTGTTAGTTATGATGAAAGCATTCGTAAGTGTGCAGAAATCGAGTCACAATGACGAGATCGCTGCATTCAAGGCATTAGAGGTCATTTAATGTAGGCTTCTTTTTCTTCTAAACGCTTTGTACTCGTGTGTAGTGGGTTGAACCCAGTGTGACCAGTAAGATGAATATCCCATTTTGGAGCCCTTGTGTGGTTTGGAGGTTTGTTTTAAACAAAAAACACACAATGACTGAGTTCACATCATAAGTAGCTGGTATTTAAGTATAGGCAGACATGCACACACAAAAATACATAACAAATCACTATATTGCCCTGCCAGTATTGTGGTCATCTGCACACAGGGTTATGTTCAGGCAATATTTTGTAGGCATTATATTACACTGTCTATCTGACTATTACTACCATTGCTGTAGTTTAGTTCTTTTGACAAGGTTTATCTTGACCCTATCAACATCTGCTGCGTGCTTTCATATACTGTATCTAAAATAATCTAAAACATAAAAAACCTAAATATATCATTGACACCACTCAAAGAGCACACCCTCATTTAAATGTTTGATAATTAGTGACCACAGCAAGAGCGACTAGCTACAATACAGCTACTCATTACAGGCACTCCAAATTAATGGGGTACAATCAGTAGGTTTTCCACATGGAGTACAATAAAAACAACATTTACACCACAGAGACTGAGTACAAATGTATTAAAATTAACAAAACCAATCACACCCTTTTGCATGATGGGAAATCACATTTAAAGGATGCTATTTTAACTTCTTTCTGTGGCAAACCATGCCTGTGGTATGCTTGATCCAGCAAATATCACAGTAAATCGGAGAATATTAAACGTAAAGCCACAGTGAATGTGTAGAAAATAGCTTTGTTTCTCAAAAGGGAATGCTAGTTGCTCCACACAAGACATTTCATTATCGTCAATTGGTCCTTTTTTATGTAGTTTAAGGTCCATTTTATTTCCATAGATGAATCAAGAAAAATCAGTCCTACTTTATACAAAAGGCACTTTTCCCAAAGGGAAAAAATGTCTACTGGGAATTCTCGTCTGCTGTGTACATACTCGTGGAGTTGTTTTGCAAGTGCACGTACCATTGCTAATTGAATGAGCTTTAAACTAGTATCAGAAGTCGCCTAAGCAAGAGGAAATGGGAACAATTAAGAAACCATAGGCAGATATAAAGACACAGCGATCACCTTCCGTTACATGCGGCCCCTACGGTCCAGGCGGCGGGGGTGTCCGTGCTGATTGCCGGAGAGGTTTAATTAAGAGCCCTGTAAATGTGGCGCCCCCACACCATTGAGTCACGTGGTGGAATGTGTGATGGGAACATATGCTGAACTAATGACAACCTGGTGACACCCAACCGCATCCTACCGCCTTCTCGAACTGTCTGTGGGCCAGACCCCACACATCTTTAAGTCTCCCTGTGTGTTTAAGTTGGTTCTTCTATCTGCTGATGGTTTATAATGGTGGGGGATGGTTTATAACTAGGATGACAGTGTGAATGCACATTCATGGTTAATACAGGAACAATCCTGTCCCTTGTATCTAAGCAGAAAACCTTTTTGGAACTCTGGTTTACCATAAGACAATACAAAGCCGAGGAAATATAATATGCTTAATGTATGGAGGAAGGGAGAGAACGAGGCTTCAGTGATGGATCTCTCTAAGTAGTCGAGGTAAACTAACCTATTTGAGGTTCTATTATATTGCTATTCTCTCTTTGCCCAGGTTAATGCGGGCAGCTCAGAGGTGCAGACACGGTTAGGAGTGGTTCATGATGCCACAGCTTGCAAACAGATGTGCTACCCTGTGCCCTACTATCCTGTGCCAGTCGTACACTGTTCTGCCACCAAAATGGCACATTCAAGCTGTTGTGTTTAAAATCCTTCAGCTCTGGCTGTTATTTTGGACACCATTTATGTGCTTTTTTCATATTTTAAAGACAAGCTCTCTGTTTGAGTCTTTCGGTAAATAAGGTAGTAAAATCTCACATATAACAGTACTGGCTCAACCAATAGTGTGATTTTTGGGCGGGATTACCTATTTGGCAAACAAACTTTACTCATCACTTTATATTTTGAAATGGCTTCTTGAATTGCTTGTTCTTTGTTGCAGTGACCTTTTGTATCCAAAACACACAAATTAGTTTGGCTATTTGACCTTAAACACATTTTGAGATACTATCATGTGACAATAATAATGTGTTTTATGATGGGCATAAAACTATTAAAACAATGTATGGGCACACTAAAGCAAAACTGCTTAGAGGCATGTTTTTACTTTTTTATTATTATTTTACATCTAATTTATATTTAAAAAAAATGTGTTTGATATTTAATTTGGAGTTCTGGTAAAGAATAAAGCAAGTAAATTTATTGTTGAATCTGTATGTGATAATCTGTAACTGGACAATGAAAAACTGGAACATGTTTTTGTTCTCCCCAAAATAATTCATTGTTTGCCTCTGGTTTTCTGTTACTTAGTCAGAAAACAAGTACTGTAGCCTAATCCTCCTAAACAGCAAGAAATGGAATGTCTGACAGATATTCATTGATATGCATTTGTCTTTTTTATCCTCAGTGTAATGCTGCATGTTTATTTTAATTGGGGCTGAAATTTGTTTCAAACTTTGATTCTTGTTTTGAGTGACTGAAGGCTTCCTGATTGATGAGACAGACAAACAAACAGATGGCAGGAAAGAGGCGCATATCCTCTCTCAAAGGCCAGATTGGGTAGATTGAAGTAACCACTCATTGATACAGAGAGAGCCTTCGACACATTGGTTTTTATCTAATCTTAAGAGATCAGTGCTGTTGAGTCTCATTTGGCAGCCACTTTTTAATGGAATAGCCTTTATTTGTGGCTGTCAGGCCAGCTACGAGGGACAGACTTGACGTTTGGCAGCTTGTCGCCTTGCTTGGCCCTGATCAGTCTCTCAGGGTCTGCTAGCAGAGTGCAAAATCATGTCGCCTAACACAGTGCTGTTTACTGCCCGGCCCACCAGCAGCCCTGCTAACACGCCGAACATCTAATAAATAATACAGAGCAACAGACGGGTGGGGGAGGCCACTAGTGTTTGTGTGTAAATAAAGAAGTAGGAATGGGTTTGGAAGAGCAGAATGTCTATTTATTTGCGATGATTCAAAATGCAACACTAATGGTGTTCACGTGCAGGCTGTCATTTTGAATTCATGAATAAATAAGCAAGTAAGTTGTCTGGTCAGTGAGTAAGATCCTGCTCTACTGGAAATTAGGACCATCTTTTAACACCGTGATTCACTCGGGTGGACTTGAAAAGATATTTACTGCTTTGTTAAGCCTATAAAACAGAGAAAAGTAGCTCATTATGTGTAACGCTCCGTGACCGTTAAAAAAGTAAGTTCTTTATAGTATGAATATAGGTAGTATGAATGAAAATTGAATTCAGATGTACTACATCCACCATGTTGTTACTGTCACGTGAACTACCAGCGTTAGTTGCGTTGCTTTACTTTCATTCATAAATCCTCTCTCATGGCCTCATGGGATAGTAAAATGTCCATCGAATGTGCACTTCAGAATCTCGGCAGAAAAAGTAGGCCCTATGTCATCCGGGGACTTTTTGCCTACTGTTTTTCAAATAGGTATTCTGACATACTAGTCTTTGGCATACTGTTTTTCGTATACTATATTGTAGGGAAGTATGCGATTTCAGATTCAGCCTTTGTTTCCGGTGTTTCCTTTTTGTTTCCATGGTTTCTAGTATGTTCTCATTTGTTGTCATGGCAACTCAGTTTACTTGATTTTGGTGCACCTGCTCCTTGTTTAGCTCTTGCATTACTGTATTTATAGCCTTTAGTTGTAGTTTCATCTCGTCTATGTTAAGTTGGTTGTGTTTCTCCTGCGCTTCCCCTGTTTTCCTGTGTGTTTGTTATTTTGTTTGAATTGTTTAATAAGGAAAAGGGAATTTTAAGTTGTAGGTTTTATACATTTTTGTTATTTTTATTTATTCATTAACTTTTTTATATTTATCTAAATGAGTAGGCCTGTAATATGAGTTCATATGAATAAATGTCATGTTTATGTCGATAACATTCATGCCATAGATTCCCCACGGAGAGAGGCAAGAGTTAACTAAATCAAGGCATTAGGGACTGAGTGGGGAAAAGCGAATGAAAAACTAGCTACGGTCTCTTTTATTGTTGGGTTTAATTAAATTTTCAGCTCTAATTACAATTAAGCCACTTAGTATGTATAATAATGTTTGCATCACAGAGCAGCACAGATGCAGTCCATCAGCGCAATTAAATATTAAACCAGTGGAGGCTGTACTAATAGTGGCGCAGCAAGAAGCCGTCCTGTCTGCGTGCCAACCAATGCAACCGGGACTCCCCAAACGGTCGTTCGGAGACCCGCAGAGCATCATCGCCATTCCCTGCCGCTGAGCTGTTTAGCTGTGCCTTGGAATTTTTGCCCTTTTTTTAGTTAGTAATGCTTTTACATCAAATGCTTCTCGAGGTGAATATAGGTCACTATGAGGATCATCCGGTGGAAAAAGCATTACTAACTGGGAAAAATACAGACACATGGGTAAACAGCCCTGGAGAGTTTGCGAGAGTGTTTCTGAGCTGTGAATCGGTGGTCTAATGCAAAATTAGTGTTGTGTTGCCAAATTATTCATAAGCCAGGAATGAGTGCATTTTAAGCCCAAATTATAAATTTCTTGACTCATCCCTCTCTGCTTCTTTCCGTGTGTGTGCTAATGTCCTGTCCTCTCTTTCCAACGATAAAGCTTCACTCATCAAGGTGTTTTGCATTATTTAGGACACGGTGACCGCCAACAACACTAAACAAGGGTTATTTGGTTCTGCTTTGTCAAGCGCTTTGACAGCACGTATGTTTCCTCTCAAGCATTTAGCAATAAAGAACAAACTTAGATGATTTTGGTTTGGGTCACATCGGCGCTCTTTACAATGACGGATATTCTGTCATGACCCAAGTTGTAGCCGAGATACCTTTTATCTTCCATATTTATTTTAATTTCAGCTGCAATCATTCAAAATGAGCTGCAGCAGCTGATCAAACAGTATTGTTGTGATACAAATCAGTTGTTTTAGCTCAGTTTGTAGTCATTCATGCCGTCCCTCACGCTGATTGTTGGAGTCAGTGCATCCCTTGGCAAGCTCCAGTCCTCCATTATGGGCAGAGAGGAATGTGTAAGGGTGCAGGATCTTTGAACTGTAAAGTCAGGCTTTTGGCTCGGCCGCCATCAAGGCATGCCTGGATAAATTTAGCAGCCATAGAATAAACCTAAATAGAAGGCTCCTCTTGGGGTAATAATTGGGTGTTGCTGCCCTACATTGCAAACACTGTCGATTCCAGTGAAATATTTCTGCACTGAGGCACACAAACAAAGCATAAACACAAAATACATGAGAGAGGAAAAAAACAGACACGATCACAGAGTGGCGGGTTGTGTTTGTGTGTGTGTGTGTGTGTGTGTGTGTGTGTGTGTGTGTGTGTGAGAGAGAGAGAGAGGTATTATAGTTTTGAGAATTTTGAATTTCAATTTAACTTTAGTTTTAGTTTGTTTTAATAGTTTTGGTAGTTTTAGTTTTCAACCCTACAATTACATTACTATTTATTCCATTTGCCCATGATGACACATACTACACTAGGTCTGGCTCCACGGGGCCTGGCCCACCTAATCATGAACTTGGCCCACCCTGGAAACCACCAAACCTCCCACGACCTCAACTATCTGGCCCATCTTATGTTATAGAGGTCTAATCAGACAGGATACACTGAAAATCAGAAGTCAGAAAAAAATTTGTGTGAAGGCTATTTTCCCCCATAATACCTTCAATGCAGAAAAATGGAATAAGAAAGAAAGAAATGTGTATTTTTACCCAGAAAGTTTACATTAATTTAATCAAAAGTGACTTAAGACATTTATGTTACAAAAGATTTCTATTTCAAATATAGAAATGCTGTTCTTTTAAAATTTTACCAAAGAAACCTAAAAAAACAACAACTACAGTTTAAACAAAAATATTCAGCTGCACAACTGTTTTCAACATTGATAACGAGAAAGAAATTATTTCTAACACTGAAAACTGGAGTAATGGCTGCTTAACTCTGCCATCACATGAATAAATTACATTTTTAAAATATATTCAGATAGAAAACAGTGACTTTAAATTTGTAATAATATTTCACAAAATTACTGCTGTACTGTATTTTTGATCAAATAAATGCAGCGACTTCTTTCAAAATCATTAAAAAAATCTTGCTGACCCCAACTTTTGAACAGTAGTGTAAATCATGTGAGTGGATATTTAATTGTTGAAATTGTGTTGATCTGTGTGTGCATGATATGAAAAACATAATGTTGCCATCAAAAATATGTGACGTTTAGGTTAAAGAGTCAATCTAGAGGTTACTATACGCACAAACTCACACCCTTCACAACAACCAAAAAACATGTGGTACCTTTTGACAAACAGAGCGTGATATGCACTAACATTTTCAGAGAGCCCTATATCCCATGAAACACTACACCAGAATGTCAGACCCAGTGGTGAATGTCTGAAAGTAAATAATGATATTCCCTTGTTTTTTCATGATTCGAATTTGATTGTCCTAAAATGTCTTGTATATATTTAGATATGAGGTTTAGGTTGCATTTATTCAGCAATCAGTATTTTTTATCAGTTTGAGGTGTGATAAGCTGCTGTTTATTGATCGCTTTAAAAACGTTATCTGTCTTGCAATCTCTCGCTCTCTCTCGCTCTCTCTCTCTCTCTCTCTCTCTCTCTCTCTCTCTCTCTCTCTCTCTCTCTCTCTCTCTCTGTGCGTGTGGGCGTGGGTTAGATGGAGATGTTTATGACAAGGGATTATCCAGAAGTCCAAAGGGCACCATGACTGCTGTCTTTAAGTTTCATCTCCACTGGTTCATCACCCTGCGAAGCCAAAGGGGTCATCTCAGTTAGAAAACACTCAATAGTTGTTTAGGTCTGGTCTTTATTTGAATGGCTTTTAAAAGATAATTTACAGTCATTGAGACAGTGCATTTTACACTCACTCAGATCTAGTGACGCAGGGGTAATCCGCAAAGGTAAATGTGTGTGCAGTGATCTTTAGCTGAAATTATCATAAACAATGGAATTGGCCCATGCATAAAATATTTTACAATATAAACAATCATACTGAAAGAGAAGCAAATACAGAATGTTCCCCTCGTTCAGTATAAATATTTGGCAACTAAAGCAAAATCATGAAACAACCAACATGTATGGCAAGAAACTGCACAGAAGTTGTCATGAATTTAAGAAGGGTTCTTCTGCAGTTCTGTTAAGAGCCTCTGGGGGCAACACACACACACACACACACACACACACACACACACACACACACACACACACACACACACACACACACACACAGTTGGCATGTTAATGTGTACTAATGCACATAATGGCCATTTTAAACTTGGTGGTAGATTAATATAATAAGGCCTGCTGGATGAAAATTGTTATAAATAAATTTGCTGAAATAATAACATTTTCTTTTGTTAACATTACAATGTAAGCATTTTACGTCGAAAACCAGTTATGAAACCATGGTTTGCATGGATCTACTATATTTCATATAAGGTCAGTAAAGTTTTATACTCTTTCAAAACCATATGCTTTTAAAATCCAATGTGTTTTAAATAGATAAAGAGATAATAAATAATTCTCATTATTTGATATGTACATATTGTTAATACAAAACACACATCCTCCATTTATGAAGCACAGTCATGTAATATATTTAAATAAACACACAGCAGGCAAGAAAAACAAGTTTATTGAAAATACATTTATAATAAACTTTAAACCCCAGAGATGTTTTTAAATGACAAACAATCTACAGTGAAATAAACAGTTGTTTCTCATCCACACTTTATATTAACAGAATGTATCTTCATGCGATGAACAGTCATTTCTGCTGGCCTAGCGACAGCTGTTACATTCATACTGACAAGAATTAATGCAGATTGTTTTAATGAAATGTGAATTTATTGAAATGCTGTTTAAAATGATCTCTGTTCTTAAAATTGTGCTACTGTGAGTCAGTGCATTGTGAATTAAGTTAATACCAATGTTACATTTATTGAGCGTTACAATTATCCCTGCTCTTGGCAAGATGGTAGTAGATTGAGAGGTAGTTAATGAATGTTGGAACTACAGATTATAGTCACTCTGGCGCTTGTTCTGTACAGACTGCTTGTTAGTGGCCATCATGTCATGTCATCATCTTCAACCTTCAAGGTCACAATGTCTCTGTTCTCACCATCAATGGCCACATTTTTCTCCCTGATTTTCCCTCTCCTCCCTCCCTCTCTCTCTCTCTCTCTCTCTCTCTCTAGTCTCCACCTTGCTTTCTTTCCTCTCACCCTCATTGTGCTGTATCATAATTTGCCTAACTGAAAGCAGGTGGGAAAATCATTTGATGTTGAGTGGGCCAGATGTGCTGCTCCCAAGATGTTGTCAGATTTGAAATAATTTTCTCAGCACTATTGAAACTTCACCAACCGACATGGCTCCGTCCCATATGCTGTCTTTCTCTCTTTCGTTCTATTTCACACACATCTCATAAGCTGCATGGCCCAACAGTGATTACGGGGCAGCTGTGAGTGGAGAGGACGATGTGAAGCAGTTTACACACACACAATTGCTATTAATGTCCAAGACTCAAGGGGCTCCTTTATTTATTTATCTCCCACAATGCCGTTGTTTGGACGTGAAGCGCGACTGATTGTGTACTGTTGTGTGCAGCAGGAGGCAGCAAACCGTGAGGGACACACCTGTTAGTGTACACCTCTCATCAAGAGCTGCTTCACTTCTGTTCCTGTATCTATCTATCTATCTATCTATCTATCTATCTATCTATCTATCTATCTATCTATCTATCTATCTATCTATCTATCTATCTATCTATCTATCTATCTATCTATCTATCTATCTATCTATCTATCTATCTATCTATCTATCTATCTATCTATCTATCTATCTATCTATCTATCTATCTATCTATCTATCTATCTATCTATCTATCTATCTATCTATCTATCTATCTATCTATCTATCTATCTATCTATCTATCTATCTATCTATCTATCTATCTATCTATCTATCTATCTATCTATCTATCTATCTATCTATCTATCTATCTATCTATCTATCTATCTATCTATCTATCTATCTATCTATCTATCTATCTATCTATCTATCTATCTATCTATCTATCTATCTATCTATCTATCTATCTATCTATCTATCTATCTATCTATCTATCTATCTATCTATCTATCTCCTGTCTGTCTGTCTAATTGTATATCTGTCTGTCTATCCATCTGGATTTTGTTCTGTCATTCTACTTATCTATCCATTTATTCACCTATCATTCTAACTGTCTGTATATCTATCTATCTTGTCCGCCCGTCCTTCTGTCTATCCATCTATCGTTCTATCTATCTGTCATTCTGTCTGTCTATACTGTGCAATTTTAATGAGTTTTAATGCACTCGTGGTAAAATATTTAGCTTATTGCTTTGATAAGACATTCTACTGTAAAAAAAAAAAAAAAGTAAAAGTAGAAGAAAATACACCCATTCTTTACTCAGTGAGTCTAGGCCTGACCAGTCAGAGAAATGTCACAACTGTTTTTGATTTGAATCCTGATCTTTAGTCTGTGGATAGTCTCAGACAATGAGCTGTTCTGAGCTGGGTTTTATGGTGACAGACAGTAATATCAACCATACGCCACTTTCAGACAAAGAATGGGACGTGATCTCATAGTCGGCCTCTCTCATCCACTAATGACAAGGGCAGCGCTCCCTAATCTCTCTATCTTTCTCTTTCTTTTCTCACTCCTTCTCTACTCTCATGTCTAACCTCTTCGATTCCCCCCCGCACTGCGGACCAGATGCCAGTGTTGGCCAGGAGTCTCTGGAGGCTTCCAGTAACATATTGGCTTATAATTAATGAAATTAGCGCTGTTATCTGTTGTGAAGATCCCAGCTCTGGAATTAGACACTCTGCAGAAAGAGAGAGGGAGAAAAGGCAGGAGAAGGGATGGTGGTTGAGAATGTGGGATACCAAAATGAACAGAATGCCACTAATGAGGAAAAGGAATAGAGGAAAAGTGGAGTTGACAGAACAAATGAGTCTCCATCATGACAAGAAGGACAAAAATAAGGCAACAGGGATGAGCAGGAGGACAAAACTATCTTTAGCAGTGGAGAAATTGGAAATTTTAGAATTAAGACCACTCAAAACGTACTATGGATTGTGTATGTTAACAAAAGGGTCAGAAACTCAACCAGCGTCTTACAGGTTTTAGATATATATTTTTTTTTTTGCTCCAAAAATTCCCCTGTACTTTATTTTGTACATTCCAGAGACTCCATTGGCCATTCAGTTTTGGAACAGCTTAAATATGTTTATGGGCTTTGAATAGCTCCAAAATTATTATATTTTCTTCAGTATTTGTTAGTATCAATAATAATAATGCATAGTTATTCAGGAGTTGATTTTTAATAGAAAATGTATAGTTTAAATCTTTTAGAGGTCAAATAAACAATTAATTTCTTGTATTGTTTTGTTTTGAACTTTCTATAAGTTGCATATAGAATTATATATCATATCTATAGCATATCACATATCACATCATATTCATATCATGGCATGTGATGGTATCATATTTTTATATAACGATAGTTTTTATCACAGTATTGAATTGTTACCAAATAGTGTTGTCCCCCTAACAGTTTAAATACCGTTTTCAAATAATAAAAAGAAAGTATAACTACAATAAAACAATACACAAAAATGTATAAGGTAAACTGATTTTCAAACAGATTAAATAGCAAAAGAATTATAGAGCACAATAGGTAACACTTTAAAGTGAGGCATATGCCAATTGATATATATCATATATCACAGGCTAATAAATCCAGTTTCAAAACAGAAACTACTGTTTTACCAGTCTTTATCAATGTTAAAAATCTAAAACTATTTCTTTCACAAAAAAAAGTTAAATTTATTATTATTGTTGTTATTATTAACAATTTTAAAAACCATTGCAGTTTATCGGTAACACATTTCAAATACGGTTTAAGTTGCTAACATTAGTTAATGCATTAGTTATTAGAAATATTGAGAAACATTTTAATTTAAGTTATTATTTATAAATGTATAAATATTCAATTGTTCATTGTTATTTCATTATTCGGAAGTTAATTTGAACAATTTTAAATGTTAAATATATATATATATATATATATATATATATATATATATATATATATATATATATATATATATATACAAATATATAAAATTAAGATTTTTTTTTTCAAATTAAAATGTACTTATATTAATTAAAGCTGTAAACGTAGTCTATATTCTTCATTGTTAGTTTATGATACATAATGCAATAACTTATGGTAACAAATTAACCCTCATTGTAAAAGGTTACTTTTTTTTCAGTTTGCATGTGTAAATCAATTAGTCTATTTGTCAAAAAAGCAGATTTACATGAATACAGGGACCAAACCATTAAAGGCAGGCTGCATTTTTCACATAATCTATTAGTCCTGGTTTGGGTGGACAGTGTTTGGTCCTGGAGGAGTTGCGGTAATGACAGGGAACAGCACACGCTCGGCACTGAATGAGACACGGCCGCGTCTGCAGACACGTCGGCCTACAGGCAGCCCTCCAACAGTCAACCTCAACTGCTCCTTAGGGTCACTTTAGCCAGAGTGCGTGGTTCCTGTTCCGCCCTGTGCCGATCACTGTTAACACATACACAAACACACACACACATGCCAATGAAGCATTGATCTAGTTCATAGGCACATAAAGGGACAGTTAGTGTGTTTTAAGGAGAATGTATATTCATAGAGAGGAACACGGAAACAATTGCCACACGTATTATTGCGCCCGCACACACACACACACACACACACACACACACACACACACACACACACACACACACACACACATAATAGAGGTTTGTTTAGACAGGGTGGGTAAATTGTTTCTGTTTGGAGGATATTTATCATGCACGGCATGGCCCTGTGGTCCAGTGGCTTCTGTAATGGGTCTGATTAATGGAGCCTTATTAACAAAAGGTGGTTTGTTCAGACCCCGCAGGCGCCATGTAATACTGCCACTCAACACTGTTGTAATGGGCTGTTTGAGGAACACTGTGATTAAACACCATTACATGCTTACTAAACTCTTTAACTACACTCAACAGAACTGGGTTAGAAAACAATGCCGATCAAAACAAAACGAAGGATGGATGAACAGACTGATCAATTGAATGATGGACAGACAGCTGGCTAAGTAAGTGAATGAATATGTAAATAGTAAGTACTAATTGGAACAGAGAGAGCTAAACAATAAATAACAATAGTTAATAACAATGAAAAATTATGCTTTAAATACATTCTGCTGTAATCTAGTATTTATATTTGCTGTAGGAGGAGTCATTGATGCGTGTTGGCACAGTTCCAAACGCACTCCCTGGACAGACTCCTAATTACGGCCGCCCGAGCTGAGGCCGCCTGCGTGTGCTGCCACTAACCTCATTCCACAATATCTAGTCCTCGCCGTTAACTAATCCAATCAGAGCTCATTTCAAACTTCACACTGGAGCACTAATAGAATAATGCCATCATATCAGCTCTGCACTGAAGGAGGAGGCACGTTCTGCGACCTCTCTCTCTCTCTTTCTCTCTCACACACACACACACACACACACACACACACACACACACACACACACACACACACACACAAGCCGTATTTCTGGCCCTTCCCCCTCCACATCCACTGGCACCACAGGGCTGGCAATAATAATTATTATGTAAATAAATACGCCAGCGGTAATCACATTCGTGCCACTGATCCAATTAGAGCGCTGATACTCGTGGGCTCTGTGCAGACCGGTGCCTGATAGGTAGAGTCTATATGTCTGTCTGGCCCCTAATGCTGGAGCCAAACTTCTGAGCTCACCTGCTCCATAAACATCCATCTACTTACTCAACACAACTCGACTATATATTCCCTTTCAAGGCTGTGTTTTCTTTTAATCAAAGGCAAACATAAAAATTAAGATAATAAAGTATTTTAGGCTTATTTTTTAGTTTATTTGATTGTTTTTCGGATCACTTTATTGTTATTATTATCAAACTACTGAGAAAATTCTAAGAATAAATTATTACCACCTAAAGGCCATGTGAAAGTATAGGCCTAAGTGGAAAAATTATTTATTCTTAAATCTGTCAAACAAGTACATTTTTATATAATACAGAAATTAGAAATAAAGGTTAAACTAAATTAGATATACAACGATATATATACAATAATTGAAATTATAGGCTATGAATTTAATAAAATTATAATAATAATAAATGTTCATTGACCCACAAATCAGCATATTAGAATGATTTTTTGAAGGATCATGTGACCCTGAAGACTGATGAAAATTCAGCTTTGCCATCACAGGAATAAATTACATTTTTAAAATATATTCAAATTTTATTTTAAATAATTTTGTAATAATATGTCACAGTATTACTGTGTTTACTGTATTTTTGATCAAATAAATGCAGCCTTTAGGAGCATAAAACTCATCTTTCAAAGACATTAAGCAATCTTACAGACCCCAAACTTTGAATAGTAGTGTATATATAGACTTTTTAATTAAAATATATATATTTAGATATATTAGTGTTTATATATAATATAACAAGCCTGTATGTAAAATATATCTGTGTATACCTGACAAAAAAAATTTTTTTTAGAAAGATGTACGTTGTATAAGTTGTACATTAACTGTATAATTTGTATGTGAGTTTAGTATTTGAATTTTAGACCTCTGCTTTATTGTGTTCACTGTTGTTAAAACGGATAAATATTCTTATTATATATATATAGCATTCCTACAAAATATCAATCTTGTTTTTTATAAAGCACCGCATTGAAGGCACTTGCTTTTGCCATCACATCTGCTTATGATTTTTTTAAATTAAAAAATTGTTTATAGTGACTCTGAATTGTGCCATTGCATTTGTTTCATGTATATGACCAAACTGCTGTATTGAGTTACTCACAGAAAGGCAAAGTGTAGCTGCAGAGGTGCTGTAAAAAAAATGCTGTAAGGAAATTTTGTACAGTAATTTGCCATTCTTCGTAAATACAGTTGAATACTGTAAATGACAATACCTTTCATGAACAAACTATTAACAGCAAGCTACTGTTTAGTCTTTACGGTATAATACAGTATTTTATCATTTAGTCAGGCGTGCGCACGCTGTTGCTTAGCACGCTCGTAACTCATCTGAGGAAAATCACAACATCAAGTCCCGTCAACAGGCCTACTGTCACGGTACATAGAGAAGCAGACAGGTAAATAGTTTAGAGTTTTATTGAACAGAGGCACAGAGTGGAACAGCAGAGGAGACTGGTGAGTATGAATAAGAGAATCAGAACTGGATGAACTTAGCTGAACGATAATCTTAATATCTTGTTGGTAGATGATGGAAGAGGATTCGGCGGGCTGATGCCAGGGGACAGATGACAGAAGATGGATGACGGGAAGCGGATGATCGAAGACGAAGTTCAGGTGAGGAATCTTTGTATGGTGTATAATCTTTGTATAATCTTTAGCCTGTAGGTGACCTCATTGAGCTTACTCTGCACAGTGAATGGACCTATGTACCGGATACTCGGCTTACGGATGTTCCGCGTCGAGAGCCATACCTTCTGGCCTGGTTGGTAGCTAGGGGTAGATGTTCTATAGGTATCTGCTTGTCTCTTTTGTCTCTGCACTGCCTATTGGAGATGGACATGAGCTGAGTCCCATACCCTCTCGCTCTGCTCGAACCAGTGGTTGACAGCTGGAACCTCCGAGGGCTCACCCGACCAAGGGAATAGGGGAGGGTGGTATCCCAGGATGCATTGGAAAGGGGTGAGCCCTGTGGTGGATTGTCGTAGGGAGTTCTGGGCGTATTCAGCCCATGGGAGGAATTGGCTCCAGCTGTCCTGGTTCTGGTGGCAGTAGTACCTCAGGTATCTCCCGATTTCCTGGATCTTCCGCTCAGTCTGGCCATTAGTTTCAGGATGGTAACCGGAGGAGAGGCTTACGGATACTCCGAGGAGTTTGAAGAATGCTTGCTAGACTCGAGAGATGAATTAAGGACCCGGTCCGATACTATGTCTTCGGGGATGGCGAAATGACGGAAAACGTTCTGAAACAATGCTTCAGCCGCTTCGAAGGCAGTTGGCAATCCCTTGAGGGGACTCAACTTACAGGCCTTTGAGAAGCGATCCACAGTGACAAATACACAGATGTGGCAATTTGTTCATCGATGGCCCATCTTATAGGACTGACGATCATGGCTGGAGGGAGGATAGTTTCAGGAGAAGAATCATCAGGAACAGGTCGATGAAGACGTGATAAGGCATCTGCTTTAGTGTTCTTATCCCCAGGTCGATATGAGACGGTGAAATTAAACCAGTGTCTATCCTTCCTTTTTGGCAACAAAGAAGAAGCTTGAAGCGGCAGGGGTTGTAGATGGTTTGATGAACTGTTGTTGAAGTGCCTCCTGGAGGCACTCCTCCATGGCCTTCTGCTCCGGGATGGACAGTGGATATACTCTGCCTTTCGGCTGAGTGGCCCCAGGTAGCAGGTTGATTGCACAGTCCCATGGTCGATGTGGTGGAAGTACAGCCTACTAATACTCTAATGAGAGTTAGTTGACATGTAGTTGAAAAGTTACTTACAGTTAGTAGAATGTCTAAAGTGGACTATCGAAATAAATTGATACCGATCTTTTTGATGAAATCTGAGAGCTTTCTGTACTCTCCATTGACAGCTACGCAACTTCCAATTTGACACTGCCAAAAGTTCATAAAGTGATCATAAAACTAATCCATATGAATAAAATCCTGATTTCAATGTTCATCATATAAAGCGATCGAGTCTTTTCAGAAAATTTGGACTAAACCACTCAATTCAGATGGATTAGTTTTATGATCTCCTTATTAACTTTTTGTAGCGCCAATGTGTAGTTGTAATCTGTCAATGGAGGGTCAGAAATCTCTCAAATATCACCAAAAAGATCTTCATTTTTGTTCCGAAGATGAACAAAAGTCTTACGGGTTGGGTAGAAAATACAGTCTGCATGGTTCTGTCACTGGCAGATCTGTTCTTGCTATTAAAGTTAAACTATCATTGCACCAGCCATGTGTAGAGCTCTATGCTACAGCATGACCATTCTGAACAATCCAATCAACTAACATAGTTAATTGCTTTAACCCTCGTGTTCTGTTCGAATTCTGTGTACTCCCCTTATGGACCGGGTCAAATTGACCCAGATTGGATTCAATACAATTCCTCAAAAATCACACTATGAAAAACAACAAAGATTTAGATACAAACTGTAAACTTTTAATATCAACATTTGTCAAACATTACAAAAACATTATATCTGAAAATATGATTTATGAAAATGTTTTTAAACCATTTTTTAAAACAGTTTTGTTTTGACAAAATTTGAAAATAAACAGTATACTGATTTTTTTTGCATATAAATTTTTTTTAACTTTTTTTTTTTTTTTTTTTTTTTTTACATTTTATGCTTTGAACATCGTAAATGAACAATAAAATTTTGCTGTATAATGAAAATTTTTAATTTTCCAAACATAACAAAAAAATACATCAAATAAATGTTTTTTATTTTTATTTTTTTGGCTCTGTGAAGCTGCCTTTGAAAATCCTACATAAAAGTTTTGGTTAAAGCTAGGTATTTTAGATATCTTGAATATTCCAATTATTATTATTATTATATATTGTCTGACACAGATAGTAATTACATATTTTCATCTGTAATTTGCAAATAATTCTGAACACTGTGATTTTAGCTTTTTCAAGTGTGTTTGGTTAGGGTTAGAGCACTTTTAGATACACTTGCACGTTAGAACTGGAGTTGAAGTGCCCTGACATACAGAAAATAAATGTTTTTATTTTGCGTCTGTACAGTTGCTTTTGAATGGCTTTCTATGTGGGTCAAATTGACCCGCGAACATCACGAACGTAATAGTAATTTTGTTTTTTTAATTATATGTCAAAACACATCAGCATGTTGAAACTTTGCATGCATGTTCATCATGATAAATGAGAAAAAGTCACAAAATATCAAGAAAAAAAACAAAGTTATTTCCAACAACTAGAAAATCGAAACGGGTCAAATTGACCCGCAACATAATATGAAGATAAAAGAGTAGCAAAACTCGAGAGCACGTAGCTATGAATTTGAGAACTTGTACAATAAATATTCGTACTTGTATGCTAAAATGTACACTCACAGCTCCAATGTGAAAACCTGTAAAATAAAAATCTGAAACGCTAACATGGCTTAATGCATTAGACTGATATTAAAATAAATAAATGATATTATCAAACTCAGTAAACAACACCATACTAATAATGCATACTATGTACAGAAAAGCAGATCAGCATAGAATATGAACACAATGCATTTAATTAAGACAGTGGTATGAAAAGAACAAACTCAGGAAACACCATGCCTAATAAAGCCTATAGAAAAGCAAATGAGCACATAATATGAACACAACGCATTTAATTGTACGTTAAGCATTTCCCTCCCATAAAAAAACAAGAAAACGCTTCATGGGGCTTAATGGACCAACAGTTATAAAAATAAAAAAACACACAATTTGTTATTATTAATAAAACTGCAGACAGCAGGTTTATTTGCACTAAACGCATATTTGCTTTCTTTCGTCATATTCTGGGCTCATCGGTTTTTCTGTACATAGTATGCATTATTAGTATGGTGTTAACGAGTTTGATAATATCATTTATTACTTTTAATATCAGTCTATCACACACGGGTTTCGTGACATCATCACGTATAACAGAAGTCCCATTTCATTGGCTAGGCGCCAACCAATAAAAACCGCCAACCTCCCGCCCCCTTCCTCTCTCGCCGCCACTGAGTTGCAAGTGCACAAATTGTGCATCTAATATATCTCGAAAAGAGTAGCAAAAGTCAAGGCGCGAAATTTGAAATTGCAGTGACAGATTTGAGAAGTTGCAAGTGCCCACTTGAGGTTGAACTGCGAGTGTGAATGTAAGAATAAGTGCAAATATATGTTACAAGTTTGTGTCTGTCATTGTATTTTTGTGAATGGCATTTTACACATTTGTGACTGATTGTCTGCAGCTTCAAATTCAGAATACAGGTTTGTGACTATTGTCTGCGAGTGCAAATTTCAACATTCAACTTCAGATTTTTATTTTACAGGTTTTCACATTGGAGCTGTGAGTGTACATTTTAGCATACAAGTACGAATATTTATTGTACAAGTTCTCAAATTCACATCTACGTGCTCTCGAGTTTTGCTACTCTTTTACCTTCATTACATAACACAAGAGTTAAGGCACTTGTGTGCTTGGGAGAAAAAAAAGAGAGAGGTGAGGGAGGGAGGTAAAGACAGAGAATTTTATTTCACATTCAAAATACTGTTCTGAATTTATTTAAGGATATTATTGTAACAGACATTTTTATCTTCAAGTTTACAGGCCATAGTCCTAAATATCTGTCTGCTTAACACTACTGACAAAGAAATATGTTGCCGTCTACATTACTCAAATATACTAACGTCTCCTAATGCCTCAAATCAAAGTTGAAGTTAAAAATGAAGATGACTCAGATAATTGCATAATGCAACAACTTATATGGTGAATTTAATGTTTTTTTCTGTCTTAAGTGCAATTAATCTTTCCTCAACTAATATCTTATATTTCTCTATTATTGCATTTTAGGCTCATCAGTGTAAACTCTTGAGATGGGGGAGAAAGGCTAGCCAGGTGAATGTTGTTTCCAAAACACAGGGAAGCTTGTGCAGAAAAGGCAGCAACTATGAATCCCCTTGTAAAAAACCCTAATGGACTTTGAATGGAACTTTATTTAGTCATCTGAAGTCACAGTATTGTTCTACAACAAGGATGCTTATGTTAAGTCACAGCATGGTGTTCTGCTCAGCCCACTGGTGAAGTGGAAATCGCGTCATTTAATGAATGTATTTGATACAATATTAGCTTTAATAAAAGCATAATGTTTTAAGGCCATCTCACATTGGAGTCAGTTGTTTGCAGGCAATTTTTTGACTTTTTCATTTTAGAATGGCAGTGATGACAGTACTTTAATACATTTTATAGTAATAAATAGTTTTATGGAGATTAGAGTAGGAACATTAAAATAACAGTAAAAATTCAACCACCTGACAGTATTATACTGTACAGCTTATATTTTCTACAGCACAGTACTGTCATATTTTTTACAGTAATAAACTGTTGTTGCAGATGTACACTGTGTACAGTGTTAGTACAATTGTTACACTAAAATTACAGCATTGTACAGGTAAATCTAGCTACCTGTTGTTTACTGTAATTTAACAGGGAAGTTTTTACAGTTTATGGCACATCACTAGTAGGTGGTGAAGTCACTTATCAGTACTTTGACAACAAGTCACAAGCAAATAAGAAACAGCCAGTCCTCATGAATATACTCTGTCATGCCTCTCGAATGAATATGTAGTAATGAGAAAGGCCTATTAGTTTAAGCGGTCCCTGTTTAGTGTGCATCGTGCGATAGGCCCTGCTGAAAACACTATGGTTAATGCATCATTCTGACGAATGGCTCCCAGAGCTGAGTCCCTGCCTTTTACATCTCAATCAGGTCATTCCTGTTTATTTATGTATTGTACGGGAGGAGGGGGAGGGGACAAGCCCAATGAATAGTGCATATTTTTTTCTCTCTATTTAGTAAAAAGCTTTCACAATGACTGCGTGCATCCATACGGATTCAACATCTGAAATTTCCCTTTCCCTCAGAGAGAGCAAGTACACGCACACACGCTGAAAAGAGAGGGCAGAGGGGCTAAATAGATAAAAGAAATCTTATATACAGATGTGGAAAATGACTGCATGAATTTCCCCCATATGTATTCTTTATATCTACTTTCTCCCTCTCTCTCACTGCCTCTCTTTTTTCTCTTATATCCTTCTTTTTCCCAGTTGGTCGCACGCTATTAAACAAACACTCTTAATATTTGGGCTGGCTGGCAGTTTGAATTTCATCTCATGGACGCATCTTGTTTCTTTCAAACCTTGACTGTTTTGACATTCGCTTCAATTAAGATATAAACAAGCAGGCCTCTTGATGGTGATGGCGGAGCCACTAATTTGCCTAATTGTTTGCAGTTGTCTGGGAAGCAGGGGCCTGATCGGCTGAACCAGAGAAGGGGAGACGAGGAAGGAGAGAAGGAGAGAAAGGGGAGGGAGGACGAGAGAGAGAGAGAGAGAGAGAGAGAGAGAGAGGGAGAGGGACTGAGTGATTAAGGCTCTAAAGACTTCCTTCGCCTGTTTATGTGCTAGATCAGCTTCAAACACGACCATTAGACCACAATTACAGATTTGGACAAGGCAAGAGAGGCTCTGGGGAGGCAGTGGAGTGAGGATGTGGCCCTGGAGGGTGGGCATCCCAGACCCTAGGGACTAAAAGAGCCATCCAGATAAGCACCTCCAGTAAAGTGGTGATAAGAATTTATCAGCTGCTTGGACATGCGAAAGAGTCGAATGACAGAACTGAAACATAATCTTTTTGAAGGAGACAGTGGGGACTGGCTATGATACCATAAGTGTGCTCAGATATTTGAGTCAAGTGGATTTTGAAAACAATCTAAAAACATTTGTATCAAAAGTATTTGCATTTTTATAAGTTCTATAGTTAAGTTGATTGGTAAAAAAGTATTAACAATCAGTCAAAGCTGATGTTTCAAGTTTAGTTGAAATGTATTCATGTATTATATATGTTTGTGTCTGTATATATATATAAAAAATATATATATATATATATATATATATATACATATATGAGAGAGAGAGAGAGAGAGAGAGAGAGAGAGAGAGAGAGAGAGAAAGATTGTACCTATATAATAAAAAGCCTTTCTATTAACTTCTAGTATGTTTTTCAAGCAAGTAAACTAGGATAGAGGTTTTTAAACGTTTGAACCCAAAGAACTTATAAATACGATGATCCCTTTGTGAAAGACAGTTTCATCTACATAGTTGCATGTTTCCTAAATTAAATTATTAACTTTTATTTGTCATTGTACTCAATCCAAAATAAATGATTGAAATATTATGTGGAAAATATTTGTGTTTACACTGCATCTTTTTTCTACAATACAAGAGAAACATTTTTCAATTCAGTTTATTTGAACTTTTCACAGTAAATGTCATTCCAAAGCAGGTTTAGAGAACTAGTGAACAAATGAAATAAAAAATACTCTGAAAAGATACGAGAAATAGGTGACAAACTGTTCTTGAATTTATGGACTGTAAGTTTCATTCAGTTCCTTAAAAATTTTATTGATCAATTTTTTTTTCATTGTAGGCATTCCTACAATTTCCCTTGAGTTACCAGGGGTTAAGTGTCTTCCTCAAATGCATGATGGTTATGGCTCATAGCTTTCTTTTTGCAGTGCTCAAACTAACAACATTCCAGTTACCAGCCTTGAGTTTTGTCCACTACATCACACCACCTTATAATTAAAGATACCATGTATAAGATATCAACTTGACCAGATGTTGCAAAACCAGAAGTCAATTGTGAGAGACAGCGGTGACCTTTGGCTGAATTTGTCACCTCTTTCCCTGGTGAAAGTGTCCTTAATGAATAAACCAATGATTCATTCACAGATAATGATGTGTGTTGGGTGAGTGATGACTGTTTGAGTGGTCATCTATTAGGGAGAAGGTCGCTGCCCTTAAAACCCACACAGTGCCACTCAAGTGTGGAGAGCTGGAGACCGATTCATTATTAACATACACACTTGAGCTGTAAGTGAGAAGAATCATTACCCTTGTGAACTGTTGACAATTCAAATTATTTTTGCCTTTTTACTATCAATGGAACAGATAGAGCAGGAAATGGATTTCTGTCATGGCAACTCTTTCAGTATTTGGCATGGTAATGGGTATGACAATGTTGATATGTTTGGTCTTGGAGTAATAGATCTGCTACGCTGCTGCTGCTGCTTTTATTGCTACAGCTGCTGCAGAGTAAGTATGGGACTTGCTATTGCCAATATACACACAACACGTTGCTGTGAGTAAGTAAGAAATGCTGCTGCTGTACAACATAATGCAGGAATGTAAGTTAATAACAATCAGCCTTAGCAGACCTATACAGGTGGAGCTGGGGAAGGTGGAGGGTTTCGGAAAGAGTGCTGCACTGCTAAGGCAAATGCTAACCAAGTATTTGAAGGTTGAGCACTCAACCTCATTAGTTACTGAATCACCAGCAAACAATCAGCTGTGGCCTATAGTTTATATGTGATTGCAAGCAGGTTGAGTTAAGGACCTATTAGCCTCCGCCATCTAGAGCTTCATGACAGAACTTTGTATTTAAACCAGTGTCACCCACATGAGCACCATTGGTCAATGTATCTGATGCTGACTCCTTTTATGCTTTCGGAATTCCTCTGTGAGGCTCGAGAACAGTGTGGCTCTCAGGTGACACTCATAAGCACTCATGCCACCGGACTCGCTCCATTCCCATGGCTCTCCGCCCCGCCTTGTTTACCACAATAACTCGTATTGCAATCTTAAAAAGTTCCAAAGAACCAAAAAGCAACATTCAAAACAATTTAAGTTAATTTAGGTGGATAAATGATACCTTTAAAAACTTTGAAGAAGGCACAAACCATAAGTACTAGAAGTAATTCATGATCCTGGGATTTACAGGATTTACAGTGGATTAGAAGAGGACACTTCCCTGTTAGCTCCAGCTAGCACTGTTTTCATTGTGACCAGTGTTTGTCTCCCCTCTATTGTGATTATTTAATGCAACCCTAACCTGTATGACCTCTGTTTTGGACAGGCCATATTAAGGCAGTGGGTGGCCGGAAACTGTTTGTGCCCTTACTTGCTTGTGCTTGGTATCGGGCCAGGAGATGTGCAGCAGATGAAAGTGTCCCGGTGCAGCTGTGAATGCTATCATACCAGCCATCTGCAGACAGAATGCTGCATGCTGGAGCTGGAGAGGAGACAGCAGCTCAATGCTATCACCGGGGCCATCAGCCAATGGCAGCAAACAAGAGAGGCAGCCCTGCACGCGCTCAGTGGCGACTAATTGAGTGTGACCGCGGGGACATGAGGCATTGTGCCGCACAGGTGAGCTAATAAAGCCGCCCACACAGGGTAATGCAAAGACAATGCCCACAAGCACGATCGCACACACTCACACGGCATGTTAGCAAGACTCAAAGTAGCGTACAGTTCAAAATATCTCACATCAAATCTAAGCATGAATATAAATAAATGAATGGACTGTGAGTAAGGTCTGAATCTTGTTGCCCTCTTCTCTAGTTATCATATTTATTTATTTTCCCTGGAAGGGAATTTCTCCATGATTCCTCTGGCCATCTTTATGTAACCTAGACTGAAAGTGGAAAGTTAATACCAACTGCTCAGACTGTCTTAATGACTGACATATAGCCCTTCAATACTGTGGGGTCACAAATCAGCAGCGTACATACTGGCCTGGGAACTCATTGATCACCACTAAAGGGAAGAGAAATGAGGACAGAGAGTAGTGTGAGAAAATGTTACATTTGTTACTTTTGTTGTTGTTGTCTTGGGTATCCCCTGTGCCCAATCAGTAAGGCTCACATACCCCTTTATCAACACCTAAGCTTTATCATTATTATTACTAAAATGTCCATTAGTAGAATTACTCACTTTTAAACCAAAAAATAATGGTTCTCTTACGAGAGGTTCTCTCGTATTGCGTAAGTTTAGCTTACGCTACGGGAAAGATTCATCTTCTCGAGATACTGAAGCCAAAAATTATCCTTAATTTTGTATACCTTGTCAACGCAGTGCAGCAGCTAGCAGACCTAGAGCAGGCTATCTTGCGTGCTCATTGGCTGCCCTGCGGGCAACTGCTGCAGCCTACCAGTGAGCCCGGCGTGACGTCACGCCCAATGAAGGGCGCCCGCGCCTTCATAGCATCACAGCCCGCCAGAATGGGCGTGGCTTAGCCTATAAAGGAAAGGGGCTGTAGGCTGCTTCCCTGATTTTTGTCTCTTCAGCGAGCTCTTCGCATCGCTGGATCTGAGAGAAGCCACCGCCGCCGTCGAACAGCGAACAGCCAGCTTAGGACAGCGCTGAGGAAGCCGGCCGTCTTCGCCACCTTCAGCCATCCGTGCGAGCTACGCTATCCGGCGACATATCCTTTTGCCTTGCTATTTAGATTGTATATTTTCTAAAAGAGCAGCGAGCGTCTTTTTCAAGATGCCTCGCACTTCCTGCGGCTCGTGTAGAGCCCCGCTCAGCGCCGGAGACCGCCACCTGATCTGCGCTCTCTGCCTGGGCCTGGAACACGCTGAGCTCGCCCTCGCTTTCGGGGTCTGCGAGCTCTGTGAGGAGCTTCCGTTGGCGACCCTGCGGGCTCAACTCGAAGCTCTCAACTCTGCAGCAGTCACTCCGCCCTCTGTGGGACCGCGCAGGAAGAAGCGCCGTTCCCTGAGACAGCCGGAACCTGTAGCCACAGCGACGCGCTCGCCGGAGAATCTCCCTCGAGCCTCGCTTTCGCCCTCCCCGCCTCTCTGACACGCAGCTGCCGCTCACGAGCCTCACTGCCGTCGCTTCGGAGGATGAGGCCGAGGGACACGCCACGAGGGACTGCTGCTCTATCCTGGCATCGGACAGCGAGGAATGGTCGCTTCATTCCGCCGCCTTGTCGATCCAGGAATCCACCCGTACCCGCACTGGGGCTGACGCTGAGCTAATGCGCCTGCTAACTCAGGCCGTTGACCGCCTCGGGCTCGAGTGGTCGTCGCCAGAGGAACCCGCGCCGAACAGGCTCGATGGATGCTTCCTTCAAACTCGCCGCCGCTCAGCTTCAGCAACGAGGCCCGCTCCATTCCTGCCGGAACTTCATGCGGAGCTGACGAAGTCGTGGAGTACTCCGTTCTCTTCTCGACTAAAGTCACCGGCCTCCGCGTCGCTCTCCCGAGTGGACGGCGCCGCCGAGAAAGGGTACACGGCTATTCCACCGGTGGAAGAGGTGGTCGCACCTCTGGTTAACGCTCGCGGATATGAGGGAATCTGAGCGAGCCACGTTTCTGAACGCGCCGCTTACCCCCACTGGTCTCTTCGGCCCAGCGGTGAACGGGATCGTTGATCGCTTTTCTGAGGTACAGAAGATCACACAGGCCATGAATCTCTTCCTGCCGCGACGCTCGAGTTCCGCCACAGGCCGCTCTCGCGAGAGACAAAGCCAGTCTCCTGTGTGAACCAGCACCCAGCGTCCAGCATAGCCCCAGCCTCAGCCTTCGCAGCGACGTCAGGTCGGCCGCCCTAGATCGCGCTCAGACAGCCGTCACAGACCGCCGCCTCTCAGAGGGCCTCGGCAAAGAATCACGCTGAAATCTGAGCACGCAAAGCCCCTCCTAACAGTAAGAGAGAAAAGACGCGTGTGTCCCGCTGCGGCCGAACCGCCGTCAAAGTTCATTTCCCTGTCAGTCCCCTTCAAACAGGCTACTGCAGCAGTTCAACTAGCAGCCAACGAGCCGGTTTATTCACCCTCTCGCCTGCACACAAACGCCGTTTTCACGGCGACCCAGAGAAATCTCAAAAAGAGTGTAATGTCTGGTCCGGCTCACGCCGTCAATGCTTTAAGTGTAGTGAAAGTGCCCACGCCCCAGTGTTCACCCCTACACATAAGCACTCAAAAGTCTGTGTCACTCACAGAGCACACTCTCATAAAGCGCAGAAAAGCCGCTCGAGTGTTGAATGTAAGAAATGTGTCCACAAATCTGTGCCCACTATCTGCCTGCTCTGTTACACGGTCAAAAAAGCAGGTTATAAATGTAAGTCTCGTGCCCGCCAGAGAGCGCTCACGCTTACTAACACAAACCTCTCCCCAGGCCCCGCCCGCGCGCTTAAGCGTTATCACAAAACGCAGGGCGTTAATAAAACGCTCCCCTTCTATTATGATCGGGGCGTTAGATACAGTTGTAAGTCTCGTGCCCGCGTTCACGCGCTCACGCTTACAGAGAGCTTTTTCACCCGGAGCACTGCTCGCGCGTCAAAATGTGGCAAAAGTTTGTTCCTCATCCCTTATGATCGGGACATCTCACAGAAATCAGCCGGTTTCGGCTGTCAGCGAGCCGCCATTGCCCAGAACCGAGAGCCCGCGCGGAGGCCATTTGCCCTCTAGCGGCTCACATAGCTGCGTGGGAAAACATCCCAGGGATTTCAGAATGGGTGTTGAGCACAATAAAGCAGGGCTATACACTTCAATTCATTCGCCGTCCCCCGCGTTTTCGAGCCCGGACCGCGACGATAGTGAATGCGGAAGTAGCACACCTACTTCACGCAGAAATAGCAAAGCTGCTGTGCAAAGGGGCTATAGAAAGGGTACCGCCTTCTCTAAGCGAGTCAGGCTTTTACAGCCGTTATTTTCTCGTGCCCAAGAAGGACGGAGCCTTCAGACCCATCCTAGATCTGAGACATTTGAACAAAGTGCTTGCGAGAAGACCGTTCAAAATGCTTACGACCAGAAAAATCCTTGCGCACGTTCGCCCGAGGGACTGGTTTATTTCTCTAGATCTGAAGGATGCATATTTTCAGATTCAGATAGTACCCCGTCACAGGCAATTTTTGAGATTCGCCTTCGACGGTCAGGTATATCAATACACCGTCCTGCCGTTCGGCCTGTCCCTGGCACCCCGTACATTTACAAAGTGCATGGACGCGGCGCTCGCCCCTCTGAGAAGTCAGGGGCTGCGAATAATGAACTATCTGGACGATTGGCTGGTATTGGCACAGTCAGAGACGGAACTTCTATCTCACAGAACAGTGCTTCTCAGTCACCTGGAAAGCTTGGGTCTCACGGTCAACTGGACCAAGAGCTCATTACTGCCCAGCCAGTCAATTTCCTTTTTAGGAATAGAACTGGACTCGGTAACCATGACGGCTCGTTTGTCGGCACAGCGCGTGCGCCGTGTTCGCCACCTAGCCGCATCTTTCCAGAAGGGCAGCTTCCTCCCTTTGAAAACTTTTCAAAGGATGTTGGGCTGTATGGCATCAGCTGCAGCGGTGCTCCAGCTGGGCCTACTGCGCATGCGCCCGCTCCAACGCTGGTTGAATGCTCGTGTGCCCCCCCGAGCCTGGGTGTCTAGCGGCCAGAAAATCAGAGTGACTCAGGCCTGCATAGCGGCTCTGCAGCCCTGGTTAGCGGCCAACTGGTTCCAGCAGGGAGTAGCGATGGGAACCATCTCTTACCGAAAAGTCATCTCAACAGACGCGTCCAGGCTGTTGAGGGCAGACCGGCCTTTGGCCAGTGGTCAGACTGGGAGAAAGAGTTTCACATAAACTGTCTGGAAATGATGGCGGTCGAGAACGCACTGAAGTGCTTCCTCCCGTTCATACAGGACCAGCATGTTCTTGTCCGCTTGGACAACACATCTGTGGTATCCTATATAAACCGTCAGGGCGGTGTCAGATCCAGAAATCTCTGCAATCTGACGGAACGCCTCCTTATTTGGTCTCAGATGCACCTGCGCTCGCTGAGGGCGGCGCATGTGCCTGGCCATCTGAACGACGGCCCAGACAGACTGTCCAGAGACAATGTTCCCCCAGGGGAATGGTCCTTGCACCCCCAAACGGTCCGGAAACTGTGGCGCCTATTCGGCAGAGCGGAAGTCGACCTATTTGCGTCAAAAGACAACGCTCAATGCCCAATGTTCTTCTCGAAGGACGAGGACGCGCTGGCCCAGGTTTGGCCCAGCCTCCCGCTATATGCTTTCCCTCCGGTCTCTCTGTTACCACAGGTGATCAAGAGAATCAGGGAAACGCGCCACTCTGTGCTCCTCTTAGCCCCGCGTTGGTAGAATCAGATTTGCTTCCCGGAACTAGCACGGCTGTCACTTACAGCTCCGTGGCCGATTCCGGTCAGGGCAGATCTCCTCTCTCAGGCTCGCGGCACGATCTGGCATCCCCATCCAGAGCGCTGGTCGCTGCATGCATGGCTGATCAACGGGTACTCGTTACCCTGCCAGAAGGAGTGATGAACACGATCACGCAGTCTAGAGCCCCTTCCACGAGAAGGCTCTACGCGTCTAAATGGTCGGTGTTCTCCGGATGGTGCACCGACAGAGGTCTGGACCCGCGGACATGCGGGGTGGCGCATCTGCTCACTTTCCTACAAGAGCTGTTGGATAAGGGAAGGTCCCTTTCCACGCTCAAAGTATATGTGGCGGCCGTGGCAGCGTTTGCAGAATCAACGCACGGCCAGTCACTGGGAAAACATGAGTTGGTCATCCGCTTCCTTAGAGGAGCTAGAAAGATGAATCCGCCGTGCCCCCCGTCGGTTCCTATGTGGGATCTTTCATTGGTCCTCGAGGCCCTGAAAGCTTTTCCTTTTGAACCACTAGACTCCGTGGGGTTGAAATATCTATCACTGAAAACGTTTTTTCTGACTGCACTGTCATCAGTAAAACGCGTAGGGGATCTGCATGCGCTGTCTGTCAGCGTGTCGTGTCTTGAGTTCGGACCAAATGACTCTAAAGTCATCCTCAGACCTAGACATGGCTATGTCCCTAAAGTGATGGGCACTCCATTCAGAGCGCAAGTTATTTCATTGTCTGCTCTCCCAGCATTTGACAGTGAAAGTGATGTGAACCTCCTCTGCCCCGTCAGAGCGCTGAGGTTTTACATTACGCGCACCGCCTCCTTCAGGCACTCGGAACAGCTTTTTGTTTCGTTTGGTGGGCGCACCAAGGGTTTCGCCTCCTCGAAACAGAGCCTGTCCAGATGGATAGTAGACGCTATAGCGGCCGCTTACGCGTCAAAGGGTCTGCAATGCCCTCTGGGCATCAGGGCTCATTCCACGAGAGGCTTGGCCTCTTCGTGGGCATGGTCCAGCGGGATTTCTATCCATGACATATGCGTAGCGGCGGGCTGGAGCTCCCCGTCTACCTTTGTCAGGTTTTAGAACCTAGAAGTTCCCGCCTTGCAGGCTAAACTGCTGTCAGTCTGAACGAGAGGTGTATTCTGCCCAGATCTCCTGCTCAGATCACTCTCACATGACCCAGCTCTCCTGGTTGAGCTACACTAAATGGGATTATGCCATGTGCCTATACAGACCCCGCGCCCATGCTGCTCTGTATTCCCTATGTGTGCTTATGTACAAATGATGGCCGCGTGGCCGGCCACCTTATTCTTTCCACTTATGGGGTTCCCCCCCTAGAAAGATCGGGGTCTCATGTGGATGCTTGACGCGCACGGCGTTGACAAAGTGTTCCCGTAGCGTAAGCTAAACTTATGCAATACGAGAGAACCTCTCGTAAGAGAACGATACTCGGTTACTAACGTAACCTCGGCTCTCTCTAGAGAGGGAACGAGTATTGCGTAACCGGCCGTGCTCGCACCACGAGCGACTTCGCTTTAGTCGACAAAAACCAGGGAAGCAGCCTACAGCCCCTTTCCTTTATAGGCTAAGCCACGCCCATTCTGGCGGGCTGTGACGCTATGAAGGCGCGGGCGCCCTTCATTGGGCGTGACGTCACGCCGGGCTCACTGGTAGGCTGCAGCAGTTGCCCGCAGGGCAGCCAATGAGCACGCAAGATAGCCTGCTCTAGGTCTGCTAGCTGCTGCACTGCGTTGACAAGGTATACAAAATTAAGGATAATTTTTGGCTTCAGTATCTCGAGAAGATGAATCTTTCCCGTAGCGTAAGCTAAACTTACGCAATACTCGTTCCCTCTCTAGAGAGAACCGAGGTTACGTTAGTAACCGAGTATCGTTATCTTTCACAAGTTTTGACAGTCATTGAGAATTTTTTTAGATGAGCCAAAATACTTTTTCGTACATTCACTAAATTCATTCAAATGGTAGGAAGTAAAAAAAAATCATACAAATCTTTACTTTCCTCAAATAGGAGCTGAATATGTTATGGCTGGGGTTTTCAGTCTTTTTCAGGCCAAAGTGCCCTTGGTGGATAGACAGACAGAGCAGGACCCCCCTTTACATATTTTATTAAACTATGCATTACATTTACATTTCGAGCCTTGCCTATAATACATTGTGTATAATGTCACGTACTGTATTTACATGCTTCACAATGTTTGCCTATTGTAATTTTTCTAATCAAAGAATATTGTGGTTCTCTATTGAGTATTGTACTTTACATAGAGTATTTGGTTTACTTACTATTCCTAAATGCTAAAACATTTCAGGCACATTTCTGGAGAATACATGTCAATACTGCTTTTCTGTTTGATTCTGTTATACAGATTTTTTTTGTGTGGTTCAGTCACATTCGTCCTCTTCCGAGCATGCAGTGGGACATGGGTCACTTATGTGGTTCCATTGTTTGACTATTTGCCAGTTTTATTTACAAATACTAAATACTAAATTACTGAGTTTACTTACCACTGTTGTTTCACATACCAAAAGTTGATGTCAGTGTGTGGCTTTTTTGTGTGTTAATGGGATGTCAGCATTTTAATAAAACAGGCAGGCACATTGTTATCATTACACAACACTCATAGAAAATATGAGATAAAGTTCATAATGATTACTTGAAAATTATATACATAAAGGCTGCAGTTTGCGTACATCTCTTGTTAACTGATACAATTTAATGTTTCAGTTGGTTATTGTTATAATGATGGCAGATTATATGTCATGGCAACTTGCAATTTTAAGAGAATCCCTTAAACTAATTAAGTAAATGAATTCAACTCAGTAAAATCCATGCATTTTTCTATGAACACCATTCGAGTACTTTGTATCAGGGAGGGCCGCTGTTCTCTCAGCTTACTGGACTCGGGCTATTCTGAGCCCTGTTTACGAGCTCTGTGTCTTTTGCTCGGCATTCAATGCTGACCTTTAATACCATGAAGAGGCACAATGAGCACCAAGCCCATCATTATTTCCTATTTTTTACACAGACTTTCCTGACCAACAATCACTGAAGCCCACAGATTGTAAACGGCACCATCCGCCACAAGTGTCCACAGAATGTGGCCTCACGGGCGATGTTTAAGACGGCTATACATAGAGCCCCTCTAAAAAAACCTCCATTCCACAGTGGCTGGGTTAGCTGGAGGGGGAGATTAGAGACATGGCTGGCTCTTGGGGTTGGTCTGCTCTGTCAGATGTTAACCAGCGTAGGGTGATTGAGTTGGCAGAAGAAGTGTATTATGTGACAGCTTGCTGATGAATATTGAATAATGTGTGTTGCTACATTAGCGTGGGATTGTGTGGTAATGTGACAAGTGTACATGTGTGCGGCACACATATACAAAAGAGGGTTCAAATATTTTGTGTGGGTGTGTGGATGTAGGCAAGTTGACCACATGGCCTGGTGCTTGACGCTAATCTCAGACTATTCAATATTATGCAATATGCATTAGTAGTGGGGATTTTTCACCAAATCTTTCTGCAGGTTACATCGTCACACCAATGGGTAGCAACAAGTGACTCCCTTTATGAGTGAGTCAGTGAATCATTCACTCAACCGATTCATATTGTGTGTTCGCAGAGGTTGTCACACATTAGTTCTTGGTATAAAGTTATTTTTGGATAGTAAATCTTTACAAGTATCTGCTTACTTGGCTAAAGGAACATATTAAGTTTAATATCAGGCTGTGAAAGACACTCTGATAGATAAAAGAATGACAGCATCAGTCTGGCTTTAATAAGGTAAACAATAAAGGGACAATCAGTGACGGGGAAATGGGCTGCTCAGTCACGTCTGGTACTGTGGTTAATGTCTGAAGTGAGTTTAGCACTTGCCAATGTCACGTCTGAATGGGTCAATCATTCATGGATGATGTGTCACTGCATAAGGAGGATATTAGAGGGAGCGTATGGAAATGAGAGAATTACATGTTAATGGACAGCCCATTGTTTTGATACTATGTCCATAGCTTTGATCGTTTGCAGGTGTGTTGATAGGAACTAAGCTATGCTAGGAGTACTAGTATGTTGATCTTTCATGTTTTCAGGTTATAATTTCTATTAATATTTAAAACTTGTTTTTATCTTTTTTTATCTATTTACATTTTCATTTTAGTTCAAGTTTTAGTTTAGTTGTGCGTCTTTATTTCAATATTTATTTATTTGTCATTAAAACGATGTCTCAAGAAATGCCTACAATGTGCTATGTTTTGAACTGCGTTAAATTTTGCAGCTCTGTCCTCATAAGAGTGCCCAACTGTCAGAAAGCATCAGCTATAGAGAAGTGGAGGTGATTCACCCCGGGACCCCCTCGGGCAGGCCTGCTCCGCACACCTGTCATCATGCCCTGGCCGCCTTTGGGCATGAGAGCGGAGGCTGTGATGGCATCTTAGAGGAAATCTGTGAAATGCATTCCTTTATCAGAGCCATTCACATACTCAATACTCTTATCGATCTTAGCCTGGTTCAGGATAAGCTCATACAGGAGATGTGCTTACATAAAAAGATGTTTAACTAGTCATATGTTTTCTGTGGGTCATGGGAGCTGAATAATGTAGGCCTTGTGTCTGTGAAGAATGTGTGCCACTTGTGGCACAAAACAGAATTGGAAAAATAAGTAGTGTTTCCAAACAGTTTTCCCAAACATTCATACCGTCTGCAGTTGAGACTATATAGAATTGAGCTAATTTCTAAAAAGGTAATTACAAAGTTAAAGACCTAGCCAGGCATACTCTCTTCTTTTTGTCCCCTATACTCAGATATAGTTTACTTGCAGTAGCTACTATATATAGGATATAGTTAGAATACCCTAAAAAAATAAGTGATAAAACAAAATAAAACTCCAGAAGTTAGGTCAATTTAACAAAACCTTTTACACATATAGCTCATCCCCATTTACTTTGTGGACTGTGTAAACTAATCTAATTGAAATGTTATGTTTTACAATGGTTTTTTACCAATTCATTCTTTCTGAATTACAAGAAAACTGCAGATTCTAAAAAAGTTAAAAAATCCCATCATCTGTAATGGCGTAGACGAGGAGTGGGCAGCGCTGGTTAACTCTCAGATAGTGTGTGACCTTCTCATGTGTGAGCTGGTGTGTTTGTTCAGGTTTTTGATGGATGAAATCATTACATTTCCTCTCATGTTTTTTTCATGTTACAGAGGAGATTAGTTATTCTGGGATTTAGAGAAATGTGGCGCATTATACATTTTTAATTGCAGCAGCTGTTTGGCCTCTTATATTGAATATTGTGCTTGACGTGGATACTGATTAAATCAGACAAATCAAAGCCACTGCAACTCTTTTTATATTTTTTTTACCATACATAGCTTTTTCTTTTTTTTTTTTTTTGCCACACGTATCTGACCCATCCCAATGCATCTCCTGTGCGGACTCCATAAACCAACCAAATCTAAATATCCCACTTAGTAAACAAGGTATCCCACCAGGTCCTTGCTTTTGAGGCCAGATATAACTTTGTGCAACGCGGAATAAAAATATTCCTGTGTTTGTCAGAAGCCATTTCTATTTTTGCTGTCAAGCTAATTAGGGGCACCAATCAAACGGAGACAGTTTTGATTTTCATGCTCGGTTGAGGTAATTGAATGTTTGTTCATGAGAGCTGATTGGGTTGTGCTCATGTGAATGTTGTTGTTTGGTGCATTAGTGTCGTCGTATGACACTCTGATACGGGCCAGTGACAGATGCCCTGCTTTAGCCCGATCTCCCTTGGGACATCATCATGACAGCTCACATTTCCTCCCATCCTCAATCTCTCACTCAAATGATGAGCAGGAACTCCACTGAGCTTCTCTGGCACTTATTCTAGTGTCAGAGATCTTTTCGTTAATCTTGATATTTGTGTTTAAAGGGATAGTTCACCCAAAAATGAAAATTCTATCATAAATCTTTTCCAAACCTGTATGACATTTAAAAAAAAAAAAAAACCTGTGGAACACCAAAGAAGACATATATATAAAGGGGCAAAAACATTTAAAAATATCTTCTTTTGGGTTCCACAGGGACAAAGAAAGCCATGTTGCTTTGGAACAATATGGGAAATCAGTGTTATTTTATTTTAATCAGTTTTTTTTTTTTTTTTTTTTTCAGTATAAGTTTTAGTAAGTTTTAAACAAGAATTCCTTTAAGCATTTATTTTTAGGTTTAGTAATTGTAATACTTTAACTGAAAATTTTCAGTTAGCTGCAAGACACTAAGTGTATGTTTTTCATTTAATATTTATATTTTATTTTATTTCAGCATTATTTCAGTTAACAACTTTTAGTATTTGTTGTTTTAGTGATAGTAAGGTTTTTGGATGAACCGTTGTTTTAGTTTTAGTAAGGTTTTTGGATGAACCATCTATTTAAACATGGAATTGAACAAATGGGTTATTTAATATAGCTTGTATTTGAAAAAAAAATAATAATGCAGAATTGAATTATGTTGTGTACATTTTTAAATGTGACCCAAAAAAAATCTGTTTTAGGGACATACATGGAGCAGAGAAAAGCCAAACAGGTTGAGAGGAAGCACACTCTGGGTTTTAGCGTGTTTATCAGTGTGTGTATTAATGTGCGGGAGTGAGATTAGGGGGGTGGGTAGCGAGCGTGCCAACGGGAGACCACAGGTGTGTGTTTGCGCTTCACCCCGTTGAATTCTGGGTAATAATAGGCATTGGTGCACCTGCGTCCTGTGCCGCCCCCTCTCTCTCACCTCTAATGGCCCCTAATCACGCTGCCATCAGGCCCTAATACGCCAGCAGCAGTGCCCTGGCAGCTGCCCCCTCTCCCCTGGCAGAGAGCTGTCAATCTCAGTTCATCTGTTTTCTGTCCATCACTCTACATTCTGTGTCTAACCGCTCAATTCCCATCTAAAAGACACACAACATCAAAACGCCATAAATCTTCTTGACTAGATGTGTAGGCCTATTTGATGTCATGCAATCCCGTAGTGTTGCAAACCATTGTTTTCCAGGATGTTTTTGTCACTTAATCAGGAAATACGAGTCCCTGGTACAATTTAAAAAGCATTAACGAGGGCTTATACAACAAACAGAATCAAAGTATTTGTCAAAAAGGCCACACACAGACCTGCTCACAGACACATTGATGTAAACACAAAGCAACACAGTGAAACCGCATCCAGCCACGACCTCACAGCTCTCTGTCACATGGAGTGCGACATCTAAACCTTTCCCACAGAAACAATGATGCCTTTTATTGTGTCCGCTTAAATCCCTTGGCCACATGGGCCCCTTGAGTTTCCTCACACGCACTTTTCTGTGGTTTGATAATTACAAACAGACAGCACAGTTTTAGCAAGTTTGGATGGTGCTTTGGTGGGCCAATATTTATTCAGGGGTGCATGCTTTGCTCATGCCCAAGTGATGCCCAGTTACCCAGAGGGACCTGACCTGATTATCATATCCACATGACAAACTGAAGAAGTTGCTATGATCCCTCCAAACAGTGTCCAATACTGGAGGTTTTGTAGAAATTTATTTCAGTGTTTTTCATTTGTGAAAGCCATTTAATTGCTCATCAAAGTGTCAAATGTCGCAGACCCTTTGGAATTAAACATCGTCACTAGTCTTGCAGCTTATTCTTTCCAAGAACCACCTACTTAGGATGACAAGTCAGAATAACATGTAAAGCGACCAACCACAGTTACATGCTTTTAGATTATACTCCAATAATAGGCTGCATACTTCCCTAATAATCGCATACTTCCCTAATATATTGTAGGTGAAAATCAGTATGTGACTCATAAAAGAGTATAGGCAAAAAGTACCCGGATGACCTATTCTTCCGGCGAGATTCTAGAGTGTGCATATGATGGACTCTTTACTATCCCATGAGGCCACAGGAGAGGATTTATGTATGGCAGTGAAGTGACGCAACTGATCCTGGTACGTCACATGATAATGACAGCATGGCGAATGTAGTACGTCCAGATTACATTCATACTACACACTCATACTATATAGAACATACTTTTTTTAGCTGCCGTGAAGTAATTAATTATTCAAAATAAGTACCTATACTCAAGACAGTGTGGGATTTGCCCATAATTTAAATCATTTTTTAAAAAATCTTTTTATTTTTATTAATATTATACATTTTGTTGAATTCACAACTCCCTGATGGCGTGAGCATGCACAAATATGCTATATTGTTTTAGTGGTTTGAGGGCTTTTTTTTCCAGGGCTTGATTCTCATACTTGTCTACCTTTTTCCTAGATTTTAAGGTGGGTAGCATTCTTTCCACTGGGTGATGTAGTATTTGTGGACTTTTATGAATGATCTCAAAGAGCAGGTGCTGGTATTTTTTTTATTTTTTTTTGTGTGTGTTTGTTTTTTTTTTGGTCACATTTTATATGAGGTGTCCTTATAACTACTTTATACTTAAATCAAAAAATGAGTACAATGTACTTATTACATTGCAAAACAATTTTGCTGCTACTGAGGTGGGATACGGTTAAGGTTTGGTATGGGTAGGTTTAAGAGTGGGTTAAGGGTTAAGGGAAGGCTCAACATTGTAATTATATTAATTTCAGGTGTAATTTCATGCAGGTATTTTTGAAAATAGAAGTACATTGCAAAAACAACACAATAAGTTTATTTTATCAAATGTTAGTACATAGTAGTTAAAGACACCTACAGTAATATAAAGTGGGCCCTTTTGTATGTATTTTCTGAAGACTTAAATGCCACTTACACATTGCCACTGGATAATATCCATACAGTTATGGAATAACCCTGTCCTATTAATATGCGATAAAGAGCATCACACAGATGGCCATTAAAATGTTTTCAGAGAGAAAGAAACAGAGAATTAAGGACCGGAGAGAGATCCAGGTCGCAAAAGCTATCAGCTGGGACTAAAACTCATCAGCCAGAAAACAAACTGGGCCACACATCCCTGTCTGGGTGGTCTGGCTCCACTGCACTCATAGAATGAGCGCTGACTCTCTTCCAGCGGATGTAACAGCAAATCCTGCCAAGGACCACGGGTTTATAGCTACACCCCTCCAGCTCCTGACGCTCTCGCTGCGACCGAAAAATCCTCTGGCTAATGACATACAGGCCTTAACCTGGAGGGGGAGAAAGGGTTAAAGCAAGCCAATTGAGCGAATAATAAGTTCAATTTAGGAGATTGGAGGGCTGGTGTGGAATGAAAACCAGAGGACACCACTGCAAGCTGTTCTGGAGAGAAGGGAACTATGGGATGGAGGGAAGCCTGGCAGGTGGCCAGAGACAGGATGCTGAGTTTGGGGGGTGGGGGGGTGGGGTGTGGCTTTAGTTCTGCGGGGCTGGATGAGGTCAAGGAACTGATGGGTCTTCACGTAATTAAACCAATTCTTACTATTGCACAAAATAGTAAATAACAAAAATTGTCATATATGCTGAGGCAATTCAGTGGGGTTAACGCCAGTGGAAGTTTATCACTTGTATGCAAATGTGTATTTCATAACCCACAATAAGCCCAAGAGAGCACACAATGGAATGAATGCAAAGAAGCCTTCAGCAATCACATTGTAAAATGCAATAAGGCGTGGAATTATTGATGCAGCAAACTTTTCCTCAGTGTAGTTCTTGTTTATTGTGTTGAAATGAAAGTCAGGTTTGTTTTCAGTTGGGACAAAATGGATATTTTGAATAATGTCTGATTCTAAGGAATTTACTTATGCAAGTGTGATTTATAGAGACACTTCAGATAGACATCGAAGCAATATGCTAGAATATTTTTCATTACTCACTAGATTGCAGTATCAAGTGGTTTATTTATTCAAATTCTCCTAAATGGATAAGCACGAAAACCTACATTGTCATTTCCAGTAACATTTTTCCTATTATGGTTTGTTTGATTGCTTTAATGTACAAGCGAAACTGTATTTTGTTTCTTTCCACTCATTTGTCTCCACTTTTAATCCCTCTACTAAATACAACATAGCATTGTGCATTAGTCACTACTTTCTTTTAACTTCTGTGACTGTATGTGGACTAAGGATAAAGCAATTTGAGCCATAGACTTGTAGACCACCCAGTTCAGTCAAGAGTTTGCAGGTAGAACAAACCCACATGCAATAGTTCTATAATTCCTTGAATGCACTTTATTTAAACAACAGCATTTGAAAAACAAAATCAAAGAACAAAACATTGTCATACAAACAAAGAAGCCAAATGATGCACATAAGTTAATTATCACTTAGTGATAATGACAATGCATTCGATTGACAAGGAAAGTACCAATTCAGGAGTGACAATCCTGATTCACATTGTAGGCGTTTATGAGTACAAAAACGATGAAAACGATGAAAATTATGAGATCGTCTAATTTTGTCATCTCCGAAGCAAAGAACTGGAGCATTGTGCTTAGTTCAGAGGCACTGTAAGATAAATGAAAGCATTAGCAAGACGAGCAAGAGCATCCTTCCTCAGAAATCCATTGGGTATTGAAAATTATTATGATGCATTTTCTTCCTCTTTTGTATGTGATATTCTTGTGTACCTGTACATTTAATATCCAAGTCACACATTATAAACACAAGGAAAATCAAAGTTAGGAACATTGTCCAAATCTAATTGTCTAAATAATGTGTGTAAATATTAGAAAGCGGCAATGGAGACCTTCAGCTTTTCCACCCAAAACTTTGAAAGTCAACCTAATGTTATAGTGGCTTTGTAGATGAACAGATACCAAAACAAATGACTAAAGCCTTTGTCTTAACCGCAACACTTCTCAGACATGCCACTCCAGGAGTCTGCTGCCTCTCAAGAAACTACCCTCTCCACAAGACATGATCACCTCCACTTAACCTCGACACCACAGCATGAGAGACAACGATTACTTTCCCGCCTGGTGAACGAGAAAATGAGGGAACCAAGAGATGGTACAGAGAACTGAAAAGATAGAATGAAAATGAAAGACATGGATAATTGGGTAGTGACCTTGATCTAGTACTCATCAGGGACTCTTGGAATCTTCTTTGTTTTCTCTTTGGCGTCACTCTCACCACTAACTCTTGACAAAGATGAAGAGGAGGAGGTGATGGAGTAGAAGAAGTGTGTGGTTGTTCGCTCCCGCTGAGTGGTAAGCCACCCCCATGGTAGGTTAAACACCAGTCTTGGACACAGACACATGCGTGCACACGCTCTCATCATTTATGAGGGTAATTTGGGAGGTGTATATGGACGGACTCATCAGAAGTGCTTGTCTCCAGCTGATCTTGGCTCAGCAGGGTGGCGGGATTTGGAGAAGATGCTCAGAGTGTAATGAAAGAGGCGGTGCAGGCCTCCAAAAGTGACTGATGATTGATGGGCTTAAGTAAGGTGTAGATCAAGCAGGCAATCACTACAGTGTTAATAAAGACCCTTTGCAAATGTATCTTGAATATTGTATATCTTGTCATTCAATGCAACATCCAGCATTCATTCCATTTAAGGTTCAGAAAAAGACCAAGCATTTCGACCACTTGGAGGGGAAGATAATACTTAAATGTAACAAAATTTAAAAAGTTTAAAAGTTATAGGGTGAAATAACCTAAGAGACTGTAGACTGCTGTCAGTGAACAAGAAGAAAAAGTTTCTGATTTAAGAATTTAACATTTTTAGGGGGATTACGATGACAGACAGGGAGGTACATACTTTAAGGTTTATAACCACTTATGATTGACCATAAAGATCCGATTTGGGCAAATGCAGACCTGGGAAAGCTCAGGAAAACAGCAAGAGTGCAATCGAAACAAGGAGACGATGCAGATGAGTAAATTGGTTAGAAAATGGCTAGAAAAATGCAATCTCTCTCGAGAAGTGAGCAGCAGAGAACCACAACACACTCTTGGGCTGCCAATAGTTGCCAGGTAAGCACACCAGGCTCTTATGCCTCTAACACTTTCATGTGAATTATTGTCACTCCCTGATCTTATCATCTAGCTCAAGTCTTTAAGGCCTTACTCTGTTCTTCACTTGAATATAAGTGAAAAATGTAGCATGTGAAATCATAACAAGGTACAAATGATCAACGCACTGGATAACAACTTCTCAAGGTTATATACTTACAATACAACCCAACAGACATAACAGTGTGACGTTTATCCTTGTGATTGGGATGCCATCTTCTATCATTTCTGATAAAAAATATGTTTATACCCATTTTAACTAATGTTCTGCTGGAATGCATTACTCATAGGCATGTGCAGGTGTGGACACTGTGCCTATGTGAAAAGGGGCTTTCGCACCGGAACTAGCAACCAGGGTGGTTCCCCGTGAACTAAATGTTCCCCTAGGGTCGTTGCATTCGCACTGCCAGTAGGAACTCTGAAATGATGTAAACCGCACTTGTTGTTGTGACTTTTATTTTGACGGTGCGACGGACATTCATTTTGTAGGTGCTGAGAACGCCAGAGCCTGACCACACAACACTCTCATTCTCCATCTTCATTAGTTTACGATCTGCATAACATTCCTGTCTAATACGTTATTAGATAGAACTGTTATACAAAGAAAGTAAAGTGTATGAAAAAGTATTAGTGTTTGCCATGTGGTTGATCTCCAATGTCGCTAGCTGAGCAGAAATACAGGTCCCCTCAAAGTCGTGTTGGATTTTCTCAGTGTAAATGTAGAGTTAGTTTGTGGAGTAAATATATAGCCTATAATCTGTGTGTGTACATGGATTTTTAAAATAGCAGGTGCTAGAGTTTTGCATGCGCTCGGCCAATCAACGTACAGTTACGTCACTGGTAGTTCCTATTGTGCTGGGTTAGACCCTTCTCTGAAGTAGGAGCTAAGTTCCCCCCCAAAAGGCGTTCCTAGAACTAAAATCATTCCCAGTTCCTATGGTGTGAAAACGGCAAGAAGCGGGTACTTCCGCCATTAGTTTTAGGAACTATGAAAAGGTTCCTCCGGTGTGAAAGCCCCTAAAGAGTCAGGATGCTCAAAGTAATTGCAAGAACTACATCAGCATTTTGCACATTAAAGATTCTAAATAAAACATTTCCATTTGAAATAGACAAAACATGGACATAGACCACAATTATCACTTGTTTAAAACAAAAACAGTTTAAGGGTTAGCATATGGTTAACAACAATATTTTGTCTATTATCTGTGAAAGAGCAAGTAGCAGCTGATTTTTTAAAAACAAAATCAGAACCCTGGATCCAAGTGTTTTGCCATGATGTCATGGACAACTTGCAACAGGTGGCCATGTTGCATCAAGTTACACTGATCAAATTTTCAATCAGAATGCAGAGTTCATGCTTGCTGAGTTCTGATTCTTATGCACAAAAAAGATCATAGAAATTCCAATGATTCCTCTTAATTCTATTGTTTTAATATTTAACGCCTCCTCTGCCAAGTGCTGTTCTCTTTGGAAAAGTACATAATGCTGATAGAATTGACAGTATATATCACATGATTCACTCAGTAACTGCTTCTAATTCTTTCCTCTGTGTTTGGCAGTGTTTCTTTCTTTCACAATGTCTATCATCACCAAAACATCTGCTGCAAGCCAAGAGCTGATATTAGACCATGAAAATAGAACTAAAAATAACAGCAAGAACAACCATAATAACAATAACAACAATAATAATTGAGGGTGAAGATAGCAATAAATAGTGCTGTGGAGATGGGTGTGGCTAAGTGTGGTCAAATCAGGACATTGTGGGCAACAGTCAGTAAAAGAGAGAGCCGTGGGAGGTGACGGAAGAGAGAAGGACTACCACACTTTCTCACAAGCGCATTTGCTTGAAATGGTTCATTTTTCTCCACTAGGTCAGAAGCAGATGCAGTTAGACTACACCCTCAACATTGTCCTTCTGTCAATAGCAGTCAGTCCTTCTGCCTATTACATATTATTCTCTCTATCTCTGAGAGAGCAAAACTGTAATGAAACCAACGGTTTAAACATATCTGTATAAAGCAAACCTTACGGATTAGTGATGTGTGCAGTGTGTGTTGGGTGTGCATAGGTGGTGGGGGTAAAGGAGTGATTTCTTGAACTGTGTGGGACTGCTTGGAATGATCATTGTGGCTGGTTGTGGGAGGGATGGCGCGGTCTTCAAAAGCGCTATTGCGCTAACTGTAGACCTTTCAGCACACCACATGTTTATAGTAGGGTTCCTGGGCTGGGCTGATGTGTACACCCAAGAGCTCATCTGTACCTCCAACCCAACTGACTGCTTTAGCAGTCAAGCACGGCCCTCCGTTGGTGACCGACAGAATGCCCCATCATGGAGGGGAAGATGAGGACAGCCACAGCCGCCCATTAGACTCCCTGATCGGGAAGGAGTAAAGTTGTTGGTGTCCTATAGGAGATCCATGGCTCATCTAAAGCTCTGTCCCTGCCATTTTAACCCTGTAGAGGTGAAGAGGGGTCACGGATAGTGGTATCTTATAATAGACCCTCTGCTTTCTGATTAGAAATGAAATATTTGGAGAAAGACTGGCCTTCTTGACATTCTTAGCATGCAAGTTTGAATGCTTGTGACAACATGGGGTTAAGGCAGCCATCTTGAAACCTGCCTTAATTTGATGATTTACATCTAGGAATTGAAAGCTTTCCAGCACGCCAAATACTTTCCTTGTAGTACACTGTAGGGATACTGTAGCTTCTGTACCATCACATCCCTGTAAGTAACTAGTGAGGTATGAGGCCAGGAGTAGCTCACAACTAATTTTTCTACATCAACACTTTACATGCCTCCTTAATCAAAATGCAGATCTTGTTTGATTTGGTCCTCAGAGGACACTCTGTCTTTGTCAGTACATTTCTAATCTATCCGCGGCACTCTCCTCTCCTACAGAATAGTTGTAACTGCTCACTCCTTGCCTCTCCCCACCTACAGTATTGTCTTTGTGGAGGCTGTTTTATCTCTGATATTCTGCCTGATCTCGGGGACTTGAGGATGAACCACATGGGGGCAGGGAGCTGGGTCTGGCTGACCCCAGAGGCAGGCCTTTGTCTTTATTCTCATCTTGGCCAGAAGAAACAGCTGGAGTTGAGACAGAGTTGGCCCCTCCGGCCGGCACACTCTCATGCCCACCGTAGATCTCCTCGTGTCCATCTTCACTGGACTCTGCATCCTCTGAACTGGAGAGCAGCTCCTCATCGCGGTATTCGGACACGTCTACACCGCCGCCCTCAGATCCAAGCTCCTTCAGTCGGCCATGATGCTTCACATGATAGCGCTGGTTCTGGAAAAACTTAACGATGGTGTGTTTGGGCAGATCCAATTGGGCTGAGAGGGTGTGAATCGCTTCCTGGTCAGGGTAGAGGCCCACATCTTGGATAAAGCTCTGTAAAATGCCTAGAGCCTCTAGAGAGATCTTGGTGCGGGAGCGAGGTTTCTTGGTAACGTTGCTAACCCCTCCACTGTTGCCTGAACCTGCATTAGCCTGAGGGTTCTCTTCAGCTCCAGAACTGGGAACAGGGTCCTCTCGGATTGGAGAGTGGTCCTTTAGCGGCTGCATGGGCTGTCTGTGAAGTGCCTAGTGAGAAAGATGAGAAGTTTTATTAGTAAACTTATAAACAAGAGTCAGCAGTATGGAATAATTGAAAACTCCTTAAAAGTTCAAAGTGTCCTTTCAATGAATGTCTCTTGGAGTTAATGTCCTCTCTGCACTTAAGTATGTGATCAACTCTGGTAAAAATCCAACCAGACTGCCCCAGGCTATGATTGTTTAACTTTGTATATTGTAGACATAATTCCACAAGATTGAATATTTTGTCATTGCATCGTGTTTAGAGGGCATCAAGGCAACTAACAGCATCTGATCTGACACATCAACCGCATTTAATTCAACAGAGGAAGAAGCTAAACAAATACTCACCAAAAACCAAAATAAATTACATCAAAAGTATCTTTTATGAAGAAATGTGTTTTAAAACAACATTACATTTGATGTATAGTGACAAGTTGGTTTTCATGTAATTCTGACAGGGATACATCCCATCCCTGTTAGCATAGACAAGTGACTGCTAAATTTAACAGAAAAAGTAAAGCAAACACCAAAACACAGCCAGCCAGAAATTACACTTTTGACTTTGACATGAGATGTAAAATTGTTAGCATATGCTATATGATATTGTCTTGTACAAACACAGTGTAACTATTAGCATTTTTCAAGAAGTTAGCAGGCTAACAGAGCTACACTATTGTTTTTACATAGGTTCTGAGGCCCTCCATATGTTTCATATGTCAATGAATCTGCCATTTTCTTCTTGTGTGGGTGGCAAAATACGTTGGTATAGGGAGAGGCACGGAAAGGGGATTGCGGGAATAGAGTGCAAAACAGTGGTAAAATAGGATTAGGAGAAAATAGTATATATTTAGTACAGGAAAGAAAGAGGTAGGCTATCTGTGAGCTCTGATACAAGGGAAGGTGCAGTGTGTCACAGCTGAGCTATCAAATACTGTGGCGCTGTCCTGCTGAGTTTATGACCAGGGTGGGGTGCCTCCACACTGGAATGCTAAGCTATAAATCTGTGGTGCATTAAAATTAAAGGACCTACATAAAGATAATAGTTATGCGCCTCTCTCTCTGTCTCTCTCCTGCTCTCTCTCTATTCCCTAAATAATAACAGGGTATTTTTTAAATAATATTGAGGGCAGGCCAGACCATGAAATTGCTCCGATTTCACTTGTGGGGGCTGTTTTGGGCTGGTGCTTTACAGGAAGTGTGTAGGTTTGTTCTTTTTTTCTTCTCTAGTTCTCCATAATGTATTACTTTCCATGTCTCAGAGAAACAAACAGAGGCCACAAGAAAGAATGAGAAAAAGAAATTTGAAGAAGTTTAAAGATGGTGAATAATTAGATTGACCACAAGGCATAACAGCACAAAATACCCGTTAGCTTAGCTAAAGAGACCACACACACACACACACACACACACACACACACACACACACACACACACACACACACACACACACACACACACACACACACACACACACACACACACACACACACACACACACACACACACACACACACACACACACACACACACACATTCATCCTGTATATGTTTGCTTGTTGTGTATATTATTTTATGAAATTCTGGGAACAAGTTAGTTAAGTTTAAAAGACACATGTACAGTACAATACAAAATGCACAACACACATTTAATAGCAACTTACATAGCATTGTTTTGGCCTCCTAAGGGATATTTTCAAATTCAGAGATGGAGCGCGAGTCCTCTAAAATCGGTTTTAAAGAGGCCTGTTCCTGTGCTCTAATGGTGGACGCTAATGAAGAGTTTTTCTGCCAAGCCAGAGGAGTAATTCCATTTTTAAAATCCTGCTTTAGCTATAAAGCCAACCTCCGATTACCTCCACCATCCAATTCATTCACCTACTCAGTTCTTAAACTAAGTCTTCTCAAACACAGGAGTCACATTTGGACACACGGACATTTTTTTCCCTGAACTCTTATTTCTTTTAATGTTCCATTTTTCCCCAGAACTCTTTTTTTTTTTTATCTCCATCGCTTCCTACTTTTCTAATTCCAAGGACGGGTCTCTGAATTCATTGCATTAGGAAAAAGTATTTTTTTTTTCTTTAAACACAAATCAAGGCAAATTATGGTGAAGTATGAAAGAATTATAGAACATAAAAAATTCAGTTGATTCTTAATGAGGACTGGCCCTCGTGGGGGCGGAGGCAGGATTAAGTGGGGCTGTGTTGCCACTGGAGATGCCATTAACAGGCAGATAAATATGTAATGATGAGAAAGACACTTTCCTGTTGGTTTGCTTGTGCATGACTTCACCTTCTCCAATTATCATGTGCATCATAATTTTTCTTTGCTACATTGCAATACCTCAGGAATGGGTGAGCCATGTATGTGTGTGTCTGTGTCTCTGATATATTTTAAGAACAAGTAGAGTTTAGGCAATCCACAAAAATAAAAGAAACAGGCAACAAGTAACTAAGTACAACACAATGATTAATCCTTACCAACACAGCACACTTTAATCACTCATCCTAGTATGAAAGCATGTTACTGCCTCAGAGTACAAAAAAAAAAAAAAAAAATTATCTCAAAATGTCTATTATTTTCTTTGTAAATGCAACATCTCACAAAGTGACTTTATATCTCGTAATTGTGACAAGTACTTATTTCAAACTTAATCTTGCTATTACCTTTTTTTACGTTTTCACACTGAGGAAGAAACAGGCTTCCATACCTTCAATATGGAAATCAATACTATATTATATTAAATAAAATAATTGATTAAACAAAAGCTGCAGGAATAAACTTGTTCACTGAGCTCTGAATAAGGCCTTAATGTCTTTATTAGAGGGTCAGTGTTGTCCGTGAAAATGTTTGCCATGCTAAGTGTGTGTGTAAGCAAGCAAGTATGTGCATTGCTCGCTCTTCTCCAACCCCAGCACTCAATTGGGGTCCCAATACACATGGCAGGGTCTAGGGGGCACTCCAGTGCACATCGCAGCATCCAATTTAGCAAAAACAAAGGAGAAATTATTCATAAGAAATGTCCTGCCAAATGAGCAAAGAGAGGCACTTAAAACCACGCACACACACACTGCAGAAACAGCGTGAAGACGACGTGGGACCGGGTCAGCCATCTAGATTGTGTTAATGTGACTGAGTTTGTCCCTAAGGTGAAATAAGCTGCACCCAATGGGTGCTAGGGAGTCTGCAAAAAAGGTCACAATTTTTTTGTTGATTTGATAAAAATCTAAGACAAAGAATACAAAGTGAATGACAACATTCTTTCAACAACTGCTTTGGAACAACATTTATGTTTATTATTTATGCTCTATAAAAGGTCTAAATGTATTCTAAAAGGGTAGAGAAAAGATACACTGTACATTTTATACAAAGCAAATCTTTCTTTAAAGATAATATTGTAATAATAAGCTTTTGCTTAACAACAATAAAACATTCTGCAATGCTGTTCTTTTCAAGGATATCCATGTACACACCAAGCATTCTCTTATGAGACAACACAAATTACATGCTTTATTTGGTCTGACATGTGAATGTAAAAGGATTTCATGGTTTAAACCAGAGGAGGACTTGTGCTGGATCTTTGAGCTATGTTTGATTATCTTATAAGGTTAAAAAATACATCAGTGTAGTCTGTTGGTCACACTGAGGTGAAATCTGCTAAATAAACTGTATACATGTATGTGTTGCATGTGTATTCATTCATTAACATGCTCATGCTTAAGCAGCTGGGACACATGTGCTGACTATGGTGGCAGGCAGGCTGGAGCCGAGGGGGCTGCTGGGGATCTAAAGAGGGTCCCTCATTACTATATCAACAAAAAAACTAAAAACCCCACCAACAACAGCAACATGCACATGTATGGAATTTATGTGTTGACACAAAACAATATTGTCAAACCTGTCTAATTTTCAATTTCATTTAGAAATAAAATAGTCTATACACAAAAGTGTCAACAATGGATCAGTGAAGTGTAATTTAAGAATTGATTTAAATGATCAATACATTAATATTACATCACATTAAAAAATATTAATACATATATATATATATATATATATATATAAATTAAAGATAACTATGAATAAGAATACAACAACGCTTTAGTAAATGCTGACTTTCCTTGTGTGTTTTTATGATAAAAGTTGTGCTAAGAGTTTATGGCCAAAGTCATTGTGGAGTTTCTAAAGAAACTTGAGTCATTACACGCGCGTGTGTATGTGATTTGTCTATGTGAGTGCTCCTTCTCTTCCCGTAATTATTAATATCAGGGCTGTGGTGGCACTGTCTGTCAGGGTGTGTCCTAATGGGGCATTTCCTTCTGCGCCCAAAACACATAAATGAGTATATTTACACACATACACATGCTGCCAGCAGACTGTTTATTCCACTAACATAAAAGAGAAAGCATGCGAGAGAGAAAGAGGCGCAATGGGCTAGCACAGTAACTGAGAATCACTCTGTCTCCATTTGTTAGTACTTAATCTTAATACGGCTACTTAAGTTAATAAATGTTTATTAACTTAAGTTAATAAATGTTAATAAACAGCAATCATTGTGAGTGAATTAAACCGCAATGCTTTACTGGCAGGGTGAGAAAGAAGAGTAGGTTAAAAGAAGGTGGAAAGCATTGATCCAAGTGTTTGTAGATTTATGTGTATGCGGTTTGTGTGTGCATGCATTTACATACAAGTATTAGTGTGTAGGTGTGTGTGCATACTGTGAATGAATGCGTGTCTATGTTAATACTGGAAAAGTGTGTGTCCACAGTCTATATTATAATGACCCTGGCTGGCATAGGGGAAAGTCCATTTAATCAGAAGCGTGTTATTTGGAATTCTGTGTATGTGTGTGATTAAAGAGGTTGGGGTGTGCTGGGTTATTAGATGTTGGCAGGAATGCTGCATGAATGATGCTGATATTAAAAATGAAGTCTCAAAGAAGTGTGCATTCACACAATGAACACACATTCATATTATCTTATGAGAATTATGCTTAAAATATTTATATGGAATTCGCTTTCCCTCCACTTTTAACACTAAAGTCTTTACACTTAGGGGTCAAATTAGAATAGTGGAATTATAAAACCGGAATCAAGGTTTCTTGCAGGAAAAAAAACACCTTCTCTCTTAGATTTAAACAGGCATTTTCAGGCCTTTTTTTGGGCAAAAGAAAAGAGAACTTTGAAATAAAATAAAACAAAATAAAATAAAATAAAATAAAATAAAATAAAATGCTGAAAAGTTAGGGTATGTAAGTATGCAATTCGATGTTTCAAAAAACTCACCTGAGGGTCAGTGGGCAAGTGTAGTACAGTGTGCAGCCGTTCGCTGTGGTGATGGCGGGACTCTTCCTCGTACACTAGATCCCTGTCTGTCTGCGGAAGGCTCAGAAACCTCCGGATAGTACACAGGTTCTCCCAGAGAGTCCTGTTCTCTGGGCTGGGACTCTCTTTCCAGCGAAGCAGCTCGCATAGCCATCCCTAAAGAAGGGAAAAGTGTTAATTTCATATCTTGTTTAGCTGAAGGTATTTTTCCAACAATATCACTAAATAGTATCAATATATGCCTTGTCTACTTAGTTGGAAATGCAACCCACTAAAGCTCCGCTATAGGGACTTTCTTCTCTTTTTGGGCATTTATGTCACTTTAATATAGGAATGATGGGCAGAATGTGATGTGAAACAACTCACCCCTCATTCATGTTTTTTATGACTGTAAAGTTTACTTTACAGTAAACAAGTACCACCACAAAGCATCACAAGTGCACTGAGAGAGCTGAGAGTGTGTGAAAGAGAGAGTGAAATGGTGAGAGATTAGGAAGATTTAATTATCTCTGCTAGACTGGTCCAGTCTTTGACACCAGCTGTTGTGTGCAGCCAACCTCTTCCAGCACACATTGTTAATGACCTGAGCATCTCTCTCTCTCTCTCTCCTTCTCCCTCAGCTCCTCCTGGCCAGCTGCAGCAGATGGGCGCGTTCAGCCGTGACCCCCCACCCGACCCCAGACCTGTGAGACCTAACCACATCTGTCACACACATTCATATATATACACACCACCAGAGCAGCACTTTGCTGACACATCTCATACACGCAAACATGCAAAGATGCCCCTGAAACATGCCTTTAGATGAGGTGGTCACACCTGCAAAGTCATGCCGCGATGACACAGAGTTCCTCAGTAAAGTGAGCAGCAGAGACCAAAGGTCTCTCAGGCTATTACATGGTAAGAATTAGGCGCAGCTGGGAGTGGGATCATATTTGACTAAATCAATTATCTCTCTTTGATCTAAATGAGACAGAGACAAACAAATGGTCCAATAGCTTTTGAAAAAAAATCTTTATCAACACTCTGAAATGAATGCCTTTTCCAGCTAAAGAATTAGCTGAGAGAAAATTAAAGAAAATGAACATTGTTGTCCTTTGCACTCAGACAATGTGGTCATTAACTTTTTCTATACCTGTCAATGAAAAGTGAATTTAAAACAATTGGATATATGGATGGATAGACAGATACATAGATATCCACTACTGTTCAAAAGAAATGTCCCCAAGGCTGCATTTATTTGATCAACAATTCAGTAAAATCAGGAATATTGTAAAATATTATAAAAATTTTAAATTAAAATCTTTTTTTTTTTTAATTAAATGTATTCCTGTCTTCAGGGTCACATGATCCTTCTAAAATAATTAAAATATGCTGATTTACTGCTCAAGAAACATTTCTTATTATAAGCAATATTTGAAAACAGTTGCAGTGCTTAATATTTTTGCAGAAATTATACATTTATTTTTATGTATGAGAAAGGAAAACAGAAATGTAAATTGCTCTTTTTATTTGCTCACCAAAGAAAATAAGAAGTGGGTGTTAATTTTGGACTCTGGACAACTTTATGAATAAGCTTAAAGCTTCTAAAACATAAATAAAAAATAAAAAAAGTAGATTCCCATGATGTTCTTTTTATAACTGCTACAATGACAGTTTACAGCGAGAAAATATTTGAGATTTTAAAGGCCTCAAAAGCACTGACTATTGCACTTGTAAGACATACACATACTTCTAGTCACAATATTCTGCATTCTTTATATAGCTATCTGGGAACAAGTGTCAATGTAAAAGGTATGAGAACAGTAATCAGATCAATCTATGGAACACTGCATGCACGTCTGTATCACAACATAAGTCACGATGACTCATTGGACAGAAGAGAAAAGCACTGAAAGAAAGAATGAGATCCTTTGGCAGGATCTGGAATGGTAAGCCAGCGATGAATAAATGGAAGGCATTTATCAGACTATCTGTTGATGTTGATGTTTTTGTTTATCAACTACAGAGACGCGCCAGAATCAGATATATATTCCTGCACAGACGGACACCGTTACTTCCCCTACACTGACTGAGAAAAGAGCATGCAAGCTAAGTGTAAGCTTAGTCTTTTCAAAATAAAACAAATCACATTGAAATCACTGTCTCAATTATCCTATCCCTCAATATTTAAAGCACATAAATTTTTTTTTTATTATATATATTTATTAATTATTTCCATAATAAAAGGGTCCCTCAAGAAGCTATATAAGTTCATAAATCCATTTAAGCAGAAGCACCTGAAAGCACATTAGGTAACCAACCGCACTTTTACAGTGTAAGTTGGGGACATTAGTTGGGTCTTAGTTACTTGCTTAGTTGGGGACATTAAATTTAACATTTAATTTAATATTCAAAAATATTGATCTGCCTGCATTAACACTATTGTACAAGAACTGAACTGAGCTGGACGATGACATCACGGTTTACTCTAGAGCGCCTATATATATATATATATATATATATATGTATGTATAAATTGAACTAAATTAATAACTTTTTAAAAACAAAAATGAAACATTACTGAACTTACTTAAGCTGGACTGTGACGCTATTTTCTTCTGGAAGCAAACTTTTTTGCATTATTTTCCTGTTATCTCTATAAAGCTGCTTCTGTATTGTAAAAAAAGCGCTATATAAATAAATGTCACTTGACTTGTACATTTAGATTAATTAAATGCATTAAATGTATTATTAACAATTATCATATGAAGATACCAAGTTGATTCAATTCTCCAGTATGGACAATACAATTCAATGGAAACTTATGTATAAGATGTCCTTGAAAAGTAGAAGACAAAAGTATTGTTTTCTCTGTGTATTTGTTATTTGAAAATAGTTAACCGAAGTTAGAACTGGTTATTTAAAAAAATGTAAATTCATTTGAAGGTTTAGTTGTGCCATTATGTTATATTGAAGGATAGAAACGTGTCAGGATTATGAACAATAACGAGAAAATCTGGGTAAATAATTACTGAATCAGTTCTTACTTGGCTCTTATTGGCTGCCACCTTGGCAAAAAGTGCCTGAGACACTTTTGCCCGTTTCATCTCTTGCTGGATTTCATCGTAGACGGCTGAGGTGATGTTAACCAGCGGCTCCAGTTTCAGGGGAAGGTCAGGGTTAGGACCACAAGTCTTGGACTGTGAGGGTCCAGCGGTCAAAGTTAAAAGTAACAAAGAAGACAGATTGGTTAGATATACATTCATATTGTAATTGCTACAGAGAGTACAATCTGAGACATTTATGGATGATATTTCAGACCCTTGTTTATAACTACAATGTACTGAGATTTTAGCAGATAAATCATTAAAGCATCCATAAGTAAACTCTTTGTAGTAAATGTTTGAAGTATGGTGTATTGATTTTAGAGTGGTGTTTCTCATTCAATGTTTGAAGTTGCTATGCAGGCACAGGCAAGTAATCTCACATTCCCCAGTAAAAACGATTGCAAGATAAACACATACAGACATAATAGTAATGATAATACACAACCACATTCCCTAAGACCAAAGAATGAGAACTTTGTTCTCATATCAGAAGGATTTTTATTATCTGCATGGGTTCATTCACAATGGTCCTGAGGTTGAAAGCAGACGCATTCATATGCTTCATACAAGCATTCTAGAAAGTCCAAGCACCAGGTTCCAGGTCATTTAATATAAACATGCCATGACAGGAGCAAAGCCATGCTTTCCTGCATTTGTAATTTTAGAGAATCAAGGACAAGAGCTTGTGAACCTGAAGTTTTAATGGGTGTGTGAACCCTGTAATCTCTAACAAACATTAGTATAAACCGTATTCCATATAAATAGTATAAATTTGACCTTCTGTAGTAGCTTGACTTATTGAGCATTTATTTTCAAAATGGGAAAAGTGTCATGCCAACAACTGATCACTACTCATACAGATCATGGAGGTCTCGGATGAGGTACACTCTATGAGGAAATTAAGTGAGTGATGATGTAATCCTCACCGAGTTTGTGATTTTGGTCTTATTCTTCCAAATAGATGCCCACGCATCAGGAGTTAACTGTTCATCGATGCTGCGCTCCCACACTTTCTGCATTGGGAGGTATGGTGTGACATTAGCAATAAGGAGGTAGCAATCAGATATTAGCAAGTTTGACCCTTAGAAGACCCTTAGAAGAGTGGTTGTTTTAGTGAATTATCCAAATTATTATTCTCAGTATGTCAATATGTATTAATATTCAAAGACAAAATATAATTTACATCATACTAGAATAATAGCTGCGGTAATAACACTGACTTAAGGCTGGAATACACTACAAGACTTTTGCCCAGATTTTTGCCAGACTAGTTGATGCTAGTTGCCAAAAATCAGAGCCACTCAGCAGATTTTGGGCAGTTGGAATCAACATTTTTCACAGAAATTTGCATATATGCATATATAATAGCATATGTGAACCTGTACCACAACAAAACCAGCCATAAGAGTCCATTTTGAAATTGAAGATGAGATTGAATAAATAAGCTTTCCATTGATGTATGGTTTGTTAGGATAGGACAATATTTGGCCGAGATTATTACAACTATTTGAAAATCTGGAATCTGAGGGTGCAAACAATTCTAAATATTGAGAAAATCGCCTTTAAAGTTGTCCAAATGAAGTCCTCGATTCTGCATCCACTCACAAAAATATATATTTTTATATATATACGGTAGGAAATTTACAAAATATCTTCATGGAACATGATCTTTACTTCATATCCTAAAGATTGGCATTAAAGAAAAATCTATATTTTTGACCCATACAATGTATTGTTGGCTATTGCCACAAATATACCCGTTCGACTAATGACTGATTGTGTTATCACATATGATAAACACAGACTCAAATTTTTTAGCTCCAGACTATGATTCCATCCAGTCGGAGGATATAAAACATGTTTGATATTTTGAGCCAATTTTAACATATTGTTTTCATTTGTCATCCATCTTCTATCAAAAATGTTTTTTTCCGTGAGTTTGTTGTGTTCTGAAAGACTTGAAAGTCTGGTAGTCCGTGAACGTTTAGTATATGAAGCCCAGTTTTTTATAACTATTTACGAAGTCGGCACGTGTGTGATGCCTAGTATTTTAAAATCTCTTCAGATTTTAAAAATCGTGTAGTATATTACAGCCTTTACTAAACTCAGTTCTTGCATTAAAAAAAAAAAAAAACGTAGCTGTATAACAACCTGATACGGATTACAAAGAAAACACAAAGTGTAAGCCAAACAAAACAAGTACATAGATCACATGAATTCAGACAAGAAACAAATCTTCTCATAAGCAATCTCATAGGCCTACAGATAAACAATTCAGAATCAGACACAACAAAAGCTTTCAGGTATGTTTACACCCAGTCAATAATACACACACAAATGCAACAGGGGAAGAGGGATTTGTAGGGGGCCGAACCTAGTCAAGTGTGAGAAAGCGGGGTACCTGAGAGAGGCGGACGCCCCCAGGGCTGGGGTTTGTGCTTGGGGGTAGACTCACAGGGGGGTTCATGCTGCGTTCTCGCTCTTCCTGGTAAATGCGGTCCCTCTCGCTCTCATGTAAGTTCAGAAAGTTCTGCATCGCTTTGAGGTTCACCAGCAAGGACTGAGAGGCTGAGCGTGGGTCTTCCTCTTTTCGCAAGATCTCTGACAACAGGCCCTGTGTACACACATCAACACATACGTAAGCACAGAGGAAGCTATTTTTTTTCGCAAAACATTTATGCAGTTACTTCACCTGCACCATGCAGGTCTCTACCCACACTTTGACTGACTGTGCATGATGTTGGATGTAATTGAACATAATTTAGACCTACAGTAACTCTGTGAATTCACCAGGTGTGTTTTCCGCTGAGAGGGTATATGAGAGAATCCAACCTCTGGATACCAGATCAATGACATGCTGACATGCTCAAAGTGACTCATAGATCTGAAACCTCCAACAGAACAACTCTGACACCTTGATTATCCTCTTGTATTTAGTTGTATAAAATTAAACTTTATTAGTCCCGATTTGTACATAATTTAGTCTGTGTATGGGATAGTGACCAGGGCTAGCAATAAACCTTATAGATATTGTGTTGTGATATTCTTTTTTTGAGATAGATGTTTGCTGACATTCAATATATTTCTCAATATTTATGTATTTTGCATTGGTCTTTACAAAAAGACCATTAAAATAAAAAAAAAATTACAAATTAAAACATAATTGGTATGTTCTGAAGAAGTTCTTTGCTAGTATACTTGGTGTACCTTCTTTCTTGTACCTCGTTTCCTCAAGGTTTCTCTTTGAACTGTCTCCATCCTGCGAACAATATGTGTACTATTTTAGCACCATGTTGTCTGTACTTTACCTGTGTACGGTTGAAGGCAACTCGAGCGAACACTGCCTGCGAGACACTGGCCCTTTTCAGCTCATCTCGCACCAGTTGGTAGATATCAGATGAGACTTCTGCAGCCGAGGGGTTGGACCCGGGCTCTCCAGGGCCACCAGACTTGCTAGGCCGCGGGATGGGTGGGTGATTGAGAAACTGCTGGTTAAGAGCCTGCGGGTGCTGATGCAGGAGGCGGCTGACGGCCAGCTGCTGGTTGATAAGATGGGCCATGGCTAACTGCTGTCTCACCAGCTGTGGACTGAGCTGGGGTGAGAGAAGCCCTCCGGGTGCCAAAAGAGGTTGCAAGGCGGCAGACGGAGGTGGAGGAGGCACCTGTGCCCGTAGTGGAGGACTGTGATGGAGCTGCCCATGAGATGATGAAACTTGCGGCTGCCCTTGGGATGGAGGCTGGGACTGGGCTGAATTCTGAGGTTCTCCAGAGCCACCTTTCACAAGAGAGCTGGTGCTGTTCAACGGACCGAGCTGTGCTAGACCAGCCAGGTGAGGGGGCGGACGCTGAGCTAGTACACAGAAGTCAGCAAGACTGTCCCTTTCAACTGTAGAGGGATGGATATGCGTATCAGACACAAGAACAAACTCTGTAGTGTTTTAGTTGACAAATCAAATACAGGTCTTTTCCCAAACAAACATCAAAATGTAGATGCTTACCCTTGATTTCCGAGCTCTCCCGCCCTTGCCACAAATAATCCCCTAAAACAGACACAAGGAACACATAGTAAACGACAAAAGCTTTCAATTACTTACTCAATCACGCTTACAATGCAACAACAACATACTTTCATGAGTAGAAAGTTTTACAACTTCGGCTTACAATCGTATGACTGACACGCGAGTCATCCAATGGGGTCTCGCCGCACTGGCACACACATCTGGAAATGCGGACTGAGTGTTTAGCTCTGGGAGGCAAAGAGCAGAACTAATGGAGGGGGCTTGGTGTAACTCAACACCACTTACTCTGTCAGCGTGCCGAGGATCGCTTTATTCTTTGTTGGCACTCGCTCTCTCACTGCACTTGGGGTTTAGCCCCCACTTTGATCTGTCCTGCTGTGTAATTATTTCACTTTTTGAAGAGGCAATGAGAGGAGGAAAATTGTCACAGGCATTTGGATGCTAAGAGGCTTAAACAGCGGAGCTGTGGGGCGACTCCCAGTAGGACTTGCCGCTGGGAGACCCCCTGCAGCATTTTGGGGTAAGAAACAGTGGTTAGGAAGTGAGGAGGCTTAGGTTACCCCATCCTGTGTAAGGAGGAGTCATTAAGAGATAATGTATAAAACGCAGCAAAAAGCTCATGACCCTGACCATCTTACCACGCTAGAAATGGGACATCTCATTAAAAAAAAAAAACACAATCTCTGTGTCTGAATACTTCCCGACTATATAGCAGGCGAAGAACAATATGTTAAAAAGAGTAGTATGTCCGCATTCATAGTATTCATGAAACAAGAGTCAAAAAGTACGTGGATGACCTATTGCTTGACAAAGTACCCAGATGATAGGCGAGATTCTGAAGTGAATATCTAAGGCCCAGTTTACTACTCCATAAGGTCACAGGAGAGGAGTCGGCAGTTGCAGTAAAATGACAGTGACAACATGACGGATATAGTACGTCAGGCTTTCATTCAAATTATACACATTAATACTATATAAAACATAGTTTTTTAATGGTTACAGAGTAAGTTCTTCATCAAATGTAATACCTACTCAGACATTACGCGATTTCGGACGCAGCTATGCTTTCCTGACCAGTCTACTGTGCTGATGTCAGGTTAGCATCTTAGCCTTTTTTTCCCCCACTTGTTGTAAGATGGCCATATAACAAAAAATATAACCAAAAAAGTAATTAGCACAAGCCTTACCTTTAATTTTTTTGTACTTCTTGTACCAGCGACCAAACTCTTGGCATTTTGCAGTTGAGACGTTAGCATAGTAGGAACTATTCACTATCGAGGAGATCATACTCTGGAAAAAGTCCAGAAATGAGAGAGGTCAGTAAAAAGGAAGAAATAACAGTAACGACAGAGGATAAGAAAGGAATATAACACACATGGTCAAGATCTTAAAATTGCAATGATAAATGGCCTATAAAATACATTACTGCGGAAAGCCACCCAGGCAAGGCTGATTGCGAACGCCGCAACAAGCTTCAAGCCGCAGTGACAAAAGTAGAGATGAAAAGCCACACACACATGCAAACAATTGATATGAGGATCAACACCCACACAGAGCTCCACTAAAACACATCATGCACAGATATCACATAAATCTCAAAGATTGCTTGCTTACTTGGAAATGAGCACAGCAAGAATCTCGGATACACACCCACATAGACACACACGCATACTCTCTCTCTCAGGGTGAAGTAATTTCTGGGTTTTAGAAATAGCCCATGAATGCGGGGAATTTGAGTAAATTTTGAATTGATGAATGAAACACTCTAAGACAATTTAGGCAACATTAAGCATGTACTGACGATATAGATTGGAACAACTGCTATCACAGTGCAATATTGAGCCCAACATTTCCTTTTATGTTATACTGCAAAGTTGTTAGTTTTGGCATAGATGTTTTACATATCAACTGTACCTGTGAGAGTGGACATTCTTTGGCCAGGGTGCTCTGGTTCATCTCTTTGAGCAGTTCTTTGAGGGCGTTGCGTACTGTAGCGTGGTTCCACTGTTCTGATGGGAGGTCCTCCAGTTTTGCAAAGCTGTATACATAAAACATTATTATTCATCCCTCCATTACAGTAATCATCTTCAATTCCAAATCAATAAACCATGCAGCAGGCTAGGTCAGCAATAATATCACCATGAAGATACAGGGGAACAAACCTGGATAGTACACAACTACACAATGCCTACAATCCTCTCTTTTGGAGTCTATGTTTATTTCCTCAGCATCCAGAAGTAAACTGCAATCAGCAGGCATGAAAGAGTTCATTGTAAAAGTGCAGATAAAAATTTACCCTGGCCTACAGTATCTCCTGTTCTTATATATGCACAGAGCTCTAGATGCTTGCTCAACTGTCTATTATTGACAAAAGAAAAATAACCCCCTAATTATCTGGACACTTAAAATGTTATAATATATATTGAAAAGGGAAACTTTTGTACGTGTTTCCTCAATGCTGAGAATAACTAAATAAGTAATAATACAATATATAGTATAACACCAATTAATATTAATAGATTCTTAATCATTCGTAATTAATTCATTATATAATAAATTATTATATACAACAAACCAATCTTTTATTTTCCCATAGTTTGTATAGAGAGGATACAATATTTGTCAGTTACATTATACAAAAATTATGATTTCACATAACAGCACAAACAGTGTGAGACTTTCCAGTCATCACAAGACAATCAGGAGAAAAAGAGTGCTTACACTTCACTTTTCAAATAAAATCAATTTCAATTAGAAGGGTCTTATAACCTGATACCACAAGATATCCTGTTTAAATTCCACAAAAAACTTTTTTGTTGTTGTTTGTGCTGGCGATTTAAACCTAAATTTGGACCTGTAATTATTTATTTTATATTATTATTCATATTAATTTTATAATAATTTTTTATTAAATATAATATATTTTATAATTCATACATTATTATTATTATTCAATATTAATTAAAAAATGTTTTAAATAATATATACAGTATATCTTTTTATTTTAAATAAATAAATAATGTATATTAATTATTTATTTAAAAAACATTCAACCATTAAGGTTACTGATATGCAGAGGGTTCTCTGCTGAACCAAGGGACTTTTGAAATACCTTTATTTTTTAACTCTTTCCCCGCCAGTGTTTTTTGCTTTTCAAAAAAGTAGCTTTTGTAGCTTCATGCATTCTTTTATTATCTACACTTGAATGTGGGTAAGTTTCACAAAAATGCAACGTTTTGAGCAAAAAGCTGAGAAAATCGTGGTTTTGTCAAAGACTACGTCTGGATGGGATTCAGAATGATGATCAAAATACAGATAGAGTAGATCGAGTCCATCAACACCCACAAAGCATTTCATGTTGATGATCACGTTATTTTACATGTGATATCGCTAGTTGTTTCTGCTTCTTCTTTGCCTGTGTTTTGATAGGAGATTCTATACTCTTTCAGAAGATGCCTTATAGTACCTTATAACAATGAAAACATGGAAAGCTGGTAATTTCCATCTATGGAGGGGAAGAGTTGTCTTACAAATGACGGAAATGTCCGTCAATGATGGGGAAAGGATTAAGAGTGCTCTGTGGTCTCGTACCTCTGTAGCTGAATACGTAGTGTGACCATGTGGTAAACGTCCAGCAACATATCAGCAACCGTTGCCTCTGGAGCATCTGTCAGGTAATGGATGGGCAGGGGGTTCCAGCGGCCCACCTTAATGATGCCTGTAAGAAGGAAGCAGAGAGAGGGCGGGAGTCGATTAACCCCATTTGATCTCATTGTGCCGCAAATTTGTGTAGCATATTTCCATGACATCATCAGAGATGGCCTCATGTCAATGATGGCTGTAATGAAATCTCAATAAGAGAATAAGTTAGGAGGGGCTCCACTCCACTGAGTAGGCAGCTCCACCAAACCAGAACCAAAGCTGGGACATTACATCATCACACAAGCACCCACTTACAGCAAAAATCAACATTAGAGGGTATACAAAACATGAAAGACAGGGAACAAGGAGTGATTGAAAAGAGGGGATTAAGTTAGGTGGGAAACCAACATGATTTCCTGCATATGGCGAAATATATGATTATACATAAGGTATTTAAGTGACAAGGAAGCATAGTGGGAAATTAATCCTATATTTATCATTTGCAAAATAATTTAGACTCCCTGTGGGTTATTGCATCAAACATTTTGGAAATCACACATTTCGGAGGACTTTGCTTCCTTACTTCTCGTTTTCTGCGGTGCTTCATCTTGTGCTATAAAAGCAGACAGCAAGGAACAATAACACCAATGATAAGGCTTTATCTATTAAATACTTATCAGGTCAGGAAGAAGCATCTATCATGCATACGGAGGGCCACACCAATAACTACGGGCCCAAGGGGCGCCTGTGGATCTTTTATAACCGAGGAGCATATATAGGAAGCAGGCGCTCGTCTAGCGCATCGCAGCCTCTGACAATTACGTCCACCCCCAATCCCCCCCACCCCCCATTAATAGGCCGTCATAAACACAGGTCAATGATTGTATGATTAACCCAAATTGACTGTTATAAATGCCGCTTGTTGTGCAAAGGAAGAGACGAGCATTTATGGCATAGGAGTAATCTGTAATCGGGGTGTCATTGTGAGACAAAGCCATATTTATCAACGATGCCATCTGATTGTTTTGTAAATACTCCAGGTAACTAAGGCCATCCCACAATGACCTGGGTGAAGGGACGTCAATTGCTTCCCATTTTAAAGGGATAGTTTGTGCAAGTATGAAAATTCTGTCAGCATTTACTCATGTCATTGGCAACCTATTTTACTCTTTTTCTTCTGCAGAACACAGAAGCAGATATTTTGAAGTATGTTTTTGAACTATAGCTCATGCAGTGAAAGAGTAGTTCCAAACTACTGTACATTGGACCTCACTGACTGTTATTGTGTGGACAAAAAAAAACAAAAAAGACATTTTTCAAAATATCTTCTTTTGTGTTCCAATTAAGAAACAAAGCCATACAGGTTTGGAATAACATGAGGGTAAATGAGTAGATGATGATAGAATTTTTGGGTTAACTATCCCTATAATGGTTAATGAGAAATGTTTTAATGTGTTTAACTATTATTAAACACAATAAAAATGACAATAAACTGCCAAAAGTCAAGCAGTGATCATCTTTTTAGACTTTTTAACTTTTCAAATGTATTTTTAGGGCAATTTCAGTGCATTCACCTTCAAATTTTCTTCATTGACATAAATTATTTAAATTATACTGAAGCTGAATAGGTTAAAAGATCAGGCTGAGGGTAAAACCTAAGCAGCAGTGGCATCTACTGATGGTGCCATAATTTTTTTCCAAGAACCACACTGTGGTATTAAAAATGAATTAGCTGAATCTATTATGCCCTCCGCTCTATTTATTTCCAGATGTCGCAATCATTCTCAAGATGCGCTGTACATGTAAACTGGACCCTGTGCTCACTGCATTATTAACCGTTTTCCAAACACCGCACACGTCCGTAAACACTTTTCAACACGCACTGCTCGTGTGCATGTGCGGTCTGTGCGAATGTATATATTCAACACATCCGACAACAGGACGTGAACCTGACCAAAAACCAAGGGTGTGCAATGAATAGATATAAAAACACATCCACACCCACAAACACTCGCACAAAAGTATTTCCCATGGTCTTAAGAGGGATTGACTGAAGCTGTGAAAACTAAACAATGCTAATCACATTACTATCCACTAAATGAGACCCAGACGCTACCCAGCTTCCCTCTCTCGCTCTCTCTCTTCTGTAATTTTTTTTTGTACTTCAGGCTGTTTGTGTCATCTGAAGAGCTCCAGCTGCTCAATCACACACAGACATACCATTGGATCACTTACCTCCATCCAAACACTATATTGCCATGCCAGTGCTGCCACTAAAGCCTGATTGAATGAGTTCATTTTGGACAGAAACTGTTTTTGTAAATTAGGAAGGGCTCCATTGTTTCTCTCAGTTCAGTGTTTGTGTTTTGACTAGAGACAACAAGACATTCTGTGTGACCCATTCCACCGTTTTCTTCCCCTATTGGCTGATTGCTTCTTATGTGGGAGCTTATCAGTGTCAGAATCTAAACAGGGCCAATGATCTCTGTATAATATCAGTCTTTAAATGCAAGATATTTAAAGTGTATCTAAAGTATACTTGCAATAGTTCCACTTTAGCACAATCAAATATACTTCAGCACTATTTCCGGATAACTAAAGTAGCCTACATTAAGTACAAAATTAGTTCCAATTTAGTAGACTTTAATTATATAAATTTAGTATACCAAAAGTACAATTCCAGGGTATTTATATTGAGTACATAAATATATAAATGTATTTGAAGCATACTTAGCATAAAATAATGTATTTCAAATACATTTTAGTAGATTTATTTTTGACTAGGGTACATAAAAATAAAAAGACACGTTTTTTTGCAAATAAAGAAAAGTGTGCAGTCAGTAAAAAATTTGGGCAAGAAATATGGTACAAAATATTTGTTTTAATTATGCATAGATAAAGTTAAATAAATTAAATTATATATCATTAAAAAATATGAATACATATTTAATAAGTATAATTACTCAGACTTTATAAAAAAAGATTTATCCAGATTTATCTTGCTTCTCATACAGTATTTCTCATTAGCAGTGCTTGAATTCCCCATATTATTCTTGAGAAAGTGTGACAAGCCTTGTGCTTTAACAGATGCTGTTTCTGTCATCCAAAAGTGTTTTAAACATTAAACGGTAAGCATACTGTAATTGCTGTTATGCAGACTTTCAATGCATTTGTTTAATTATATTTCATTTATAATTAAATCCAAAATTTCATGCATTCATCTATTAGAGGTACAATTTAAAAATGTGTTTTTGATGTGTATGTAAATTAATTTATGTCTCTTTATAAGCAAGGCGCGAGAATGCGTCACTTTAGCGGAAATGACAAAATATTGCGGCGCCCCCGATGGACTGATGATGAGAGGACACCTAACGGGGCTCAGAAAGTTGAATTTAAGTTTAAAATAAGTGTTGTCTCAAGTCAAATGGGACAGTAAAGAGGATTTTGTAAAACTAAGGACTCAAGGACCTCTTTTCATGACAAGCAGCCAACGAGGTATTTGTTTCACATGTATATTTATTTGATTTGTGAAAAGCATCATTTTTTTGCATATCGTTTCCTTTAAGACTGTATTGTATAATATGCTGATGTGTTTGTAGTATTTTCAATTATGAATTCACTTCTCATGGCGTAAACACGGCATGGCCAAAGAATTAAAATGCCCGTTTTTAAAGAACCGACCTGTGTCTGTGTTGTTGTGAAGAGAGCTACACATACCAAAGACCATATAGCCTCAATATACAATTTCTTTGTTATTTTCTTTTTCTGTCAAATGTAAGAAAATGTTTAGGTGTGGAATTTGTGAATACTGTGACGTATGGGTGATCTATATAGAATGACTGGATAGCTCATGACGTCATAAACAGTGAAGCCACCGCGCCGCCATATTGGTATTCCCTAGTGAGCTCACGCGTTCTATTGAATCAATAGGAAATTTTATGATTTGACTGAAAAAACATTGTCTAACGAGACACAGTTTTTAAATCTAAAGTATCCCTGTACATTCTCACAACGCAAACATCCCAAGCATTTAAATGGGTATTTGTTTAAAGTCGGAAATTTTTCCAGCTTATTAAAAAACGGCCATTTCTTTGCAAAAGTAATAAAAAGCTGTATGAGAACACTAGTCGGCCGTCACTGAAGAGCTATCTTAACAGGTAAGAAAAACAGTTTGATACTATTAATTATATAGTGAATCCTAAAGACCTATATTTTTGTGAATTGGTGAATATTCAGGTGAATATTGTTTAGTGGCCACAAATGAATAATTCCTCAGCACCTTATACTAATTTGTTCCCTCGTTTTACTATATTGTGGCCACGTTGTCATTCGTTAAATCAAAACGAGGGAGGGAATTTGTTCAACGTGTCCACGCTTTATTAAAACGAGGGAACAAAGTCGTCGTAACAAGGAATTATTTAGATCAGTGGACAGGGCGCATAAGAACGAGCAGAGAAAGAGAGCCCCGGCCGCGCGCGCGCGCGCGCGCACTCTCTCACCGCCTTCAACGAGGTCGGAAGACCGATTGTGTTTTATATATTAGTAGTTTGTTTATATAAAGTGTTTGCTTAGCAAGTACGTGTTCAGGAAATGCATAATACAAATTGTATGGGTTAATGTAACGGTAAACGGACTCTACACAAAGCTCTTTTGAAGCTGTTAGATGGTGTCGCTATTGGACACTTAATTGTGATTATTGCTGCTCTGATGTTTCTTATAGGCTACTGTTGACTGTTTTATCGTTGCTTGTTAAAGAAGCAGCAGCATTAGGCTACCGTTACTCTTTCCTCGGAGAAAACAACACGGGCATAGAGACAGTTTTTCATATAAATAACTACTTATATGGCTTGAATTACAACCTGTGGCAGTTTTTCTACGTCCTTTTGTGAACGTCGTTTTACACTTGTATGCTGCTCAGCGGTTGGTTCATCTTTAAAGTGCCGTCGGGCCTACCAATCTCTGTATAACGGCCGTTGGAGCCCTCTGCTGGTAGGGAATCGTAAGATGGCCGCTCGAACACTTCCGGTGGCTTCGCTGCCTGATGGCAGTTTAGAACGTCATGAGCTATCCAGTCATTATATTGATCAGTGGTGCAGTGCTTGGCATAAATAAATCATGTAAATGACTGTAAACTGTTGACTGGCTACTGTTTTCTACTTTTATTCAATGCTATTGGAAGAGTTCAATGAATATAGAGGGAAGGGTCTAGTTTTGTCAATTGCTTCCAGTTATGATTGGGGGCAAAGCTTTCTTGTGTTAGAATTTATTTTGTGCGCCTCCAAGTATGTTGAGCCCTAGACAACCACAACATGATGGGCCGTCCCTGCTGGTGACCCTTGTAACAGCAGTGAACTTCCATCCTCTGAGACACAATCTTCTTGTCTTTGTTCTAAAGGTATTTGTGGAGATGTATTCCCCAGACAGTGAATTAAAGAAGAGAGGCAAGTCAGACAGATGAAGACAATTTGTGTGATTGTGCCCCGCCCACCTTTAGATCTGTCCTCCTTCTTCAAGTCTGTGTTTATATTACTGGTTTTGCTATGATTTTTGAGGAACGCTGCTGTTTTGTCTTATTGTGCAATGCTGAATGTATGCCCACCGCAGACGTCTTGAGTATTAAAGACATATAAGACAGATGATTCCAACTTTGAGCAGTAGCATCAAATAAGACTGAACTGAGATGCTCTAAAATGTACTTTAAAGGGATAGTTCAATCAAAAATGAAAATTAGAAGATATGTATATATATATATATATATATATATTAGTGCTGGGCAACGATTAAAATTTTTAATCGCGATTAATCGCATGGTTTTCTTGCGATTAATCGCATTGTTATGCGCAAAATTGAATAATGACTTCTAAAGTAGTGTATTGCGCACTTTTGATTTAAATGTACTGCTATATACACAAAAGTGCAATAACTTTAAACAAATAAGGTGCTTTTATACCAGCAGTATTCCCTTTACACAGTAATCTCAAATCTCAACTTAAACATTAATGTAATCAAATCAAATATTTAAACAAAGCTATTTGCCACTGCCAGGGCATTACCTTTTATCTAGTTTGTTAAAACGAGTCCAGTTTTCTTGTTTTTTTTCTGAACAGGTATCAACAGGTATCTTTTATCAGGGAGCAGCAGAAACAGTCTATGTAGTAGTCAGAGGTCATGATCACTACTATATAAGTCGACCAACGTTACTTATAGTAGCTTAGGTTTGGTCATGCCATGGTTTCCCACGTAAGATTACATTAAACAGAGTAAAAAAAACAATTTATACTTTATACTCACGCTGTTGCTGTGTAGCGCGGGTACACTTCGGCGTACCCTGACGTGCACCTCTCCAAAAATGTAACGTCAATTCTACGCGTACCGCAAGCGCTGTGATTGCTAGAACCGCTCCCCGGGTTTCACATGCTCCCTCTGCATGTGTAATTGCGCGCCAACGCGGACAACGACGCAGAGATATAAATGAAAACCAACGCGTAGTCTATTGCGTATTGTCTTCGGCGTAAGTCCGACGCAGAAGTATAAAACAGCCAAGAGTGAGGTGAAGTGGTAGAGCACAAGGTGCAGCGACAAGCGGGTGCGTTCCTGTGAAACCGTTGCGGTCATGCTAGCCTCAAGCACGCGCCCGCGCGTTGCCGAAGTTGAATTGTCTATAACTTTTTATAAAGGACGCGCAGCAAAAATCATTAGAAGAGAGACTGATCCTCGGCTCGCTGTTAGTGAGTTTCCAGAATCTAAATAGTTATTATCTATAGGTTTTATAGGTACTATCCATAGAGCGCCTGTCATTCACTCGCGGAGCGCAACCCTTTAACTGTTCACCAGAGAGAACCTGCCTCTCTCCACTGCTTGTTTGGGTGGGTTATTTGCTGGCTGACCAACATCCCACCCCTCCTGTGATCATGGTTTGACTGTAGGCCTATGTGTATTCAGAGCCAGTGAGCAACAGACTTTCAAAATAATAATAATAAAAAAAACTGCGTTAACGTGCGATTAAAAAAATTGTCGGCATTAATTAATAAATGCGTTAACGCGATAATAACGCGTTAACTTGCCCAGCCCTAATATATATATATATATATATATATAATTATATGACATTCTTCTTTCAGACGAATACAATCGGAGTTATATTAAAAAATGTATTCCAAGCTTTATAATAATAATAATAATTAATAATTTGTTACATTTATATAGCGCTTTTCTGGGTACTCAAAGCGCTTTACATGGGAGAGGGAATCTCCTCAATCACCACCAATGTGCAGCACCACCTAGATGATGTGACGGCAGCCATATTGCACCAGAACACCCACCACACATCAGCTTAAGCCTAGTTCACACTACATGATTTTAAAACGTCGGGCTGAACTGTGCGGTTCACACTACATGACTTGCTCTCTGAGAAATCAGGAGTGTTCATGTTGTTGAGCTGTTCACACCACACGACACAACGTGATTGATCCGCAACAGGAGGTAACGCACTACACGAGTCATCCAACGATTCTTGTCTACAAATCTATCTGTCTAATGTCTATCTTGACGCGAAACAGCACGCGCGCCAATACACAGCGAAGAAGAACACAACACGCGAATATGGACGTCAGACAGAAACTAGTGCTGCAAACTGTTTGCACGATGATTTGCTCTGAGAAAAAACGCAAAAAAAGAAAAAATAAGAGAGTATGGGCGAAAGAGTGGATGTGCATACGCGAACAGCAGGTCTGTGCAACAGAGAGAGTTGGAGGTGAGTACAGCATGTTTATATTGGAGATGTAGCTGCATGTTTATGTTTGGCTGACGGCAAAAATCACGTATTTACCCGCGTATTTACCCTACGTATTTCCTGCGTATTTATTTACTTGCTCTGATTGGCTGCTGCTCATGACATCAGTGAGATTGAGTCGTGCGACAGCTCTGGATATCTAGCATGCTAGATATTTTTCTAGGCTCGGCGACGCGTCTGCGAGGCGTCTGCGAGCGTCTTTGATGCGTTGTTGGCTCTTTCATACTAACAGATTGGCAAGCGTTCATCGCCCGCTAATCCCCCTGCGATTTGCACGCGATAACACCCTGACCTGTCGGCGAGCTCAACGATTTGCAAATCGGGCTTAAATCGGGCTTAAAATCATGTAGTGTGAACTAGGCTTTACTGGTGGAGAGGAGACAGTGATTAAGCCGCTCAGTATATGGGGATGATTAGGAGGCCATGATGGATAGAGGCCAAGGGGCAAATTTGGCCAGGATGCCGGGGTTACACCCCTACTCTTTTTCGAAGGACATCCTGGGATTTTTAATGACCACAGAGAGTCAAGACCTCGGTTTAACGTCTCATCCAAAGGACGGTGCTCTTTGACAGTATAGTCCCCCCAGAACCCACACAGACCACAGGGTGAGCGCCCCCTGCTGGCCTCACTTACACCTCTTCCAGCAGCAACCTGGTTTTCTCAGGAGGTCTCCCATTCAGGTACTGACCAGGCTCAGCCCTGCTTAGCTTTAGTGGGCAACCAGTCTTGGGCTACAGGGTGATATGGCTGCTGGCTAATAATGGCAGTGAATGTCCGTTTCTGTCCATAAAAGTGCATCTATCCATCATAAAAGTGATCCACATGGCTCTGGGGGGTTAATTAAGGCCTTCTGAAGCGAAGCGATATGTTTGTGTAAGAAAAATATCCATATTTTAAACTTTATAAAGTAAAATAACTTGCTTCCGGCCAAACGAACATACGGATTCCACTTAGACTCAAGCGCAACTTATGCGAGTAATGCGACGTACTGCTGATATTTACGCTACGCCCTACACTACTTATGACTTCACAAGTTGCGTAAATTGCTCTTTAGGTGTAAGTAGACTGCGTATGGCCGTTTGGCCGGAAGCTAGAATTTTACCCCATTCACATGTTCAATGTTGAACAGACAGCTCACTGCAACCAATCTGAAAAAAGCAATGAGCTCTGTTCCAATAAAAAGCTGTAAAATGTATGCCGATTTACAGTATGAGCTAGCATCATACAGAGACTGTGGTAATGTCATTAATGAATCATTTTTAACTTGTAAAGACTCTGTTCCTTGTCATTTTCCTCCCCCAGTACAAACCATTGTTCCCATTGCCACATTAAAATTCCTCCTCCCAGTGCTGGGCTTTCATGTGGTTGGCTGGTGGCTTGGCTAAAGCTTATGTGTATCCATCCATACACACTCACACACACAAACGCTACTTCACACACAGTCTGAAAATGTTCCCTAGCTCACATACTCTTTTCGGCAGAGCTAGTTTGGATAGATGCACTGAACTCCTAATGCTTGCTGCTCTGAATGACTTGGCTCCATTGAACGGACGCCCCACTCGTGAAAACCATCTCTAGTGTCATTATCAATGATTAGTAATATACACAGGAAAAAATAAAACAGGTATGTCAGGCCTAAGAAATACTTTCAGAATGTATTATGGTTTTGGTTTTACTATAATATCATAATATAAGCATCTTACATCTGTTATGATATCAGATTCATAACAGATGTAAGATGTACGCTTTTTGTACATACAATGAAAGTCAATGGGGTCCAATGTTGTTTAAAAGAAGAAAGAAAAATGCATACAGGTTTGGATGGAAGGACATGAGGGTTTGAAAGTTTGTCTGGGAAACGAGATAGAGAGGTGAAGACCCCTGGCAACAACAATGATAGAACTGACTTGTTTCTGATTGGCTGCCAGGTGTGTCAGATGGCAGATGGAAGGCTTACTCCTTTGGTCATAAATGTAAGTAAATCAAAGGATTTGTTGAAGACTGAGATAGATCATCACCCAAATATTCTTCAAAAATTCTCCTGTAATTTTCCATGGTAAAAAAGCATACAGGTTTCGAACAAAATGACGCAAATTATGTCAGAATCTTCCTTTTTGGGTGGCCTATCCCTACTAGTAAAGCATTTCTCAAAATGTCCACATTAAAAGTGGGAATAAGTTAATTGTCATTACTCAAAGAAGTGACGGTTCGGCCTCTATCAGGCAACAGAGCGTATTTTCATCAAAATGCCCCAGTTCGACCTGTTGTGGCTGCATGTCAAACGTGGCAGCACAACAATGGACTAGTGCTGTAATCCGTCACCACTGTTAATTGTCTGAAGCCTTAAAGTACAGGTCTGTCCATACAATTCTATAAAAGTACTCAGACCCTTATAATTGAAATAAACAATATCTCCCAGTTAATTACTGGTCAGGCTAATTAAAGAAAGGCAGCGGTGCTGGGAGAGGAGCTTAAATATACCACTACGAGAGAGCTATGCAGGACACAATTCAAACAGGGAGAAAATAGATGGGACTCTGTGTAATTTTGGTTGTGAACCGCAGAGGAAAAAATGTATAATTTAAGCCAGAAATTATTCATTTAACATAAACGCTTGCTTTAAAAACAAAAAGTATTCATTTGAGAGGAGAGCTCTCCCTCTTTCCTTCTATCGCTCATTCTCCTTCTATCGCTCATTCTCAGCTCATTTTAGGAATAAACTGAAGTCAGTGCATCTTGCTAGAGCGTGAGCGAGCGTTCTTTTAGCCGTATCCATCTCCTTTTCTTTTATCTGGCCTCATCTGAACTGATGACTGTGAGGGTGTGTGGATTATATTGAGTCTAAATGGTTTGTTTTCCACTGCTGTCCTCTCCTCCTCCGTGTCCTTTTGATACTGTTTTGCGACCGTGCAGAGGTGACCTCTCGTGTTTCTGTGTTCAGAGGAGCAGCGTCTGGGACTTCCTCACAGATGTGGCGCCATTGTGTGGGCCAGACACGACTATTCTGCCTTTCCAATCATAATGCCGCTTCTATCAATTTGCATACTTGTTTAATTTGATAGCACATTACGGTATTTTTGGAGGATACACAAATGACTGAAGGAGTCGCTGTGTGGGTAACATATTGATCCTGTTTTTGGCTCTTCAAAGGAATCTCTAAAGGGAGTGCTTTAAGTGAATTTATAGACATGCTGTTGACCTGCGAGTGACTAATGTTTTTTTTTTCCTGTTTTCGTTACTGTTTATATTTAGTTGTCACAAAAAGAGAAAGGATGCTTATTTAACATTATTTTGAATAACAAGCTGCAGTCACACACAAACACAACCACGCAGCATTTAATTTTAAAAACTACAATCACTACAAAAACGTAGCAGACATTTCATCAGCCTGACTTAAACGATCATTTAATTAAAGGTTGAAACGTGGCCTTCAATTTTCGGTCTCTGTTTTCTGACAAAACTTTTAAAAATCGTTTAAAAAAAACGCAGCACCATCAAATCAGACAACAAACTTCTTTCTAGTCAGACGTACAGAATGTGAACTGTGACTACAAATACTACAAAAAAATAAGTTCACATACATGCCAAATGCTCAACCTATGAAGTAAATCGTGATGTCTTTTGTTACCGTGGATCAACATGAAGTAATGACTGTTTTAAATTTTCTTCATACTTCACAGAATACAAGTAAACTCTCAATCTTATGGGAGATGACAATCATGTGCACAACAATAAAGTAAAGCATTATATTGCTTCTTTGGCCCACATACTCATAAACATTCTCCATATACACACACAAACACACACACACAGAAAATGGACACATACTATGTGAGTACAAAGACCTCGAGTAGACACAAACATGCATTCTCACAAAGTTACCACATACACACAAATACAGTTCACAGGCATCTTTTCGTGACGTGAAAGTACCGCATTCTTTGCCTCGACATTTCCTTTGTTCTTGTTTAATGAGATTTTCAGACTGTCTGTGATTCAGTTATGTTGAGCAAAAGCCCTTCCTCCTCAGTGTTCTCAGAGTCAGACACATAAGCCCAAAACAGTATATTCTCCTGTCAACATCTCAACAGCCAGACCTCCTCCCAGCACTACTTGCCAGTCTAATAGCTCTAAACTGTAATGGAATGACATACTAGTATTTTACTCCCTGCATACTGTGCAGTGCATACTGTTCCATACTGTATACTGCCTAAAATAGAATGTGAAAGAGTATGTATTATTGAAAGAGTAAGAGTATGCATTATGGAATGATTACACAGGTAAAATGCATGTTTAATTCAGGCATCTAGTTATCATAAATAAATATGATTATTTTGCATTTTGGAATCACTTTTCTGTAAGTTCCATTTCATTCACATTAGTTAATGCATTAAGGTATAAAAAAATGAACAAAACCTTTTTACAGCATTTACTAATCTAGGTTCATTTCAATTTCTAAATAAACATAACATTATCATTTTATTTCGAATAAATGAACATGAGTTACTGTAATGTTTTATGTTAACAGTATATTTGTGAATTAATATTAAACTAGATTAATAAATATTGTAAAACAATATATGATTAAGATATAAATATGTTATATATAAATATATAATTAAGATATATTTTTGTTATGCATATCTCATACATTATCTAGTGATGATGAATAAATCTTATTGTAAAGTGCTTCCTGAATGAAAAATGTACACTTTAGAATATTTTTAAAACGTGCACGTATTACTGAAATAATATAATTTAAATGTATTAAGTGCAAACTGAATGTAATGCTTTCGGACACGTAACTGCATGATAATTGCATGTCGAATGTACTGATAAGCATTTACAGTAAACTAAAGTATACTTTAATGTCATTTCTATTGAATGAAATTTAGTACATTTAAAATATATTAATTTTCAAATAACACGCTACAGGTAAAATTATAATTAAGTACCTTACATTTGAAATGGTTACAAAGTGTACTGTTTTAAAAGTGTTCTTAAGTCTGTTAAGAAACAGCCATGAAAGCAAAGTTACAAACTTAAATGGCCTTTTATTTAATTAATATTATATTAACTGCAATAAAGTTTTATATATATATATACAGATTAAATTAAATTATTGTAAACTACAAGGGACTTTTGTATAAAAACGTTTTAACTTTTGGCAGCTCGATTAAATAGTAAGTCAAGATAAAAATGGTAAAATATCTGATATTGCTTCTGGTTTGTCACACTGGAAATGGAAGTAGAAGTTATTGTAAGTTTTTTTCCCTTCTTTTTTTAATGAAATTGTAGATGTAAATTCATCAACTGTGTTGAACATGCACTCAGAGTCGGGCACTTTTGAACTCACCATGTGCCTGGGCTGCAGAACTATGGGAGTAGCCAAGGGCGAGAAGTGCAGTCTCAACAAGCTGAGTGAAAAGGATGTCCTTCCTGACCAGCACAAACTCGGCATGCTCCTCCCGGCTCTCTCCATCTGATATCATCCCTCCATCCATCTGCTCCACCACGCAGAAGACTGGAATCATCAGACCTGCAAAACAGTTTTTAAATATTAAATATTTAAATAAAAAAGTAAATTATATATAATTTATATAAATTCCATCCACTGCTCTATTTCTCGATCAAGTGTATATAGCATAATTTTGAATAATTGCCACGTGCTGTTCACGAGAAAAGTCTTTTAATTTGAAATCATTAATGATTAATGGGTTCATCATTGCATTTGAATAAGGTGGACAGGGTCAATCAGTTGTCCACCGGCCCATGCAAATACTCAACATGGACAAACCGTCCAGATTGTGTATCAAACCAACCATCAAACCAGCTCCATTATACTCCATTAAAGCTATCATTTTTTATGATGCCTCCCTCCACTTTGTCAGGGCAGCTGAACTGATATCTCCTCAAGTCAACGGACTGTGTGCTAACGGCAGGGTCACTTAATAAAATTAGTTGCATGAGCCTCCAACGGATATGCAAACGTGTCTGCCTTGTTCGAGGTTACGGCTCATTGCGCTGTAACTTAACACATTATTTTAGTAGTGTTGACTTTGTTAACATTTAAGTAAAAAACGTTTATGATTAACCTGTAAAATATGTTGGCAAGTAATTTGGTGGGTACAGAGTCCCGTGTTTTAATGGGATGTCGGGATGCATAGTCATTCACGGCTTGTTGAGAAATAGTACGCAGTACCTAATGATGCCTGAAAAACACACATCCCAACCAAGTTACCTGGTTATCTAGGCCTAACCAATCTCCGTTGGTTTGTTCAATTTCCCTGAAGTGCTCAAAAGCCTTCAGACTATTAATTAATACCCCTCAGAAATTATAGGCTGAAAGCATTAGGCAAAATCCCAGCTGTACTAATAAGAGCAGTACTAAACTCTCTCTCCTAATTTACACACACACACACACACACACACACACACACACACACACACACACACACACACACACACACACACACACACTTCCATACAAATGTATACATTTACGCATGGCTCCCAGAGCCCCTTGGTTTAATCAGTCAATTCCTATATTTCTATTTCCTTTCCATTAATCACCCTGGCTTCCAGTTCAGAATGCTCTTGTGGAGTGAATTACAGACCAGGGGCCGGTGCCAATTCAAGTAAGTGAATTTCCCCCAACAGGGAAATATAACTGTCAACACACAGCAGCTCCCAGCAGTCTCTCTCTCTCACTCTCACTCTCTCTCTCTCTTTTTTCTGCTAGCTCCCATGGGCTCATCTCTGTATACCCTGTATGAGTACGGTTTCATCATAAGATAACAGCATGTGTGCGAAGCCCATGTCTGACTCATTTTTATGTGTGTGTGGGTATATGTTTAATTGCGCTGCAACAATCACTCTAAGTCTCTGATTGTCTGTTTTAATGCGCTTTAATGCCAGAACATATTTTTTTCGACTTCTGTAGGAATGTTAAAGTATGCCATTTTTTAGAGTTATAGACTTGTAAGCACATCTGTGGACTACACTGTTACTATAATTACTGCATAATTGTTTTTAACTGTATATAAAAATGTGACACTGCCATTGACTAAGGTAATAATATTAAATATTTTGAAATATAGCATTCTGCAAATTAACATTTTTAAATCTGGATTTTTGTTGGGTTCCCTGAAAGAATAGATGAACAGCCTATACAATTTTTATATTTTTATCAGTCAGATAAAAGCAAAATTGCATTAGATAATAATAATAATGCTAATCATAAAATATACATTGAATTAACCTCATTTTTAAGTTTATTCCATTGGCAATTTTTTTTAAATAATTTGCTGAAGAGGTAAAACATAAGATTTATATTTTCCCTGAAAAACAGACTCAATGTCTTGTGCAAATTTGCAAGTAAATTAACATTGTTTGACATACTTTAGCTGGACAACAAGACAAAAAAATATCAGATTAGGGATTTTTAGCAATGCAGGCATATGTCTGAGTGATTTTGATTCCATGTCTGACTTGTGTGTGGCCCACTCTTTAATGTTCCATTGTGGTTTGGAGAAGACTGTTTCAAGACAACCTCTTATTAAAACTAACCATTCGGCCCATCTGCCAGGGCACAGGAAGAGAGAGCCCCACTACTTTCCTCCTCCACCTATTCCAAAAAATTCTTAAGAAAATAATCTGTTGACATAGATATTTTGTCAAATCAAATCTGCTTCAGAGGTGTACAGCAAACGATACTCACACATTCATGAACAAACACAAAATACGTGTTGCTTGGCCCCTGAGAAATATCTAATCTATATCTGAAATGTGGCTTTATGATTGGCTGCACACATTGCTCGCTGTCAAGGTGAATTACAGCTTGACCTTGATGACATTTTGGCCCAATGCATAACATCAGGGATTACAAAGTGTGAGTGATGATAGAATATAACACTTGTGCTGTGGCTGTGTGTTGTTGGACACAGACTGCATGTTTCCTTAAGAGGACAATATGTAACCGCTTTATTGTCAGAACCACTTTACCTTCATGTGTAACTGTATGCGGGTTTGTGGACATGATAATAAAGCAGTCACAACAGTATCTATATATTGGTAGTGTATACATATTTTATATATATTTAAATAAATTTGTCAGACCAAAGGACTATTTAATTGACCTTTGTTTCAGGTGTTTCTCTGAGCATTTTAGGAGAAAAAAAAGTAGAAACAAATTAGATAACTGTTAATAATTTGGCCCAGATAATTGTCTCCTTTTCTCTGAGAATCATGAAGCTTGATGATGCAAGTCCAAATAAATAAATATATCTAGAAATTTTTTTTTTCGATATCTGACTTTTCATTTATTTTTGGAGAAAATCAAAATTAAAATTAAATTGAATTAAAACAGTTCATGTCCATGTTATGTGTCAACTACCAGTGTGTAAAAACATATTTAAAGCCATTCAATAATCACAGCTGTGACCATACCACTGTGTGTGGCAATTCGTTAGGATCACTGTAATCAATATGACCCCCCTTCTGATACACACGCTACTGTTGCAATCAATAACTGGCCATGGGGAATAAATCAGCACTATATAGTGCTACTTAATTCACTGAGCTTATAGTGGCCACAACACTCCTGTGAGCTGAACTACAGTGGTGTATGGGATTAAACTGATCTGGATCGAGCACTATGGGCGGCTATTTTAATAATGTCCGATAAAATTGAAAACCAAGCTGAATGTGTAGCTAGATGTGCTGTTTGATGTTTATTCACTTTAAAAAAACGTCTGTAACAATTATATCACTAATAAGCAGTGGTGTAGTGGTTGGTTAGAATCTGTGCTCCAGGGCAGCACACTGTGCCATGGTGCTAGTGTGCTAAATTAGCTGGTTTGAATTTGGCCTGCAACATGTTCTGTTCCCATCTCTCTCACCATTATTTTCTCTCTTTCTCCACTTTACAACTATTTAAAGAGGCAAGACTTAAAATAGGTAAAATGATATAATAGAAATGGAGGGATAGAAAAGGTTGTTAATGTCTTACCGCTGAGAGGTCTCTGTGAGGCCCCATTGTGGCGGCTGCGGTGACCTGTAGGACTGCCATTGAGTTCCAGACGGCCCATCTTTGGTGGGGGGCCACCGATATCAGGACTGCTGCTCCCACGTCGCTCGGGGCTCTCCCGCAAACGAGGGCTCTCTCCTCCGCAACGCTCCATCCCCCTCCACACTACAGAGGGAACACCAGCCAGAGGATAAGGACCTGAGACAGAGAGGGAAAGAGTGAGAGACCTAATGAAAACAGTATCACTGCATATGCTTTTTTCTGAACATCATAAATTGTATATCCAATAACAAAAATGAGTAGGTATTAGCATAAGAGTAAATGCATGGGTGATATAATACAGTTTTTCTACAATACAGTCGCTTTGGTACATTTCTCAGATCACAACTGAATTTCTTAAAACTACATGCTTAACCTCCACATCATCTAGTCACTTGTGCACATCATTCTTTTGAACAAATAGCATTGCTTTTGTACATTCATGTAATTGATTATGCACAATTATCTGCTGTTTCCTACATTATCAATTGCTTTTGACATGTTGATTAAAATATATTATTACAATTTCCCTGTTGAAGTCTTACCCCCCAAACATCTAGGCATTAGTTCCTTGCATAAGTCATCAAATGCAAAATGGTGGAACTAGTTGTTATAAACTGTCAACCATTTTCTTTACATTCCAAAGACTAGACTAAGACTACATTTCTTAGACTTTTATTTTGTAAATGTGTCCTTAATGAACTGCAGAGCTGAATTTTGAATTGACAAATGAAGGGAAATGTAAAGGGCTAGATCAACCAATGATCAACTAGTTCCAAAATAGCTCAGAGGTGCATCTCATGAAGCTTTGGCAATTTTTGGCAAGCATATACACGTTTAGACAGAGCACAACACAAGTGTTACAAATTCTGACAATGGAAGAACAACAAGGAAACAAACAGGGTCAACAGCCAGGAAGAAGCAGAGCAGTAAGGATGTGTGGTGGATACGGAGGCAAAACAGTGAAAGAGGAAGAAGAGGCCAAGATTGTAAACATGTTTCTGATAAAATAAGCACCATTATTTTGGACCAAGTTCTCAAATAATGACCTTACAATGGTTGAGGCGGGTCGAAAGGTACTGCTGAATGTTGGGAGAACAACCGTGTCCTCAATCATTCAAATGTTTGTAGACAGAACAGGAATGTAATCAGACAGTTTTGACTTTACTGTAATACTGTATACTTACTGTAATGCTATTGTATATTACAGTAGTCCACTTGCATTTTACATTATACAGTAAATATACTTTATAGAGACATAATGTAACACAAATGAAATGTACACGTATACAGTGTGTGTGTATATATAGTCCTCTTTTCCTTTGAATCGCAATGACATGACACTGTAATTTGTTGACAGACCAACAGTAAAAGTGTAACTGTGAATACTGTCCAGTCTCTTGCAATCAATATCCCACATAGAGTAATGTGTACATTTGTGCTGTTGAAATGTATATATGCCATACAGATAAAGTGGAGTCTTGTGTGGACAGTCATCTTGTCAGTTTAACAGTGTACTCTGTCAGTATTTTCAGATGTAAACTAAGCATTTTGACTATCTTGTTTGTGAACAATGACACAGACTTATTCCGATGGTACTCATATGTTCATTGACATAAAAAGTTACTTTTGAGAGATTAATTGAGGATTTTGAGCAAGTCACAGGCTTTTGCAGGTAATCCATAGTGTGGTGCTGTTTGTACATTTTTTTTTTTTTTTTTTGAGAAATGCACTTAAACTGGTTTGTAAATCTTAAGGATGATTCTAGAAATGTACCAAAGTGACAGATACTTTTTTTTTTAATATAACAACATAATACATTACAGTATGTTCTGTATTTTATTTCCAATTCATGGTAAAATAAAAAATATCACATATAAAATAAATAAATTTGTGTATTCTCTCAAATCTGGGCTGTCTAAATCGTAAAACGTAAATATAAAATGTACTGTAAGAAATTAGGATTCCCTCCCCCCAAAAAATGTTTTGGTCCTCACCATGACCATGATAATGATTCATCATTTTAATTCAATAAATCATTATCAATAATTAAATAAATGATTCATCATTTTAATTCAATAAATCATTAATTGAGTCCAACCCTAAAAGGAATCAAATAAGAATTTGCTAAATAAATAAATTGAGATTCTGAAAACAAGTTATCAAAGTTCTTAAAGATCTTATTTGATTCTTAAAGGACTGCATACAACTTATGACTGAAATTCGATTAGCATTTTACTTTTAAAAAATTTAACGAGAAAACACACGCATCACTGACCTTTTCACACAAACTGAACAGCTGCTGCTAACAGACAACAACACAAGGACATCCAAATCAGTGTCCCAAAATACAAGGAATAGTTTAAGAGGACGCTGGCATCTTATCAAGACTATCAGCAAACAGAGAAGCTGAGGGCCAGTGTCTAGTTCTGCTTCAGCGTCTATGGGGAATGTAAACTGATGTGTATGTGTATTTATATGTGGAGCCAAAACGTCAGACCTCTAGGCAAATATACTAGGCTATATAAAAACAAAGATGCTCAAAATCTTTTTATGAATTATTAAGTTACTTTAAGATGTTCAAATTATATCTGTATGTGTGTGTGTGTGTGTGTGTGTGTGTGTGTGTGCGCAAACGTAGTATTTTTGAATGCACGTGGATGTCTGTCCACATGTGTCTGAGCCAGGGATTTCCGTGGGGTCAATTTCCAGAGGTCTTTGTTATAGAGCCAAAGCTTTAATATTGGTAATGTCCATCAGAGTCAGTGCCAGGCTGTATTGAGTCCATGCCAAAAGTTAAAGACTAGAAACATACAGTACTCTCCACTTGAGCGCTTTCATTTGCTATCATATAAGTGATATCACTTATACAGAGAGACGATAGATAGATAGATAGATAGATAGATAGATAGATAGATAGATAGATAGATAGATAGATAGATAGATAGATAGATAGATAGATAGATAGATAGATAGATAGATAGATAGATAGATAGATAGATAGATAGATAGATAGATAGATAGATAGATAGATAGATAGATAGATAGATAGATAGATAGATAGATAGATAGATAGATAGATAGATAGATAGATAGATAGATAGATAGATAGATAGATAGATAGATAGATAGATAGATAGATAGATAGATAGATAGATAGATAGTCCACCTTCTCTGCTATTCTCCTAACAGTGGTTATGCAGGAAACATCAGTCTCTTCTCTGGACTAGATGAGAAAAACATCATTATGGAACATAAAAAGTCCAATGAGAATTACAAGCTGGAGCTAAATTTTCAAAATGAATAATAAATTAAAAACATTAGCCTCTGCGTGATTAAAAACCTAACTCGGGTCCAGAAATCAAGTGTCTGAATTCTTTAGAGTTTAATAAGCGGGTGGGAGGAAAAACACTTTAAAAGCATTTGAATGGAAATAAATGTGTTAGTGTGCTGCTGAGGCAAGAAGAACTGATGGTCCACGCTGTACTTTCACACTTACGCGCGCACACAACAAAGAGATTTACAGAGCCTTTGAGACAGTTTAATAAAGCTCAAGTGTGAACAATACTCTATAACAATGGACATGCATGCTTATGAAAACACTCGCATATATATGCAAAATTAATAGCATCCAACACAGCTTTCCAATTAAAACTGACATTCCCCCAGTGCACATGCAGCCATTACCTCTCATGTCTGTTGTACTCATCATGCCAACCTTTTTTAAAATAGCAAAGTTTGAACTGCGCTGCACCTCAATAACAATAGAGGATAAGGTCCTAAAGTATAACAGATACAACGGGCTGCTGTGCAAGATCACTGTAATCCACTTCAACTCTATGAGGCGAAAAGATCTGCTTTTAATTAACAGCTCGTCTGTGGGCATGCCCATTAGACTTGCAGTCCCAGGGGTAAAATAAAATCTCTTCACAAAGTGTCTCTATATGTTTCAGAAACTTGCACAGAACCAAGCGAGAAATCTAAAGAATGAAACCGCAAACGGACACAATGTCCATTGTGCTTGATGTGTTCACTGCCTTAAGTGACTGAGAGCTTTTCATCTGTTTGCCTACAAGCTGCTCTGTATTATCAACCCTCAAAGTCTTTTATCGGTCTTAGTTCATCTGGCACTGATGGGCTGTCTTTGTTCTTTCCACCACTGGGCTTCACAGGTTCAAACCTGTCTGATTTTAATGAGTCTTCCGATCCCAATCAAGAGGTTGTCTGAATCTCTTCTCCCATCTCTATGCCAATTGCTATCTCTCTGATCCTCCTCCACCCCAGCACCAAATATTTGATGGGTAGATAAAACCAGTGTGTCTGCCGTCAATCACGTACGGAGATGACAATGGCTATGCAAAGATGGTGCTGTAAAAGTTTATTCTGGTCAATACACACCGGCTGTGACAGATCAATACAAGCTTACTGAAGAGGCACACTAGTTATAATACACTATTTTGGATACTTTTGCAAAAAAAAGTTTTGGAATTCATTAACTCACACGCAAGGTGAAAATTGTGTGATTAAGATGGTAAAAGCCCTATAATTCAGCACTAAAAGATCTCATTCAGATTTTGCCGAACTAATGATGAAATGGCTTCATCAATGCTTTATCAGCAGAGAGTGTATTCCTCTATTTCATCAACAGACTAGAGAAACATTTTTTGTTTGTGTCTAAATTAAAATGAACTATTAGAAAACATCCACTGGAGAGCTGTTAATAAATAAAATTTAAGTTTCTTATTCAGAGAAATTATGTTCTTAAGTTCTTAAAGTGATATTCACCCAAAAAAAAAAATTCGGTCATCACATAGAATTCCCCCCTCGCCAAAATATATTTTTTCTGTTCCACAAAAGAAAGTCATATAGGTTTGGAATAACATCAAGGTAAGTAAATTATGACTTTTTCAATTTTAGGTGAGCTATTCCTTTAGTTTACAGTCATCATAAAAGTGTGATTGGTCTTAAGTGCTGCCCTTCCGAATGGTTGACATCAGTTAAAAAGAGTAATAAATGTCTAATCAGTACAAGGTATCAGGAATATTCAACAAAAATGATGAAGATAAAAAAAAAATGAAAGCAAGACCTTGGTTCAACATTAAGAAATTGCTTACAGTAAGGTGATTAATAGCAAGAAGCCTGTAAAATACAGAAGTCATAGTATTTAAAATAGTACAGCTATTATAAATAAGCAGTTTTTGTGTGCTAATAAAAAGCATACATACTAACCAGCCCTCCTGACAAATGACACACAACATGCAACACAACAGCACCTTACATTTCAATGTTGTATAGGTATTCACAACCAGATACACGGTTCCATTTTTATTTGTAATGCTTGCAGCCACACATTACAAACATAACTAATGACTGTTATGTTTAGGGGTAGATGAGAGAAGCCAGACAAGGGAGTGGAACAGAACTCCGATCCCATGAGACTCAAATTTCCCAACTACGACGACCACACTGCAGAGACTCTCTCTTAAGCATGCGATATATACATTTTCTGCCCTTTCCCTCGCTAACCTTCCTCTGCCTTCACCATTGCACTTTTTTCTTTGGCAATAAGAGTGGCCTCTGCCAGTTGTACCACACGCAGGAAACCGAGGGCAATAAACGACACACTGATCTGACTATGCTCACACTGTTGGTCAGTATACACAGAAGGGAAAAAGTGATATCGAGAAATCCTGAGAAAAAAGGCAGATGTTTGGGAAAAGAGAGAGAGAGAGAGAGAGAGAGAGAAATGTTGCCTACCAAGATGACAAAAAAAGTAGTTTCACAAATTAGGTATGGAAAAGGTTGTTTGACAAGAGTGTCCAATTTCTTGCTGTTTTCCAACTCAAAATAATAAAAGCCCTTTACCTAACAACTAATAGAGACACACATGCAAATGAGTAATGAGATAAAGATGTGTGTTGTTACAGAACATGGTGGTATTGTGGTATCTCTGTGTTGACGACAAGGCGTTAACCTTATTGACCAGGGAATAGGGCTGTGATACTCATTTATTGCAGGGTTATTAAAGCATTGGCTCAGTCAGGGTACAGATAAAGTAGGTGAAGATGGTTGAGGGATTCGTATTGAAGGCCCCTCGGTGTCTCACAGGTGTGTGCGTTGGGAAGGGAAGAATAGATAGATAGCAGCTTATCACCCATGAATTTGATGGCAGATCAAACTGTAACCAAGACAGATGATTACACTGGAAACATACATAGTAAGACAAGCTTGATACTGGGACTTCCTTGGATATACACAAAAACACACACACACACACACACACACACACACACACACATACATACATACATACATACATAGAACATTTTATTCAGCAATAAGACCATGTCATGTTAGATAGAAGGGAATAAGTGTTATTAAGATAATAATGAATTGATTAGTATGAGAGTAAAGAAACAAATACAGCTGCCAATGTGGATGAGTGTGCAAATAAACTGGACATGTGCAGAAAATATGTCGATATAGATACAATGAGAGGGCACGTTTAGTTCGATAATAAACATCTTATACAGTAAAAGATAAAGAGTAAGCAGCAGTTTATTATGTTCTCCCTAAATCTCTTGCTCTGACTCGCACATAGACAAAAGCAGACAAACACAAGTGTACACAAACACTCAACACACACAAACCACAGAGCAGGCTCACTGCTCTGACACTTCCAGGGACCACACATTGACTCACAAAAATCACACATGGTAGACTACAATGAGCAGGGCTATAAAACACACATGAACACACACATATTGAGTTGGTGACTGCGGTCTAGGTTTAGTTGTGTAGTGTTAAATGGTTTGATAATATATAAACATATATATAGGGGCTAGTTGTTACACGGAAAGTTGTGAAAAGAATTATTTCTAGAAGGTTTTGAGTCAAAACTCCACTTAGAAAAATGTGTTATTTCTCTGTAAGTGGTTTTGCAAGGTTTCAAAACACCTACTTCAAAACCCTCCTGAATAGGATTTTTTTTGTGAATTCTGTCCTTTCAAAAAGTTTTTAATAAACACAATAATGCCAATAGGCCTACTTGTATATTCAAGTAAGAGTCAACATAATGAAGACATATTTTAATTTTTAAACTTTTACAAGGCTATTTATAATAAATTTCAAGTTGTCACGTTTAAAAAAAAAATTACGAAAAAAAGTATTTTATGAGTAGCCTAATATTTGCTGGCCAAAACATTTTTTTTTTCGTAATGTACATTTGACACTTTAGCTGTTTCAATAATTGTTCTGTGTTTGTATTATTGTTTTACTGTTTTTTTTTTTTTAAGTACCCTATATATAATTCTGATAACAGGGTGCTTAATAGCAGTTTCAATTGTGACAACTTACCCACATATAGTGTGAAATGAACTGCGTGAACTGTATTCCTTGGGCAACAACGATCGAAATAATAGCTAGGCTATTGTCTTAGCCAAGACTTGATAAGCAATTAAAAATTGTCTTTCAAAAATAAATCTACTCTGAGAAAATTTTGGCTAATTTAATTCAATTTATTTATTTTAAATAATAATAAATTTAAAAACAATAAAATGACCAAATTCGATTATCGTCAAAGTGCCATGTGGTTGCGGAGAGGCGAATGAATGGCATACAAATGGCAGTTAGTTAGGTCTTGCCGAGCTATTGGCGGAAAATTAATAGCTATTCTACTAAACTAGTAATAGTTCTGGTCCTGCGTGCTGGCCAGTGTTCCAATCCTGCTATAATACACAATATTAAAACAGATATGACAAAACACATGTTAACCTTTCTAACGCACATCTGTATTTCACTGAGCAGCACCAATAGGCCAGTTTAACCTGTCAGGGACTAGATCTTGTAGCGGAAGAATATAGTTGTATGAATTTGCATATTACATACATATTAGATAATGCTTTATTGAAAATGCATGAAATACTAGTATGAAGTAACCTTTCGTAAAAGCAATAAGACAATGCTATATTGTAAATACGCTAGGTCGCTGCGTGACATTTGTTAAACTCTTTTATTATTATGACATTGCTAAAAACTCTTCTCCTTTCCTACACATGATCCAGGTGTCTTATGTATTAAACAAAATAATTAACAGGTATTGTAAGTACAAGCTAAAACGATTATGGAGCTAAACTTCCCCTGAAGTCGTAGGAGTAGGAGAAAACATGCCGTGAATAAATGTTGGATTTGATCCATTCTGATGGGCTCCCCAAAGCGCGAGATTAAAAGATCCTCAGCGGCTTCCATCTATTGCAAAATTACTGAGACCTAATAGACCTCTCTGTTACGGAGACTAATTAGCTTTTTTTCCTAGCCTTTTGGTCTTGGTTAAGAAAACGTCTCCGCTGGCTATGGGGGCCAAGTTTGTGCACATGAATAATGGATACAGCAATGTAACTTTAAAAAGAAACAGAAAGATCTTTAACGCTGATGGCAGCTATATAGCAACCATACCTCCCTCTTGCACAGGCATGATTTTGTGAGTGACTCTTCAAATACACTGCTCTAAAGTTTTAAAGAGATGTATACATAACTCGGAGTTTGAACTGACAGGGGAAAAAATATCGAATGTAACATAATAACAAATCATGTGCACTCGGCATGTGCGTTTTTGTTTTTGATTTAGCCATTTACTTCATAGTTCATAGAGTCGAATAAGAGTACAACTGTGAACTGTGGTTCCATTTCCATGCAATGTGTATTGTAGGCTATTCGACAACAGATTTCATTACTTAATTTTGAAAGATTTTTTTTTTTCGAGCAAAGACGGCTCGGTTCAGTTACATCCCCCAATGTTAAAGAAAAATTCACGAGCTCTGTATGGAAAAAAATATCTAAATTACATTAAAGACTTGTATCATTTTTTTAAAAAAAACATTGTGCTAAAAAAACAGTGACGAGATCTTTTACTCGAGATGTTCTAAATAGGCTAATTTAGCTACATTGAGTAGACAGGTATTTGGTTTATATTTCGTCGCATTATTACAGTTAGGTCTGATCAAATAGCCTATCTCGGAAATATCAGGTGACGAAAGAAATATATTGTATGGTTGTCTTGATTTATTCTGTGCTGTAGCCTATATATGTGTTAAACTGCACTCCTAAATGACCGTTTTTCCAGAGTTTCTAGACTGGTTCTGGACATTTTAATCAAATACATTTAATAATTTAATTAGTTTGAAAACAATTTTAAATTTTTCGAAAAAGAAAAGTGTAATTATCTTAGAAATATCTTTGAATAATATTCTATAATATGCTCTCGCTATTGCTTCAGGTTCTCCTAACAACGGCTCTTTTTGTCCTCATAAAAAAATAAAAACTCAAATAGTAATTTTTAACAACGTGAGGTACCTAAAACTCAAAAGGTTCAACAAAATTTGAACCATCAGTGAAATGTGTCGTTACATTTAATGTATGCTATCATAGTTGCTAGCTTCTTAATAGGAAAAACAGCAATAGAATAATACGCTAATGTTGTTAAATGAAAGAAAGTTTGCAGTTAAACAAATCATAAACGCTAAGGGATAACATTTACTTGACACACTGAACATAATTAATAGCTTTGTTTTTATTTTGTTTTGGTGTTGTTCATTAATTTTACTAAATAATATAAGCATGACATTTTCTATATCAAGTCTCAGATTCTTTCTCTTAGAAAATTAGGATATCACATACATTAGGTATGAAAATGTCCATTAAAAAATAGGCTACATAGCCTACACATACACACACACACACACACACACACACACACACACACACACACACACACACACACACACACACACACACACACACACACACACACACACACACACTGGGGCGATGAGACCAGAGAAAAAAAGTCAAACACGTGTGAAGCTAAACTTGAGGCCTTTAATCAAGTTGGGGCTGTAATAAAACAGAATTTCCCCCTAAAAAATCTTTCCGTTTGTCTCATAATTATGCATTATTTCGCTAGCCCTTTGAAATGTTTAAATAATAAAAAGATTAAAATTATTTTTAAACCAGCTCCACCTCGAGGCCTTACAACTCTGTTATCAAAGACACACTCGTAGAGCCTAATCATTTATTAGAGAATATCGACAATCTGCAAATTGGTTTAACTTAAACCGAATATAATATTCTTTAAAGAAAACGACAGTGCACAGGGTGCATGACTTTGGTCCTCTTGTCCTAAACATTCCTGACGTTGTAATTGAGTTTTAAACTTAACTGAACGATGCAATAATTCGTTTATCACTTTTATTCTATTAAATTTAGGTTACAGGAAAAAAATCTTAAATTATTATTACTAGGCTGTTTAATAAATTACATTTTGGTGAATATCAAAAATGTTTCATTGGCAAAAGTTGACCCTCTCGTCTATTGCATTCTGCATTTTACTCTTTCAAAGTCAATCACTATCTAAGCTAAATTCTATAACTGTCAGCAAATTACTTGTTAAATAAATAAAATAACGTTACAAAGTTGTTGCACGTGTCTTAATGACAAGTAGGCTGTTATTAGGAATATGTGAAACATCCATGGCCTTCTAAACTGCTAATTGGGCCTATGTTTATTTTCTTTATAAAGGCCTCAAAGAATTCAATTTCATATTCATTTCAAACACAATAATTATGCTATGTCTATATTTGGAATATAGTTAGATTTGAGACTGAGATGTTACTTGGTTGCAACAGGGTATGAACCCGTTGTTAGCAGTTACATGAATGCGCTAAGCATCGGATGAAAGAAGACGAAAGTTATGTTCTGTTGCACTTACTGCTTATGGCGTGTCGGTACCTCGGTTGGCCGTTGAGAGGGCTCTGTCCATTGATTAAAAGTATTGAATCCAGGGCTGGGCTTCTCGCTGCCTCGCGGAGGGCTGAATACGGCAGGGTTCGGTATTGGACACTTGGGCTCCGTGCGCTGTGCGCTGAGACTGAGCCACTGGAACTGAGAGACTCCGAGCTGAGGGGTACAGGTAGCAGGAGACAGACAGCATGAAGAGAGAGAGAGAGAGAGTGTGTGCGCGCGAGAGAAAAGAGAGAGAGGACAGTGCACGAGATTGAACACAGCACAGAGATTCCGAGAAGTTCCGAGAAGCGACCGACGACAATCTCTCCTGTAGTGCGGAATCTTGTTCACTGTTTACCGCGAGTTTGAGTCACGAGTGTCCGTGGCAGAACTGAAAACCCCAGCAGCGGGCGCAAAGAGAGCATCAAAATCTGAAAACGTCCGGCTACGTTGCTGCATGCATAGAGAGAAAAACAAAGCAAAAACAGACGTCAAGTATCTGCGTTGTGCGATGCGGACATTACCTATTACAACGGCGTAAAACTCTCAAGAGCAACAATGTGAGTGTGTCACTTTCAATCTCTCCCTTGAGCGGCACGCGGACTGACGGAGAGCCGAGAGAGGAGTGGGAGTGGGAGGGGAGGAGGACTGGAGAGCAAACGTGGAAGTGTGACAGGGAGGGAGGGAGGGAGGGAGAGAGAGGGAGGGAAGGAGGGACGGGGCTGTACAAGGTAGCCTAAGTAATTAATGCATTCCATGTATAAGGTAGCCTATTAATAAAGCGACATATATAGTTGAACTTCTGTTTTGAACAATTATTTATACAGCCTGTGTTAACGTTCGTTTAGAAGCTTTAATTGTAGTTCAGTCATTTATTTCTGTCGATAACGTGTTTCAGATCAATTGCAACCGCGGCATCCCTTTTCATTGTATTTGATTTTACGCGATCTGAAAGCATTGTCAGTTCATTTATTGTTAAACTGAATGAAATGATACAGAAACGATGATGACTGATCTGCTCGACAGACGTAAAACAGTGATAATGACATACAGAAGAAAGTATCGTGCATTCTTAGGGGAAAAAATACATGGAAGGTTTTGTGGGTTAATGGGTTTAATATTAAAACGGATAATGGAAAAATCTTGTTTGGAAATGATTCAAGAGGCACTCTGCTTAAAATGCAGCTAATTCAGTTTCTGTGTCTAGGCTATAGCGGAGTTGTTGTTGTTGTTGTTGTTGTTGTTGTTGTTTTAACGGAATCACCTTCAAATTGTTGATTTTTATTTCTATCAAATCACATTGAAAGTGACAGTCATTTCGTGAGATAGCATTGGTAGAGATGACAAATCAAAGCACAAATGACACCAACTCAAGAAGCTGTAAACTATACAGACTGGAGATCTTCTAGATTTTAACAGTTTATGATGTGCACATGCAGCGCTATAGTGTCCAAGAGGAACGAGCAGGAACACGGGGAAAAAAGAGCATGGTGCATGTAGCTCAAGGTTTAGGGTATCACCATACAAGCTGTCAGAGTTCAACCTGAAAACTAGTACTCGAAAACAGGGACAATATAGTTCCTAAACAGATCATTTACAACAGTTTGTTCATTTCTACAATATGGCCTCAGTTTGGCTGTCTTTATCTCAGATAGCTATAGCTACTGTATAAGCTGCATCACGTGAGGTTTTAAAAGCATACATACATTCAGATTTACAGGTATCATTCATATGCTTGTACAAAAGTATCTTACCTTTTTCCAGAGTGGTTTAATGGGAACTCATTAGCAACGGCGCGTGCAGTTGGCTGGTCTGCTGCTTTGAGACACTCTGGGGGTGTGTGAGCGAACGCTGGCTGATTCTCCAACCTCATTCGTCACTATAAAAATATAAGATAATGATCACGACGATGATGGTGATGCAGTGTTGCGTGACAGATAAATTGCAAACTGGAATTGTGTTGATAATAAGGACTAAATAATACTATCGATAACGAACTTGTTAATACACAACTTGATTCTGTTACCTGCAGGTCTGAATGAAGCCACAGAAAACACCATTAGCTGGATGTCACTTCTTAACTGTGTTCCTATGTGAATTTGACGTTTCTGACGAAAATGTATGTAAACTAAATAAGAAATAATAGCCTAAAGCCTGTGTACCCTAATCGTGAATAGGTGAGTGCAAGTGTTCCCATTTTGATGTAGGCTATTGTGTCATGCAAGGTCACTAACAAAATGAAAACATCTACAATAATGTGTTTCCCATCAGCTAAACAAGTTATTATGCTTGTTTCAGCATGCTCTTTCACTCTCACAACTCCATAACATTATGGCTAAGAATACACTCTAAAAAATGCTGTGTTATTTCAACCCATGTTTGGGTCAAATATGGACAAACCCAACCGTCGGTAAATATTTTTTTAAACGCAAACGTTGGGTTTGTCCATATTCGACCCAAACATTTTTTAGAGTGTACAAAAATTCGTTAAATAACAGGTCTATATTAGAAACTGCAGTAAAACATAAATTATTATTATTGTTGTTGTTATTAGGCTGTTTTAATAGCCTATTATTATTATTATTATTATTATATATCTGTGATTGCCAATGTCTTGTTCACTTTGTATAAAAAGACGGCACATTTTTAAGAATTTTCATGGAAGCAAACACAGATCCAATTAAAATTATTAACAAAATATTCATCTAAATATTTGGGTTAGTATTTTAACCCACAATTATTAGATCGTTGTATTTTTTTTATCTTGCATGTTCAATAAAAAAAAAAGTCATCAACGTATATTATAACTTGAAATCACAGAGCGCGCTCTCTCTCGCTCTTCTCTCTATGAATATAGTTCCTGTCTGTAGGCTATTTGAATGATGTATTTGAACAGCATTCCATAAATACGACTTCCTTGTGAAAATTAATATTTTATCGCCTGGGCCACAACTGCAGATTTACAGATGAGTAAATATGACAAACTAGCATTAACTGAATGAATGAAATAGATAGATAGATAGATAGATAGATAGATAGATAGATAGATAGATAGATAGATAGATAGATAGATAGATAGATAGATAGATAGATAGATAGATAGATAGATAGATAGATAGATATTATGAACGCGTAGGCTACTGTACAAAACTTTATTGTCATTTAATAAACTTTTCTGTAAACGTATTAATTGTAGCCTATTAGTATAAGAAGGACACCTTTTTGGTTAAAATATCAAAGTAATTTTACAAGCTCATTAAGCTCTGCAAATATGAGTATTCATTTTATTTTGTATGGATTTCACAAATTTTTTTTAACAAATTGCTATGACACTGCTCCCCGTACTGAAGAAAATGGAACTTTAACCAAACGCGAATGGACATTATGTGGTATATTTGTCGCAGAGAATGCTTCTCTAATTGATGTGAACTTCTTGCACGCAATTGCTTGATGTATCGAGCACATTTAAATTATTGAGCTCTGGTTTTGTAAACCTTTTTTGAGCATATTTCTTACTGTCCTCATGAGCTCTCCCTTTTCCATTTCTTGGGTAACTGGGGATCTAAAATTAGCTGACTACTTGGAGTCAAAACTACATTCAAGCAGAAAGGTTCAAACCGTGAAACAATTAAATATATATATGCCCGAGACTTCGAAACCAGAAAACAATTCAGGTTGAGAAAGTAAATAATAGAAAAGATGTAATGTCCCCGATGAATCTGTAAAACATGACAATAATTACTTGGAGGTTTGGAACGCGCGGTGCTGCTGTCTCAAAGTAAATCATAGTGCACGTCTAAAAAAATGATTGGATTGATCAAAGAATGAACAATAGCCTACATTTTCAAAATTCTCAAAAGAAATACAATTAATAAATGAACTACTTTGTTGCACAATTATCACATAAAAGGATTTAAATTATGCAAAGGTTTATGATTAGTTTATGCAGAGCGAAACCCTAATTTAAATTCAAGGAAGAAAATAGCAAGGCCAATTATTTATTTTAGCCTGTGTGGAGCAGTTTTCGCAAATCACCATGTACTATGCAAATTTGAAGGTAACTAGGAATTTACACTAACTTTACCTGACAAAAGGTAGCATCATAATATTTAATCACACATGTTCGTCGTCTCGAGTGAGTAACGTGTTCTGAAAAGGGGATCTAGTGCCGTCAGGTCATTGCTGATAGGCTGACTGGTCTAGTATGTGGAAATAGCATCGTCTAGTGGCCAGAATCAAAACTACACCTCCAATTACTGTGATTCCAGAAGTAAGTGAAGTTGTATTCAATTAGTTTTAAATTGTGTAATGTATGTGATTCTTTTAGGCTTATACACAGGGCTGAGGTGGAATGGAGGTGGTGAGCGATTCAAATAATAAATTAATATTGTTTTCATTCTGTAACTAAATAAAGGCACAAACGGATAACCTACCTGTGTAGATTGAAACTCACTTGAACCACTTCAAATTTCAAAGGTGAGTGACTATGATCAAACCGTATGGAAGAAAGAACACAAGTTTTGTTATCAGAATGACTAAAAACAATTTCCGAAATTAGATTAGTAAACGATTTTTTTTTATCAAGAGCATTTAAGACAATACTAACGTAACCAAGGCTAGTCTTCTACGAGTCAATATATAGAAACAATTAGTGAACTCATGCTCAATCTATTCGTTTCGCTACACCTTTGATACATATTAATACTGTATGTTAATCAATTGTAAATCAGGCCTATGTTTACAGTAAACATTCTAACTACATTAAAGGAGAGCATTCAATCCGTTGTTATTCCACATTTATTCCTTAATATAAATAGCCTAATAATAACTACATAATACAATTAGGCTATGCATAACGTAAATGAACGAGTCTCAGACCATTTTTGACCTAAATGGTCTTTGCTTCAGGTAAAACAGTCAAAATCACTTAAAATTAAATTGATGTATTTTGATTACTGCAAAGCCAATATGCATATTTAGCCTATGAGAATAATTTTCGATGTTACAATACTATTCTGCAGTCTATGCATGCCACGTGACAGGCCTGAATTAAAGTAGGCTATAACTCCGTTTGTTTCATTGCATGTTGCATAATGGCAGTCACAAGTTGTACAGTGTCATTAAAGACCTTTCATTAATATGTAGCTAGTTGAGCACTAACGTGTGATACTCTGTCTTGCTAAACGCATAATTGTTTTATATTCAATAATAGTGTATGTAATAGTCAGCACTTTTAGACCTGACAGCTCCTGTCAAACTGTAGTTCTTATAAAGTAAAACGTCCTACAGTTAAGATGATTTTAAAAGTGTGATTTACGTTATCGACAATTGCGCCTTTACGCGGCAGATAAAAACAATGCAATACAAAGGAAGTCGTCACTAGAAAATGAAATACGTTTTGCTGTAGTATCTTAAATCCATGCCTTTTTATTTTTTCTTTCCGTTACATTAGGACGAAAATAAAGGTTGTGAATGGTCTCATGTTATATTATTAATATTGCCACAATTATAGGCTATACATATTAGCTAACATTAGCCAATTATAATTAGGCAGAAACAAAACAACACCAAAAATAAATGTTAAACACATGTTTTGTAAACGAAACTCTAATTGACAGGACACTAATTGCTTCCACTCAGAGGTCACGATTCCCCCTGTATTTTCCCAATAGTTTAAATTCCACTTAAGACCTTCATGTCTAAATCTTCCACAACAAGATTTTAAGAAAACATATAATAATAATAATAATAATTTATTATTATTATTATTATTATTAGCCTATTTTTAAAAGTGGAGAAAGAAAGTATCAGGAGAGGTTCATAAAAACAAAACCATTGGGGGGGAAAAAAACTATAATTAATCTAAATAACTGCCATCGATATTCATGTGCCGAAAAAGATAGGCCTACTCATTTTTCAATGGACACATGGTTCTCCAAAAAAATATACATATAAAAACAACATTTGTTCTGCGTGTTTTACAAATTTACGAGAACGTTTCGCATCGGATCGAAGTAGAAATGCTCACTGCATGAGAGCCCGTAAAACACCCTTCACTAAATCTAAAAACTACAGATTCTGCAGGTCCTTGCATTAGTAGCCTATTTACCTGAAATTAAACCCGCCTGACCTGAGACATTCATGCAGGGGTTTGGAAAGCAAACGCGAGTTGTTAGCGTGAGCACTCTGCACTATGTCATTGAGCAAAAGTATTTGACAGTTGGAATGATCTGTAAATACTTCATTAGACTGTGTAAGTCCCCCTTGTGCCTCATGGTCCAGCTCTGGTAAGATTTACAAATGATAACATAAACAGAGAAAAAAGAAATTGATCCAGCGTTTGAAAGCGGAGGAGGGGCACTTAAGAATGTGATCTGCCCACTTGACATGAAAACCAGGACGTCTGTTGGGCAAGATTAGTTTTTGACCTTCCACATAACTCGCGCAGTGCTGTCCTAATGAATTTATTCAAGTTCAGCTGATAAGGAACCTCGTCAAAGGACATCGCAAGTCTGTGCTGAAGGTAAGAAATTACAGCACAGTTACTGAACAAGGGCAACCTGCTATAATGTCGAGGGCTGTGTGTGTGCGTTTGCTGATCTAACAACCCATCTTCAACAATGGGGAAAAATGCTTTATGAAGTAGGTTAAATATTGTTGCTTTTTAGAGTATTTGTATTTAAATTATAAAAGTTTTGTTAAGAAAAATAAATAAAAGTTGTCTCTATATTTCTTGCTTTTGAATGAAATAATAATGTCTTTTATGAGTGTCAAAACCATGCGCAATTTATTTAGTAAATTTACATTTCAATCAGATAATTTACTAAATTAATATTTTACTAAGAAACCAAGATCATTAGAACTTGCAAATTTACTGACAAAATTATATTTCAATGTATGTTGCAAAAACTTAATCAGTGCAACAATATTTTCTATTGCATATTTTTTTATTTAATTAGGATATATGTGTGTGTTTATGCATAAATAAATACAGTTTTATTGAACAGCAACTCTTCCTATATTAAAAATCACTGTACTCAGCAGTTTAAAAGTGAACCCACCAAATTCAAGCCTTAGAAAGGATAATGTTTCAGCTATCCACTGGCCCACCCTGACAGCATTTTTCTAAACCCCAACAATTCAGTCTTAGACTCTTATGACAAGTGGAGGTTTTCTCTGTATCTCTAGGAAAACCACAGGAAGTACGAGAACAGGCAAGCCACTAGATGTCTAGACAAAGAACCAACATTTACACAGACACATGATGCACCAAACTCAAGGAGAACTGGCTCTTATCAAAGGTTTGTCTCAGGTGATGGAAAGGGCGGATGGGAGTTGTTTACAGCTACTGATGCTGATGCCATTTATGTCGTCACTAACTTAATAGGGACCAAAGTCCACTAGTGCTAGTGACCAGGACAATAAACAAATTCCTAAGGAAGTCCACAAACACAGTCACAGTCACACATCTCAAGCACAGCCCTGACAATACAATGCTGCAGCAATCAGTAAAACCCACTTGTAAATTTGGGCTTTACACTTAATCTTCAGCCAAACATTTGGACAGATAGGTATCGAATGAAAAGTTCTTACCCAATTTACTCACCACTTGTTACACCAGAACGCAGATGCGGATGACTCCGGGCTCTCTTCATCAGGCCATCTGGCTTTTCTGACTCTCACAGCCTTCACTGACAGCAGTTTGGCAGAAGCACGGCCTAGTCAATCAATGAAAGCAAGCGGCCTGCACAAGTTTGGTTTCAAGACTGGGCGGAACTATGACACTTAGCGTGAATCATTTACTGCCACTCACCAATGAAGAACCGGGTCATTGCCAGCTAATGTCTGTGATTGGCTTGTCGTCTGTCAAACAGTCTGATTTACGGTTTGCTTTCGGAAGCTGATGATGGCTATAGGTTTGTTCTTGAAGAACTTCAATGAAATGAAGGGTAAACCCAAAAGGGGGTCTCGTTCAGACTCAGACGAGGTGAATTTTCTGTCGGATGGGAACGTCGCATGATGAGTTTGTTAAAGAAGGGAGAGTTAAAGCAGTGAGTAGTATTACACATTACTCATCCACCTTCTCAGTTTTAAATCGTCCTTGGCTCTGTGAAGTTTCCCAAAGCTGGAATAGATTTATGCGTTTCTGATGCTCTAAAACACTGAGTGAAAGGACAGAGAAAATACAAAGAGAGAGAGAGAAAGAAATGGGGACTGGAGCCAGGTCATATTACTCTTACTTATTAAAATCTCAATCAGGTCTGAGAGCTCTGGACAAGAGCAGCCTGTCAGACTCAGCTCAGAGCAGTACCACAGAATTTGATCCTTCTCTTTCTCCGTGACATGTTTGTAGTCTGCATTTCAGTTCATTTACAATTATGACTCAGTGGCATGCACAAGAGACATGTTTTAATGCAAAGTATCACAGATTTGAAGAAAACGACTACAGAATTTGGCTGCAAACCTCAGACATTTAGTATCCTTCTTTTTGCATATTTTTTTAAGTAAAAATGGATATTTAGTAGCGTTACTAAAGAAACAAATATGTTAGTGCAAATGTTTGTCCTAAAACAGTAATTTAATTTTAAAAGTTAAAAGGATTGTTGCATTTGCATCAAATCAAATTTTTTTAAGCAAATTATAGTTCATAAAAAATTTTAATTCTAAACGGCTTTTTATAGGCTTATTGTAATGAATATTAAACAATATATAAAAATACTTGACTATCTCTTTCCTCCTGCCTTTTTTTGGGTCTTTGAAGTTGATAATAATCTATGTGGTGTTGGGCAAGGGCTCTGAGGTCAGGGGTCGCACTGGTTCTGTGATCCTGTGTTTGTTATTGCTATGCTGCCCTTGGCCAGGTTAACACAGCGCCGTCATCTCAGGCGTCTCACTGTGCGCTGCGGAGGGGGAAGGTGGAGGTCGCCCTCTTAAATGTGTTGATGGGACCTGGGGTGGCTAATCTAAAGTGGTGAAATGTTATCCCACTAAAGACGGGGAAATGAAATTTCAAAGCACACTTACCACCATTGCGCCTGCTTCCCTTGTCAGAAAGACTGCTTGCCAAATCGTTGCACTGTTGAACAGGATAAGTGACAGCTGGAGGGAGCTCTCACACTTCAGAGGCCAACTGGTACTGAAACTCTGTGCTGTAAAATCATTAGAGTAAATCTGAGAATTTAGAGTTGAATAAAAAATGTATTTGAATTGAATGGATTAAGTTCATGACTCTTAATATTTCAACAATTATTATGCCTTGCTTTAAAGAAACTTAATTTGTTGTCAGGAGCTCCTTTTCTTTTATTATTCTAATATATTTTTGCACTCCATAAACTACAAACTCCTAGATTTTTATTGGTTAAAAATAACAAACAGATACTACTAACTTGAAGAAATATACAAAGTGTATGACCTATTAGGGATGCAATGATATTAAAATTCTGTCAAAACCGATTATGTTATGGCAGATAACCATTAAATGGCACATAATTAAATTCTATACTATTTTGTATAAATAAATTAAAAATAAATCACTATCCTAAAATCAATCTTTTAAATATCATCTCTTAAATTCTATAAGTGTATTTAGGCATCACCACATTATATTGTGCAGTAAGAAAAATCATAACAATCATAGTATTTAAAGATAAAAATTTAAGTGAGCGCTATTTGAAGGCAAAGGTAACCTAAATGTAAAAATCAATACATTCAATAAAAAATAATCCAATATTGTACTGATATATCTTGCATCACTATGACGTACATTTTCCTCCAACAACAATGGCTACTATACGTCACTAATGGCATCTGAGTTGTTGATGCAGTGTAAAAAGTGACTAACATAAACAGAGCAGTTAGAGTGAATGTACATGCATTTGCATCTATAAAGACTTCAATAAATGTGTTTACTTAGAGTGACATATTTATGACTGATCACAACATAATATCTCAGCCACATTTCCTTTGAATCCAGGCACAGTTTAACTCTGTTCAAATGCTTATCAAAAGATGTTTAAATGTATTGTATTTAATGTATTAAATCCTCTTTTATTGAGGGCTTCCTCTGGCTAATGGGACCAGTCGCCTTGCTTTCTCAGTCCTCTTCAGTAATACTAATGCAGAACACATTTAGGGCCATAGACCTCAGACCCAAGCAGCGGTAAATTGGGCTAAGAGAGCTGGCGCAGCCACTTAATCAGCCATTATTTATGGGGCTCAGTTGTTTAAATCAACAAGAGCAGGAACTGGGGCCAGACCTTATGGGTTTATAACTGCTGTCAAAATAATCACATACAGATATATTCATCAGAGTGCAAACCAGATCAGTTTAGCACCCTCCCCTCGATGTTAGAACCCCCCCCCCCCCCCCCCTCCCAACCCCAACCCCCACCTTCCCAGCAAAGCCCTCTTGCTATATGTATTGGCTCGTCCCCATGTTCTTTTCACTCCCAACACTTTTTTTAGGTAACACTCAGCTCTTGGACAATGACAGCAAACAGTTCATTAGAGAAAAGGATTTTGGCAGGATTGAGCAGCAATAAGAGGGAAGGAGGAGTCAGAGCTATATTTAAAAGGAATCTCTGAATGAGTAATACATGACCATTGGATCTGCCCGGTTTGGGAACAGAGGGGAACAGAGGGGCACTGGCCTGGTCTGACACTAAAGAACTGAGGAAAGGAGGAATAGCAAAGAAATAAGACAATGGGATAAAAACTGCATGAGACTTAGATTCTGGGTGATCCTCATTCTCCATGTGCCATTAATTAACTTAATAGCCTTCAAGCTATTTAGAGGATAAAGACTCTCAGATGAAGGGTGGGGTCCAGCAGCAAGTACATTAATGGTTATGCAAAAAGCTTGATTTCGGTTCAGCATGATATATCTAATAAAATAAACTAAATGAGTGATGGCACAGAATAATAGCTTAGATTGTACACTCTGTAACACATGAAAGACATTGTAAAAAGAAAATGAAAAGGTTTCTAGTGCAAGACATGCATAATTAAGTGTTGGATGTGTCAAAAACTTTGTTGTATTACAGCAAATGACAAATATAATCTTGGAGTGGCAATTAGAAATAGTAATGAGCATGAACCTGACTCCAGTTTTTGCCCTGTGTCATGCAATAATTCTGTCAGGACCACTATTGTCAAATACGATTGGCAATTGCATACAGTTAGGATTGGCGGTATGGTTCTGTTCTGGGAAAGAACTCCCTGCGCATCCATGCAGCCTAGCATGGATAAGAACAGGGAGAGCAGCAATAACCCCCTTAGGGTAAACAGAACAGAACCAAAATGAATGTATTGCAGATATCATTAATTCAAGATTTTAAAGTACAACATAATTCGAGAATTTATTCTGATTCAATGGGAATCAGAATGCCATACTGACTGGAGGAGAGGAGGAGCTGGGGATGGAGGAGGGTAATTGGCTCCTGAGAAACTCGATAGCTGCTGATAATACTGTAGGAGCTTATACATGTATACAGTGATAGACGTCATATTCCTATGAGTAGACGTGGATCAGCTGAGAGTCAGCTGATGCGAGCTTGACTAACGTGACCTGCCAGAACTGATGCGACGCTTAATGCTTTTCGCTAACCGTATCTAACAATTCACCTTCTTCATTTGATAACTCGCACATCTGGTGAACTATTTGTCCTTTCTAACTGAAACGTTATCAATTAACAATATTGCATATAGTTTGAAAAATCGGGTTAGTGGTTACGCAAATTTTTGGTTCGACTAACTGCCAAATTTGTAATTAACTGCACTGTATTTATTGTTCAGCATGTGCCTGTAAAACCTGTCAGAATGATTAATAGTGACAGTGTTCGTTAGTTACAATCAATGTGGTCACATACAGTTCATAAATAACTTACACAACAACTCAAGTGACAAAGATGAAGTTGTAGTAGAGTCATTATGTTCTGAATAAAGTTTGCATTTAAATGTTCAATTATTGGGGGTAACCCAAAGTTAGCAGAAAACAATCCAGAGCTATTTTGGACAGATATAAAATGTATTAACTTCATGCATATGATTTGTAGTTGCAAAACATATCCATTTACCATTTATAAGCTGGCTACACAACAGACAAAACATCATGTCCTCACAACCTGCAGCTGTCGTAAAAAAAAAAATTGACAATTCGATAAACAGAGCTGGACATTTTCCACATTATAATTTGCACGGTGCAATTTTGACGTCTCTGATGTGACTTGAACTGGAAAGCAAGAAATTGAAAAAGCAAGTGGAAAGGTGATAGTGCAAATGATCCAAGTAGTGGGAAATGGCGTGCCAGTTCCAGGGGTGAAAGGAGAAGAACAGCCAACGCTATTTCAGCCTCTGTAGCACCTGGTTTCTCTCAGGAAGACTGTGTGGGGAGAGGAGAAGGGAATGGTGGTGAGCTCAGGGGTCTAGTCAGGGACAAGGCCAAAGTTGTCTCTGCTTTGTGCAGTTCTAGGTGGAATCAGAGCTGCAAGGTGGCTTGTGTTTGCAGGCTTGGGGGTCTGGCTAGAAGTAGCGTTTGGAGTTTTCGAACTGATTGGGATCTAATTTGTTGGCCTGACCGCAGGGAACTTTTTCTAGCCTCCACCCAAGGGAGTCTGATACAGGAGCCCTGGAGCACGCTGACTGACAGCCTGTGCAGCAGTAACCAATGCCACGATCTGGGAAAAGGGGCTGCGGAAAGGTGTGGAAGGGATCAATGAGCTATGATCGATGAAACAAAAATACAACACTTTTCTTCTACCCATTAAATTACGGTCCAAATAGCTATTTGGAGAGCTGTAAACGTGTGCAGTCACACATTAAAACAGTATTTTCACTCTGGTGATTTACAAGTAATCTATATTTAAAATTCTGTCAAAAAAAGCAATATACTACTGTGTTATTGTTATGTCTGACAATGTGCTTCCCAAACCTCAGCAATTGTACAGATAATGTCCAGCTTTTTTCAATACAAAAGGAGTCACCTTGTTATCTGTACCAGGATCAGATGGTATTAGGAATGGAACAGCTGAAGGCCGGGTATCCCTGTCTGCATGCGCCTTTATCTAATCTACACGCTTGAGGATGAGCTGGACTTTGAATCCCAAACAGTGTATAGCTTGCTTTGTTTGACAACAAAATAAAAGCCATTCAACTCAGGTTTTCCTCATCGAGAGGTCATTGTAAATGTCGGCCTGAGTATCAATTCACACTGCAGAGAGAAGCATCAGAAAAGCATTTTGCATTTTCTGCAGCAGTCTACTTTTTCTGATTACTAAAGTTAAAACTAAAATATACTTTAGGCCTACCTGCACTGTACAAAATACCCGGTTAAATGGAAATCTAAAAAAATGTGTCAGCTAATTTTACAATTTAAAACAATATACAATTCCTGGCCAAAAAGAAAGTCGCTGTTTGGATTTAAATAGGCAAATGCTTAAGAGTCTATGACTGGATCATTATTGCTGTGATTATTATGTTATGTGTTTGGCAACAGTTCTTCTAACCCTAATTGATGGAGTGTGTAGCTTTTCATTTCTTAAACTACCATGTAGGAAGACACATCATGGCCATACTGCAGGATGACAATGTCAAGATTCATCAGGCTCAAATTATGAAAGAATGGTTGGGAGGGAGCATGAAGAATCATTTTCACACATGAATTGGCACCTCTGAGTCCAGACTTTAAATTCATTGAAAGTCTTTGAGATGTGATGGAGTAGACTTACCAGAGTGCTTGACTTTTGCATTATCAATACAAGATCTGTTGCCAAACATATAACATAATAAATTAATAAATTCAAAATAATTGTGTTTCTTATATTGTGTTATCGGTTATGTACATTAGGGTGTTTCATGCTACATTTTATGTTATTTATGTTTAAATTATTTAGTGTAGGTATAAGGTTATAAGTAAAGGTTATTAAAAAAAAAAATTGATGCACCTCTTGATGGAAATAAATGTTGTGATATTATTTCCATCAAGAGGTGCATCAATTTTTGGTCAAGATCTTATGTTTTTTTTTTTAATAACCTTTACTTATAACCTTATACCTACAAGACATAATTTAAACATAAATAACATAAAATGTAGCATGAAACACCCTAATGTACATAACCGATAACACAATATAAGAAACACAATTATTTTGAATTAGATATGTAAGGCATCTTGCAGGGCTTTTATTTTTTTACATATTTTTTCTTTGTCTTTTTTTCACTAAAATTTACAGTAAAAGTACATTTTCCTAATTTTTCTTGTTGAGTATTACATCAATTTAAAATTTAAATGATCTGGTAATACTTTCAGTGCATCTATTTTAGAGTATTTTATAGTAAAATGCTGTGTTAAACCATTTATAATTTTCACTGTATATGGTAAGGTAACTTACAATATCGTTTTCAATAAAATTCACAAACTTTTTTTTTACAGTGTGGGACATTGATTTGAATGATGTTTTATGAGCCAAATTATTGATCATGACACCTTGGTTTCATAGTGTTGCCTGGCAATGTAACCTGCTGCAGCAAATGCAAAATGGTGGCATTCAAATTAGTAAGGCTCATCAAAAAGCCCATTAAAGCATCCTAATCTCAAAAAGATATTGTAAGAGTCAAATAAAGGTGAACCACATGAACACCTTCACATGCACGTTTTTTTCCTCCCCATGTTTAAGGTCATGATCCTGGTGCACATGGGCACGCATTCTCTCTCTCTCTCACACACACACACACACACACACACACACACACACACACACACACACACACACACACACACACACACACACACACACACACACACACACACACACACACACACACACTCAGTCTCAATCGGCCAGAGGAAGCTCTGTTCATAGGTCCTGCCTGCCCAGCATCAGGCTAAGTGCTCTTGACAGCCAACCGCACAGTTATTAACTGTGATCCGCCACCACAGGGCCCGGGCACCGCGGCTGCGTAGGATGGGCTCCACACCCACACAAAGACTGCTTTCAGCAGCGCTGCAGTCCTCAAACATCTCTAATGCACACTTGCTGTACTTTCACATACATACATTTGGTCTCATTTTAAAAAATCCTGCTGAACCTGTGGGTGTTTTTGAAATTAGATAGCAGGTAGTTCCACTAACAACTCAGGCAACAGCAACCTAACAACGTAACAAAAAAATACTGTGGTGTACCAGGGTACACTGATGGTATCAAATAGTGTTACCAATGGTCATTTTGTACATATTATGGTAATGATTACCATATTCACGTATAATGTTACTTCAAAACCATGTCACTAGTGATAAAAGCTGAGGGGGGTAAAATGGGAGAGAGTGCCTCTCTCAGTTCCAGTTGAACGCAAACCATTATGGGATATTAGTACAACGTAATCCTGTATATTTCTGTACAGTAGCCCATACGTGCCTGTAAGGAATAAATGCTCTACTTAACCTTGTGTCAAATGCAGTCAAATGCAGCCCTTCTAATCAAGACCGGTGGTCTGAGCGCTGTTTGTGTCTCTGGTTCACATGACTCTACCACCTCTTCCTGAGGATGTGGATGCCGAAGTCCAGTTTCAGCCCCCACAGCAACGCATTAGCTTGTGAAATAGGGATGCAGTATATTTGAGACATTCTTAGGAGACTGTCCATAATGACAGTCATCTATGTTTAGCCCTGAAAATATTTAAAAAAACAGCATCTTGTCCTCACAAACAGATGGACTGAAAAACCCCAAGCCACTTTTTCCTGCCTGCGTTTCCCATAATTAGAGCCCACAACTCGCTGTTAAATAGTTGAGGCTTTTTGCCTTTGAATCGACAGTCTTTTATATAGTAGCACAGCATACACAGGCTCTCTGCGCCGTGGGACGGTGCTGGCCGTCCACAGCCGCCTTCAAAGCACCAGTGGGCTGAAGACGACTGACATGTATTATTCTACACAAGCGCTGCCTTTTGTTCACTTCAGGCTTCTAGCCACAAAATAGCTGGATTTGTCCATCAAGTACTGCTATTTTGGATACCCTGTTTTTCCCATATGTGCCTTCTATATGTTGTTGGAGCACTGATAACCACATGCAATTAATCATGACACAGATTGTTATTCTCGTAGCTGAATTTTTTTTAAATTATAATAATAATAATATAATAGATTATTATTATCAGTATTAGCAATAAACCTATATTTATCCTGCTAAGTTATAGGTTTTATTCAACTAAAATCGTAGATGAAATAAAACCTATTTTTATAAAGACATCTAAACTGCATATTAAAGGTTAACACATTTAAACTAAAAACATTTTGATCCTGGTTCAGACTCAAATTGAGCAAAATTAGAGAAAATTAACCAATTAAAACCATTAAATCATTAACAAAACATACTGCAAAAGTGAAGCAAAGTGGAAGTGCTAGGTGGCTTTGACCCAGCACTGCCAGGAAGCCTCTGCAATTGTGCCATTAAAATCTACAGCCTGACAGGATTGTTTTGAAAAAGAAAGAAGAAGAAAAAAACTATTGTGCTTATGTGTCTTGTGAAAATATTAGTATAGATTCAACATATCATAAAAAATCAACAATTAGTAAGCTATAAAAGCCTCTCCAAATCTGTGTGCAACACAACAGGAGAATTTCTAGACTCTGATGATCGCTGTAAGTACAATGAACGAGGACTTACTAACTTAAAAATATATATACCTATTCCAATTTCATTCGATTGCTTTGCTCTCCGTCCAATTAATGGTTGTGAACGGATCATTGCGAATCGGATCAGTCTGATTCGTTTATAATTCATTCACTCAAAGAATTGTTTGTTTAAGAAACAGACATCGCCACTTCACTTACTGTATAATCGCACTGCGGTGATTTAAACAAATATAAAGATTTTTGACATTTAGGCCACAGTAAATGCTATCTAAGAAAGCATAGCCTATGGACAACTTTTATTGAGCTTCAACTTTTGTGTTCTTTTTAAAGCTTGAATGCCCCATTCATTGAGCAACCAATTTTTCACTTTTTTTTTTTATTTGTGTGGAAGCAAGTAGCCCAGTTATACATGTTTGGAAAGTCATGAAGGTAAGTAAATTATGACAGAATGATATTATTATTTTATTTATTTTTTTGGACGAACTCATCTTTTATAGAACTGCCAAGTAAACTATAATTTGTTTATAGGTACAGGGCACAATAAAGAGGGCGAACAAGATTATATTATAATCTATTGCTGCACTTATGCATAAAGATATATTTGCAGAATACCATATAATTGACAAGAAAGTGAACGACACTCATCAACTCAGTAGGTCTGAGCGATATTCTATGACTGTTGTGAACCCAAATTCAAAATCTCTTAGGACATGCGGTGGACCACCAGCAGAAACTCCCCCTCCTATAGTACTAATATCATTGTGGGAGTGCAAAACATATGCATACTGCACATCCAACAAGAGTCGTCAACCAAAAAGGGCGTTAAAAATCTATTCTGGAGGCCATTTGGGAGGGGAAACAGAGGAAAAGGGGCATAAGTCTTGGTTTGAGTATGATTTGAAGGAAACCCAAAGCAGGGTAAATAGCAGGGTAAATGGAGAAGTCTGTGGCTAGGAGTTGTGGGATGAGGGAATGACTCTTCAGAGCAGATGCAAAGGAGATGTTTGAGAAAGACCCCCCATATACTCCACGCATACACTTTTTATCCTGCTAACAAGACCCTCAAGGAAACGCCTTATTTCATCCCTTTAATTACAAACGCTCATAACACTCATATACACATTTGGTTTGACTGTCCCTTACATTCAAACGGATTCTCTTCATCCTTGTCACTCTATCTAACAAACATGTGTACAATGTTCTCACACAGGCTCAGAGATAGAGGGAAATTCACAACATGTAAAACCACACTGTAAAACAGTCATACAAACAAATGCCTCTAATAGTTCCAGGCCACACCCTGACAGACGACCTCCCCAAGATAGGCGACCACCCGTCCTCTCACCCTGGACACGCAGAGTGAGGCTCAGGCCTGACTCAGCTCAGTGGGCTCCAGCATAGCGTAAGTAAAACCACATGCAGCACAGTCAGAGGTCATAACCACTACGGTAATGGGTGAACCCGATGTCAGACACATTCAGCTCTGAATGACACCACACACACTGTATTATCAGCAAACATGACAGTGATTAATAAACACACACATCAATCTCCATATGGAGTGTTCAGTATGGGAGCTTATTCCTTACCAAAAGGTCACGGGCACACAAGAAATTCACAAGCACAGTAGGTCTTATAAAGTTGGGTGGGATTCCATCGCATGATTAAATATAGCAAAGGCCTTTGATCTGTAATGAGCTGTAATTAATGCATCCTATAATGTGGGCATTAATAACTGTTCTAAAAATGTTGAAATTCTGAGAAACAAATGCACATTAGCATTCTTACTTTTTAGGTGATTAAAAGGTTAGATATTGAATTAAATGAGAATATAGTTTATATATATATTAAATATTTTCTTCACATATCCACATGGAGAACAAATGAAAACAGACACACATGTAACATGCATAACACCATGTTTAGGTTTGACTGTAATGTTGACATAATTGCAAAGAAAATTATACTTCAGTACATGAAGTAAATTGTAAAAATGCTAAATTGTTGTTGTAATAAATATTTTATAATGTCTAAACCAATCTAAATTAAAAACTTGGGAATGTTATATACCGGTAAGCAATTGAGTAATCCTCTGCTTCCATCTAGTGGCAGTAATGGAGAATTCATGTAATTTAATATTAAAGTGTTTGTTTTCCAGTAGATTGCTGCAATCTTCCACTTAACCATGGCACATTTTTTTGCTATATTATATAAATCTATATTTTTCAATGATTACAAATAAAAAAGACCATAAATTCCCCAAAACTGCACAAAGGTACAGTAAAAACATTTATAAAGTGGGTGATATTACGTTTGTTTTTGTTTTTTTTAAATAATACATTATTTATTATACAAAAGCATAGTTTTTGTCTGGTTATGTAAGATAGTTGGACAGAAAAAGGACGTGTTGTTGTTGTACAATGCCCTATGTCTAATAGCATAACAAGCAAAGCATAACATAAGTGATATTAGCCTATTTTATTATGCATTTTATAAGGCTACACATAACGCCATATATAGCTGTAGGCCTATATTTTTTGCACGTTCCCCTCTTTGTTTTCCTTATTTAGGCTCGTGGTGGCAATACCTTTTATCTTTTCCCATAATTTAAATTTGTGTTGATTTAGAACTTCTCCTGCTGGAATCCCCGAGGCGAGGTAAACTCTTCCTTACTCATGTCCTGAGTGATTGTGCCGTACTTTTTTTTAGGGCGTACACTCCGAATCCTGAACAGGTCGAATGACCCACGGTGACATGATATTGACGTGATGTGTAAATGAGCGGTAAAACCAATCGCGCAAATCCTTTTTTGTTTTTTTCCCGTCAAGATGCTCATGTCGCCCATGCCAAAATCCGCCACTATATTTAAATAGGCTAGCTAGGCTATATAATTTTAAAATATTGAATGCGAATTTATATATGTGTTCGAGTAAAATGAACATTTTTGTTTAACTAGGCTACTGACAACATTTCTTACGATTTTTAAGTAAAAACCTTGTCATTTAGGCCTAGATCATTTATTTGAAGAAAATGTCAACTGGTCAAAATAAATAAGATGCCATGTTTTCAGACCTCGAATAATGGAAAGAAAACACGCTTATATCCATCTTTAAACAACACGATAGGCTACTAACTTCGGACGAGTTCAGAAATCAATATTTGGTGGAATAACCTTGATCCTTGATCAAAGCATTTATGCATCTTGCCATGCTTCTCTTTACCTTCACATTGCTGTTGGGTGAAAAGATTCAAACAGCTCGGCTTTTGTTTGGTGACTTGTGACCTTCCATCTTCCTCTTGATCACAAACAAGAGGTTTTCAGTGGGGTTCAGGTCAGGAGATTGGGCTGGCCATGACATAGTCTTTTTTTTTTTTTTTTTTTTGTAATTTGTCATTTATTACAAATAAATGCTCTAAATGACCATATTTGAAATTGGAAGGAATTGTGTCAGTAGTTTACAGATTAAACAAAAATATTAATTTTACTCACATACTTACAAATAGAAAATTCAGAGAACTCTCTTATTTTTCTAGTGCCTTCATTACTAACTTATAATGCATATTTAACTTGATATGTAAAATAATTTTATTAAAAGTACCAATCCTAATCCTGGATATTATTATTTGCTGCCATCTACTGGTCAAGTCAGTTGTTGCCTACCTAACAGACGATGAAATACTGTACATTTTCACTGTAATCCCTTAATTTTAAGGAAATACAGCTAAGAAAGGTAAAAATGTGAAGCATTCATAAGCACCCATAAATAGAAATCTTCCATAATAAACAAATACTCTGTTTTCATACAAAGTTATTAATTTTTTAATAACTTAAATTGTTTTGAACAATAATTAGAAACTTTTAATTTTCAACTGAAAAATGCAAATTACATTTCCCCAACTTGTGCACAAGTTATTCTAAGATGTTGTCCTGTTTTGTCTGGTGCGGTTCACAAAACTGCAAAGGAAAGTGACAAACTAGAAAGAGACCCAGTGGGCTGAACATCAGGAGGGGTTGTGAAAGAAACAAGAAAGTGAGTCTGTCACATAAAAAATTCACAGGAAAGAGATGAACTGTACAGTTGAAGAGGTCTTCTGTTTGAACTTCAAAACCCAAGTAAATGCCAGAGAGAAAATAGACCTAACACCAGATGGCAAATCTGAACCAGGCAGTCAAAAACTGGAGCAACACACACACACACAAACACAAATAGGATTTGTAGCTTGAACACAAAAACTACAGCAACTGCAAGAACCGTGATAAATCTGTTCTTTAAAACAAGCAGGCCAAAGACTGAAGAGTCTAAGTTCAATGAACTTACATTCATATAATCGTTCCTTTTTAAAAACACCTGACGAAAGGTCTTGAAGACATACAGTGATGAGGCAGGTGTTTAAATTGTCCTCTGGTTTGAAGTTTCAGTCCTCTTTCTGTTTTTGTCGTAGGTCTCAGGTCAACTGGCACTAAACATTATGCTGATCCATGAGTGGATGTTGGTTGACAGGTCGTAGCAGAAAGTTAGTGTCCAACACTTAAACTGATGGAAAATGTCTTAAACTACTTACTCCAAATAGAAAACATATAAAGGAAAACCATATAAAGGAAAAACTAATAATTTTATATTAGTTTTAAAATTAAAACTAATCTGGGGTGGGGGATTTTTTGTAAAAAAAAAAAAGAAAAGAAAAGAAAAAACTTTCCATGAGAAAACAAGGCTTTTTAAAAACTTAAATGAAGAAGAAAATAATAATAAGAAAATCAAATAAAAACATTAACATCAACCCTTCCTGAGAAGAAAAAAAATACACCCCCTTCCTTGTTCCTCAGTGTGTGTGTGTGTGTGTGTGTGTGTGTGTGTGTGTGTGTGTGTGTGTGTGAGAGAGTGAAGGGCAGACAAGGAAATCAGTCCTGATTTACTTGGCTGGTTTGTCAGTATCCCTGCAGTCCATTATAAATCTTTTGAGATGGTGCCTGTTTCAGAAGGTGTCTTATACCTGAGAAAAAAATATGTTGAATTTATTAACTCACATCCAGAAACACAACAGTAGTCACACAGAAGAGGGACAATTGTAAATAAATACAATGTTTAATATTCTCTAGATGTTCTCTTACCATCTTTCTGTTGGTCATCAAGCTGCTCCTTTGGGAAATCTACATCAAAGGTGACTATGAGCGATCCACGGATATTGTTGTTGTCAAAATTTGGTAGGCCCTCACCCTTCTTCCAAATACGCGCTCCTGGCTTAGTGATTTTATCTCTCACAATGTGCACCTACAAGACCACAAGATGAGTCTCTGTGAACAGCCTTATTTTAATACAACAACATATGACAACAGGAGGATACTAGGGAGGCACATTATTTTGTGTTCACATTGGTTATCAACTAATCATTTTTAAGTTGTCTGTACCTGTCAATACTAATATTTATCAGCCAATGTTAAATATCCACCTTAATGGTTGGTTAGTTGCTGTGATAAAGTAATTTTATCTATGAAATATATACAGGTCCTTCTCAAAAAATTAGCATATTGTGATAAAGTTCATTATTTTCCATAATGTAATGATAAAAATTAAACTTTCATATATTTTAAATTCATTGCACACCAACTGAAATATTTCAGGTCTTTTATTGTTTTAATACGGATGATTTTGGCATACAGCTCATGAAAACCCCAAATTCCTATCTCAAAAAATTAGCATATCATGAAAAGGTTCTCAAAACAAGCTATTAACCTAATCATCTGAATCAACTAATTAACTCTAAACAACTGCAAAAGATTCCTGAGGCTTTTAAAAACTCCCAGCCTGTTTAATTACTCAAAACCACAATCATGGGTAAGACTGCCAACCTGACTGCTGTCCAGAAGGCCATCATTGACACCCTCAAGCAAGAGGGTAAGACACAGAAAGAAATTGCGGCGTGGCATGGAGGCAATCAGCCTGTGGCACTGCTGAGGTGTTATGGAGGCCCAGGATGCTTCGATAGCGGCCTTAAGCTCATCCAGAGTGTTGGGTCTTGCGTCTCTCAACTTTCTCTTCACAATATCCCACAGATTCTCTATGGGGTTCAGGTCAGGAGAGTTGGCAGGCCAACTGAGCACAGTAATACCATGGTCAGTAAACCATTTACCAGTGGTTTTGGCACTGTGAGCAGGTGCCAGGTCGTGCTGAAAAATGAAATCTTCATCTCCATAAAGCTTTTCAGCAGATGGAAGCATGAAGTGCTCCAAAATCTCCTGATAGCTAGCTGCATTGACCCTGCCCTTGATAAAACACAGTGGACCAACACCAGCAGCTGACATGGCACCCCAGACCATCACTGACTGTGGGTCCTCCAGTGCTGCTTCTCTGTAGCCCAGGTCAGGCGCTTCTGCCGCTGTTTCTGATTCAAAAGTGGCTTGACCTGGGGAATGCGGCACCTGTAGCCCATTTCCTGCACACGCCTGTGCACGGTGGCTCTGGATGTTTCTACTCCAGACTCAGTCCACTGCTTCCGCAGGTCCCCCAAGGTCTGGAATCGGTCCTTCTCCACAATCTTCCTCAGGGTCCGGTCACCTCTTCTCGTTGTGCAGCGTTTTTTGCCACACTTTTTCCTTCCCACAGACTTCCCACTGAGGTGCCTTGATACAGCACTCTGGGAACAGCCTATTTGTGCAGAAATTTCTTTCTGTGTCTTACCCTCTTGCTTGAGGGTGTCAATGATGGCCTTCTGGACAGCAGTCAGGTCGGCAGTCTTACCCGTGATTGCGGTTTTGAGTAATGAAACAGGCTGGGAGTTTTTAAAAGCCTCAGGAATCTTTTGCAGGTGTTTAGAGTTAATTAGTTGATTCAGATGATTAGGCTAATAGCTCGTTTAGAGAACCTTTTCATGATATGCAAATTTTTTGAGATAGGAATTTTGGGTTTTCATGAGCTGTATGCCAAAATCATCAGTATTAAAACAATAAAAGACCTGAAATATTTCAGTTGGTGTGCAATGAATCTAAAATATATGAAAGTTTAATTGTTATCATTACATTATGGAAAATAATGAACTTTATCACAATATGCTATTTTTTTGAGAAGGACCTATATATATATATATATATATATATATATATATATATATATATATATATATATATAAATCATGTACCAGCCAAATTTTACATTCCAACACAACCATAAATCAAGTTCACAGAAAAAAAAAAAAAAGTAAAATCTGGGGAATTAAACGTGCCTTGTGGCCATCTAAATGAGTGATGTCCATCTCAAAACCGACCAGAGCTTCTACCAGAGAGATGGTGACGTTTGTGTAAAGGTCGTCACCTCTGCGCTCAAACAGAGGATGCCTGGACAAGAACAAATTCACATGTGATAAACTGAAACACAATTTTAAATCTCACTCTTTCAAACAGGTACATTCATTGAAAGTATATTAAACATACATTAAGAGTTCAATCAATTTTTCTTATCACAATAATATAATATTACTTTACTCTTACTTCAAAACTTTGATGCGGAAACGCAGATCTCCAGGCTCACCATCAATGTGAGGTTCACCTGTGGTCAGTCAAACAACAGATACACACTTGATAAATCATATGTTGCAGTATCTAGCTAATTCATAAAATTAAGTGTTACTGTACTGAGTTATTGGTAGAATTATTTCCTATACCTTCCCCAATGAAAGGGTATTCCATCTCATCTCTCACACCCTGCTCGATCTCCACCTCTAGTGTTCGCTCCTCATTCACAAGCCTGGAAACAAAGATACAGTGTTTAATAGAAAATCATGAATCGTCTTGGTGAGTCGAAGTGAGAGTGATTATCGGGCAAACTTACTTGATATTGGGGCATTCATCACAGACTACTTCCTGTGTCATCTGGAAGCGACCTGGTCCTAGCTGTGTGGTTCTCATTTCCTGCCGGCAGTTGCATTTTCTTTTGCCTGGGGCTTCTTTTGCTACAGGCTTATTTCGTACCACCTACGTGTTGAAGAAGAGAGGAAACAGGAAAGGAGTTTACTGTACATTACCATGTGACTATGTACACTGCCAAACAAAAGCCTATAAAAGAACACAGAAGGTCTGAATACTACAGTACATCAGGAAGGAAATGGAGAGGGATCAAGAACAAAAAGAAACTCGCCTCCACAAAATTCCCTGAATACACCTCTTCTAGGGTTACTTCAAGGTCCAGTACGATGTCATTACCCCTGGGAATATCCCGGCCGGCCGGCTGCCTATTTCCACCGAACATAAACCCAAAGTCGCCGAAGAAACTTGAAAAACAACACCAAAAAACATATGAATATCAGTGCAGTCACACAGTGTAGATTGAATGTGTAGTTACGGTGACAACATTTGTGTTTCAAACAGACATGCTTCTGAAACTAGATAAACAACTATGCATCAGACTTCTGAAAATCTATAATACAAGCTCATATTTGACAAATCATACAATGTTAATGGTAAAATTAACAAAAATATCAGCAGTTAACTGTAAAAGAAAATGTTAATTAGGTGGGTGCCATCTTAATATTGTAGGCTTGTTTACCTGGAGAATATATCACCATGTGAACTTTGATGGCCTTCCTTTAACCCCTCCTCTCCATATGCATCATACTGTTTCCTTTTCTCCTCATCTGAGAGCACCTGCGTTTAAAAAGCACCATAAGACAATTGTCTTTTTACCCTGGAAAAAAATAATTAACTCACTTATAGCCAATGTCAGAAATTAACTTTATCCCCCGAAATTGTTCTTCTACCTTTATGAGATTATTTTTGTTTAACAGAAGGAGACTTTAGTGTATAAAGCCATGATTAGATATTATGAAATATACAAAATGTTAGATATCAGATAAATAACGGGCATTTTTGCCACCACATTTTAAATAGCCGGGGGCGCTTTTGTAGCTTTCTGTGTTGTTTTTGGCCCAGACAAGCAACCCTGGATTAATTTCTAATTTATTTATTTTAAGCATCCTGCTGAAAAAACACCTCAGATGTACAATCTTTTCATATTATATACTCATTCTTAATGTAATCATCCATAATTTAATATATTATAAATATATTTAATATAAGTCTAATTATTACTCTTGCATGTTATATTTAAAATATTTATTTATATATGAAAAAGTATACTTTTAAAATCCTTTACAATATTGTTTATGATACAATGATGTGGACCAATGACTAATTTCCTTTAAACAATAAATAATTTACTGTGTAACAATTAAACTTGGTAATATTGTAGCCTACACTGTGTACAAGCTACACTAGCGGTCCACGTCACAAATCATTTGAATGACAATAAGCAGATGTTTCAACCAATCAGAGGCGGCCACACATTTCTTCCAACCAATCAAATCGCTCCATCGGTTCGTTTCTAACAACAACGCTCAACGCTATGAACGCTGGTCATATTCACTGGCATTATACTGACGTTTTGTTCAGAAATAATAAATATGTCTAGCGATGCTTTAGTGACACAAAGCATAGCCAGTTCAAATATTAGTATTATAGTTAAGCATAATATTTGCATGAAGACTAAGTCACATCAATTTTAATATATATAACGTAAAATTGTCTTTGTTCAACATATGAAGCGTAGTCAAAACGAATAAAAAGCCCCACGTGAAATTACTTAACAAACAGTCATACCTCGTAAGCAGCTCCAAGGTCTGCAAATTTGTCTTGGGCATTTGGGTCATCTTGGTTTCTGTCTGGATGAAGCTGCAATGCCAGCTTTCTGTAGGCTTTCTTAATATCTTTAATTGATGCTGATCTACTAACCCCCAAAATTTTGTAGAAATCCCTCCTGAAAATACACATTATTTTAGAACTTTTGAATCATACATCAGTTCATACATTCAAATTATTGATGAACAGATACAGCTAACGTTACATGGATACGGATGTCTATTTGTTTAACATATCTTGACGAAGAAATCAGCCAAGTCACAATAAAAGCTTCAGATATTTCTAAAATGTATATGAGCATATGGCATCGATGACAAGCTGCAGCCTTGTTACAGCAATGATCGCTAACGTTAGGTACTTAAAAATAAAAAATAAAACAATGTCCTATTTAAAAAAAAAACACTCCGGGCTTTAAATAAACGCACTAAATTACAATAAATAACGAGGTTATATAAAGTAGTTTATGGCGAGATTCACCAGCATGATGCATGAACAGTGGCGTAGACCAATCACAGTGAAACATGTGTACCAGCCAGAGTAGTGAGTTTATAATGCACTGAACCTAAACAATGAAAATAACACGATATTCACTTACCCAGCCAGCACTGTCACTATCAAATATAAAAGCAGAAAACACACACTCGATAGTTTCATTCCTCTAACAGCCATGGGTACTTGTTTCTTTCAGAAGTCCAATAAAACACACCGGCTTTCTGTGATGTCTTTTAAAAAGCCACTTCCTGCTCTGTCACAAGTCCCGCCTCTTTTTAAAAAGGAAGTTTTATAAAAGTTCTATCGAAAGAAGTCTCATGAGTCAAGAAAACGTCAGATGCAATATGTTATTATATTATATTATATTATATTATATTATATTATATTATATTATATTATATTATATTATATTATATTATATTATATTATATTATATTATATTATATTATAGTGTATTATATTATATTATATTATATTATATTATATTATATTATATTATATTGCATTGTATTGTATTGTATTGCATCTACTACTAAATATAAGATGGAATTTTGTTTATTTGAATTTATACTTTACTCAAATACTTATGTTTTATTTCATTTTATATTGCTATTTCGTTCTGCACGCAACTTTTATTTTGTTTACATAGACGTAGAGTTTACACAGTGTACTTCCGGAAAGAAATGGCATCTTTGGATAGGGTGAAAGTGTTGGTCTTGGGAGATTCTGGTAATACATTTTATATAAATAATCCATCGACCTTCATTTCTGTAACCTACAATGTGAATGTAAATTTAAAATGTAAGCGTGTTGTATAATATTCGACTCAAGCTGGAGGTATTAGCCGGCCACATTAGCTTGGGTTTCTGCAATACTAGTATTATATTTATTATTATTAGAGAATATCTATCACGAGGAACTTCATCCACTTAGATGTTGTACAGAAATACTTTGTGTGCCTCGATATGTCTCCTCTGTTCAGTGTTATTTTATGTCTGTTGACAGGAGTAGGGAAGTCCTCTCTTGTACATTTACTTTGCCAGAATCAAGTTTTGGGGAATCCTTCATGGACTGTTGGCTGCTCAGTGGACGTCAGGGTACAGTGAAAATTATCAGTAATTATCATTAATTAACTGTGTCATTATCATAGCAAAACCTGTCTTGATTCTTTGCACAGGTACATGACTACAGAGAAGGCACTCCAGACGAGAAGACGTATTACACTGAACTCTGGGATGTTGGAGGATCTGTTGGCAGTGCCAGCAGTGTTAAAAGCTCTAGAGCTGTGTTTTACAATTCTGTAAATGGTTAAGTATCCAACACAAAAAGTTGTATTTTCATGTGCACAAAAAAAAAAAAAAAATGGGAACATTTGCAATGACTCTTCTTTAATGCTAAAATCACTGTGTTTGTCTTTTTCCTGCAGGTATTATTTTAGTTCATGATCTGACCAACAAGAAATCCTCCCAGAATCTGTACCGCTGGTCACTGGAGGCCCTGAGCAAAGACTCCTCTCCAACTGGCATCATTGTATCAAATGGGTGAGTCAAGGTTAACTTCAAATTCTGTTAGAATGATTGCATCAAGCATTTCTCCAGCTGAAATATAATGCTTATATTTTGTGGTAAATAAATCAGAATACAGTGAGCATTTGATTATGTCTATAATTGCCTAGATATGCTGAATTAAGTCAATTCTGATGTTTTGCACTTGCAGAGATTATGATAGAGAACAGTTTGCAGAGAACTCAGTTCCTCTCCTGCTAATTGGCACCAAATTTGATCAGATCCCGGAAAACAAGAGGAATGATGTCCTGACCCGCACTGCCTTTCTGTCTGAAGACTTTAATGCGGAAGAGATTAACCTTGTGTGTGCCTTTAAGTGCTGCTGTTATGATGTTTTTACCTAAACTAACATAATATTAAGCAAAAAAAAAAAAAACTCAAAACCTGTCCATTATGCATTCTGAGCTTTTTCCTGCTTTTCTTCTCAGGATTGTACAAATCCACGGTATCTTGCGGCCGGATCATCAAATGCTGTTAAATTGAGCCGTTTTTTTGACAAGGTAGCGACTTTAATTAAACTAAAGTCTGTATTTCCTTTCTGACCCTAATGATTCTCTGTCATTTTGTGAGTAAATGTCTGATATATCTCTGTGCAGTGTATTAACGTGTGTATACATTGTGAGAAAACACTTATTGTGTCTCTTAGGTAATAGAGAAGAGATACTTCACAAGAGACCCTAGCCAGGTGAGTGTGTGCTTTTCTTTGTTTACATGTTGCTCCATTTGTGTAGTCACAAATGAGCATATTTGAAATAATGTTGTTTTGCAGTAGTTTTATAAGATTATAAATCAAATTGTAGATGTAATTCATTTATAATTAATTTTATTGTAGAATAATTTTGTTAATTGGCAACCTGTTTTCCTTAGATGCAGAGTTTCACAGACAGGAGGCGCTTTAATTTCAAGAGTCTGCACAGTGATTGAGTGTACACATATACTTTAGATTGGTGGGTTTAATCCTGTTTGTAATCTGAATAACCATATTAATATTCTTCTGCCATCATGTTCTTCTGCAAAGACCAATTGGTTTGAGAAAATGTTTTTTTGCAACAAAAAAAAAAAAAAAAACATTAACATCCAGAAAGATTTGAAATCGATAATTAGGGAATTTGAGTAGGAGGACTGAGATGTCTCTTAACACAATAATCCTAAATTGGAAATATCCAATATCCTCATGTTTACTGTTTGTACTAATGAGGTGACATGGACCCTTGTTTTCTTTGGTAAAAGGTCATCTATGTTTATAGTATCATCTAAGGTGAGATGGCAGAGTATTTTTTTTATTAAATGAACCATTTCTACTTAATCTTTAGGATCATCTGAAAGGAAAAACAATAATCATAGATTGACAGTTTTTATTGTTGATCTTTGTAATTTAAAAATAATAAGTCTTTGCTATATTAGCAAGCTGTTAATACTGTGCATGTACATAAATCTTTACTTGAGACAACATTAAATAAAGATGCATTTGAATAAACTCTTTGTCTCCTATTTTTCACTTCTTTATAGGCTATATAGTTTATAGCAACCTATTATTTATATATAGCAACACTGCAAGTCCTATGTTCTGAACTCAAGTATCAATGCCACATGATTCTATATTCTGAAGTGAACAGCAGTTTGAGAATGACTTCCTGCAGCACCCTTGATGCACTTTATCCTGGTTAGTTAGTACCCCAGCCCAGCCAGTAACATATTCACATTAGCTGTCATTTTTCCATTCATTTGAACAGTAATTTTTGAATAATGTAGTTCATGTAATTTTCTTAAATCTTAAACATTTATAGTTAGATATATTTTTTTTATTAACAAATGGAATATTTCATTTCATGTTATTACCAATCTCAAAATGCTTTGGTGTAATTCAGTCAACTATCAGATAAGAAAGCATGAATCATATTTTACTTCATGTGATAACCTACAGTATAAACGTATCTTCTCGGATATTCATCTGAAATATAAATAAATATATGTTAGAGCCCCGTTCATTGCCCTAGTAGGATTTGAACTTGTTTTTAAAATACCAATGTTAATACTAGTTGAGAGATGGTGGAAGACATATTGACACCTAACTAGAATACTGAACTCTGGCTCAAACACACCGTCTAACCTCACCACACACTTCAAAGTGGCTTCAGGGGACTTTTCACGCTCGGAGCAAAGAGGTATGCAATCACAAAAGCAACAACTGGTTTTAGCGTCAGACTAATTTAAAAAGTATGAAACAATCACACACTCGCACGCAAAATCAAGTTTTAAGACAAGTTTTAAAAGTATGTAATGATTTTGCTTTCCTGATGTCAGCTGGGAGAGAATTGCACTGTTTTGGAGCATATGCTGAGAAGGCCCTGTCACCCCTGGTAGGCACACTGGCGTGTTTTGGGAACAGCTAAGAGACCACACTGAGAAGATTGCAGATTGCAAGTTGGCTTGTAAGAAGTTAAAAGATCGACCACATACTGCTGAGTTAAATTATACAAAGCCTCATACTGTATATTAGCATTAAGATTTCAAAATGACAGGAAGCCAATGCAACGTCTCCAAAATAAGATTTATATGGTCACTGTGGCGAGCAGGACGAGGCCGAGGGACGTGAGAGAATGGCACGAGGTCGGTGGGTGATTGTTAATGAATGGCACGAGGTCGGTGGGTGATTGTTAATGAATGGCACCGGTCTCGCATCTCTCACAGTCGTCGCTCCTCCTTTATGCTTCCGCTCCTCCGTGAGAGATGCGAGACCGGTGCGTCTCGCAGGTGTCATTCATTAACAATCACGCCACCAGCCTCGCGCCGTTCTCTCACGTCCCTCGGCCTCATCCTGCTCGCCACAGTCACCAACCCTGGCCCCAGTTAAAGTAGCTGCCGAGTTTTGCAGATATTTTAATCTGTTAAGAGAAGATTTGGATACTCCAAGAATTAATCAATCTTTCAGCAACAGAAAGGGACAACAGGCCAAATACATGCAATGTTTCTAAGATGAAAAAATGAGGTCTTAACCATTTTTTTTTTTTACTTTACTTTGTAACTCCAAGGCAACACCATGGACTAACAAATCTATAGAAACAGTATTGCGCAGTTGATGGGGAGAGCCGAGGAGCATGACTTCAGTTAGAGCTATTTAGACACAGAATATCGTTAGACACCCACAACTTCATCTCAGAGATAGTTGGAAAGATGAGAAACATCCACAAATTGACCAGACTGGGAATGTATGTAAATCTATATGTCATCAGCATTAAAATGATAGCTGAGGTCAAGAGATCTTAATAGCTGATCAAGAGGGTAGATATAAATGCTAAAGAGCAAAGGACCAAGAACTGAGCCGTATGGGACACCAGTACAAACAGGACCCACCTAAGATCTAAAACCACCCATATAAACAAATTGATTGTGATCCCGAAACAAATGTCCTAAACCATTCTAAGTCAGTCTCAGATACATCAAAGACAGTTTCCAATCGGTTAAGTAAAAGCATGGTCAGCGGTGTCGATAGCTGAGCTAAGATCTAATGAGAATCGACAAGGAGCAAGAATCAGAAGCTAAGTCATTGACGACTTTAACCAAGGCGGTTTCATTGCTATGCATTTTCCTAAACCCAGATTGAAGGGGCTCGAAACAAATTATTAACCATTAAATGATTGTGGAATTGAGACGTAACAACACCCTGTAAAATCTTAGACATAAACGGAAGATGTGAAATTGGACGAAATTGTTTAAATCACTGTTTTGCTTTTTTAATACAGGAGTGACAGCAGCAGTTTTACGTACTGCTGGCACAACCAGTAGACAAGGAGTCATATTTAGAACAGCAGGGTACAAATAACCGAGACAAGATTTAAATAAATGAAAAGGCAAGTAAGTAACATCTTTTTTTTTTTATTAAGTGAAAGCAATGTATTTTATTCTGTTCTGCCCATTTAAAACCACTTTAAGCAAAAGCTGTAAAAGTGTGAAGTACACAATACTGCAATCAGGCTACTTTTCATTGTTAAACTGACTGTCTTTATAGATAACAATATATTTAAATTATAACTAACTATTATTTATGAATGAATGTTTATATCCCACTAAAATAAGCTTCTCCTTGTCATCACCTACATCTGGTGATCTAAACGGATGGTTTAATGAATATTGCAGTTTATTTTAAGTGGTTTTATGGTCAATGAATAAATACTTCACATCAAAAATCAAGTATTAATAATCTCAAACTGGCTAAACATATGGGGTTTTGACAGTTGCAGCAGAAACAGGTAATTAGCAGACAGAGATATGCAGACTTAGTTTTTAACCAATCTTCTTTTTAATCCAGGGGAGGAAGTAGGAGATTTTTACATAAGCCTGAGGATATGATTTGTTTGCACAGTTACCATCATAGGTATATGAAGCAATTGCTTGTGGTTTGGTATTGCAGATAAGAGGACTTCCTGAATCACCCTGGTGAAGAAGGACAGAGGAAAAACATGAATATAATATAATATAAAATATAATATAAAACATAATATAATAATATAATACCTGACAAAAAGCATGTTTCCCATCTGAAACACTACAGATCATTCTCTCAGAGTTGAAATAGTCCTTCCACTTTGTTTTACATTCAAAGCTGAACTGCAATTTGAGGCTGACTTCCCGCAGAACCCTTGATGCTTCTCCTCCGTTTTTTTTCGTACCCCAGCCAGCAATGGAGCATTTAACATTAGCTGGGATTTTTCCATTTTTCTTAGGAAGAGGCATAACTTTCACAAATTTATTCACCTTGGCTTTGTTCTTCAGCTACGAATAACAGATAATAATTTAAAGAGAGCAAGCAAAGCACATAATATAGAGTCAGAGTTAGTGAAGGTGAAAATACCTTTAGTAACATGATATCATAGCTGTAGTCAGTATCAGGTTGAAACTTAGGATGTTGGATGTATTTTAACACTTTGATTCTCTGCTGGCTTTTCTCGTCCTGATTGATGTTGTGAGCTCCCAGAACAACCTCAAAGTGGCCCCGACCAGAGAAGGCACTGCGACTGTGGGAAAAATGTAAAAACAGTGTATAACTTGAATCATTTAAATAACTAAAATACAAAATTACAGATAGATAAACTAAAAGTCTTGAGGCTATAACTTTTTAAAAAGCATCATAAATAATCCCTCACACGCATTCTAGCACATACTTCAAACAGTGGGCCGATGTCAGTACATAATCCTCTCTGATCAGCATTCCTCCACATGTGTGATGTTTATTTCCAACCTGAATAGATGCCATGTATGGTCTGGAATGAGGTTTAGCCTCTTTTCCACCAATAATACCACTCTCCATCCCACCTGTGACAAAAACAGAAGTAACATTACCAGACTATTTAAGGAGGTATTGGAAGTACATACTTTTTACAATTTGCATTCTAAGTATTATTTCATTTTCATTTATATTTGAAATTTATTTGAATATATTTTTATTTTCATTTATATATTTTTTTAAATATTTGAGTTTTCAGATGTTATGCTCTTGTAAAAGGATGCACAATGTGAATTCAGGAAGAAAGGAATGCATAATATCTTACCAGCCAAAGAGATACCAAGGAGAAGAAGAAAAGCGTAAAGAACCATGGTGCAACTGCAACAGCCTGTTAAAGCATTAGTGTGCATATGCTATCAATAGTATGCTCAAACCTACTCACTAGTTGTATCTCCCCCTCTTACCTCAAACCACAAAATGTGTGTACAAAGTAGCAAGCAGCCATAACTCAGGAATCATTACCAAATTTGAGTTACAGAGTAATAAAATACTCTACTCAACTAAGTGTACTGTTATTAGAAATGAAATACAATAAAGTACCTTAATTCCAAATCTCATGTTTGTTCAAATTATTTGTTGGTTTATTATAGGGTTGGTGACATATAGTGATCCCACACTGACTGACTGTGTACATAGTATTTTTATTCGCAGTCAATGACTGGACGTTGGTTGTGGCAAGCATAAAACATCAATGTGTGACAAACAAACAAAATAGGTCAAAAAGAAACCTCTTTATAATAGAGGACATGTTTGTAACATACAAAAAGTGGGTGATTTATAATTATAAATTTTATTTTTAAGGTTGTTGCTGGCCTTCTAATGACATTTGTACTTCACATCACTTTTATAGACATTTTAATTTCATAACATATTATAAAATATGTATAATGGTGCCTATAGTATAGTCTCTGGCCTAAAAAACTGGGATGGGCTCTAGCACTATGACCCTAGAAGGACCAATCAATGAATGTATAGTATAGCAATCTATATCTTTCAACATCAACAATGAACAATGTTCTGTAGCTTCCTGTACAACCAAAGTTCTACATTTTTATTTTATTTCTGGTTTAGGATTTGCTTGATAAGATTATTTTTACTTTATTCATACAGTATGCAAACTACTGTATATCATAGAGGATCTTAGTGGACCCAGATCCTCCCTGAAAATAACCAAGGAGGCAATACAGACAAATAAAGTTTTTATATATATATATTATATTTTTATGAAGTAAAAAAAAAAAAAAAAAAAAACTGGTAATGGCAACAGGGATTATATAGCCAAAAAATATATGCTATTTCAATCACTTAATGTACTTCCTAACCCACGGAAGGAAGGCAGATATTTTCATGTAGACCTCAGGATACTTCTTGGATGTACAGTTATTAGGATATGTGTATGCAGCCATTCCTTGAAGTTTAGAGTCACAAAAAAGAGGACTGCCAGAATCACCCTAGAAAGAAACAGATAAAAGACTTAAATGTATTCTGCCACTATGTGAATTTTTTGTTAATCATCTAAGTGACGTTTCAGTACCTGACAGAAAGCCCTTTTCCCATCTGAGACACTACAGATCATTTTCTCAGAGTTGAAATAGTCCTGCCACTTTATTTTACATTCAAAGCTGAACTGCAGTTTGAGGCTGACTTCCCGCAGAACTCTTGATGCTTCTCCTCCGGGTTTTTTCATACCCCAGCCGGCAATGGAGCATTCCACAAGGGCGGGCATATTTTCATTGTTCTTAGGCAGATCGATAACATCCACAAACTTATTCCGCACAGCTTTGGTCTTCAACTGTAACATATTAATCAGTGAATACCAGAATACAACCCCCCCCCCCCTCTCCCCCCAATCTGAGAATAATAAATACCTTTAATAACATAATATCATAGGTGAAGTTATTGTTTGCATAATTGGGATGTTGGATGTACTTCTCTACTTGGATTATCTGCTGGCTCTTCTCGTTCTGGCTGATATTGTGAGCTCCCAGAACAACTTCTAAGACGTTGGATTTCTTACTGTGAAAATGTTTAATGTTGAGGTTATTTTAAAGCATCATGTCAGTACATCGTTACAAACCAAATAAAGGCTAAAATACCTAACTTTTTAAAATCAGTTTAATAATCAACTGTTTTTGAATACTGCATATTCTCCAGTTTATTGGGGATATATGGATGCATACTTACTCCCAACAGTGGGCTGATGTCAACACATAATCATCCTTAATGAGCATCCCTCCACACTTATGGTGTCTTTTATACTGGAGAGATGCCATGTATGGTCTGGAATGAGGTTTAACCTCTCTGCCTCCTACGATACCACTCTCTAACCCTCCTGTGATAATGAGACAAGAGGATGTCATGGGAACTATAGAGTTAAAACTTAGGTACGGTACAGTTTAACTTGAAAATATGACAAATTATAGAAGTAAAATGGGTATGATCTTTTTATTATTGATGTATTTCTCCTAATATATCACAATCACTTAAACTGTTTGAAAGCCATTGGTACAAAAATGTGGATATGTACAGGTCCTTCTAAAAAAAATTAGCATATTGTGATAAAGTTAATTATTTTCCATAATGTAATGATAAAAAATTAACTTTCATATATTTTAGATTCATTGCACACCAACTGAAATATTTCAGGTCTTTTATTGTTTTAATACTGATGATTTTGGCATACAGCTCATGAAAACCCCAAATTCCTATCTAAAAAAATTAGCATATCATGAAAAGGTTCTCTAAACGAGCTATTAACCTAATCATCTGAATCAACTAATTAACTCTAAACACCTGCAAAAGATTCCTGAGGCTTTTAAAAACTCCTAGCCTGTTTCATTACTCAAAACCGCAATCATGGGTAAGACTGCCGACCTGACTGCTGTCCAGAAGGCCATCATTGACACCCTCAAGCAAGAGGGTAAGACACAGAAAGAAATTTCTGAACAAATAGGCTGTTCTCAGAGTGCTGTATCAAGGCACCTCAGTGGGAAGTCTGTGGGAAGGAAAAAGTGTGGCAAAAAACTAGGGATGGCCCGATACCGATACTGGCATCGGGGATCGGGTCGATACTGTCCTCATATACTCGTACTCGTACTCATAAAAATTCACCGATACCACGCCCCGATACCGTACATTTTGCGAAACGAAACTGGCCGCCGCGAGTGCTTTGTCGAGGTGAACTGAGGCATAGGGACTTGCACTCCCAACGCAATAGAGTGCGGCGCGGCACTAGATCTGATGGCCGAGTGCGAGCGCGGGCGCGGGCGGTAATGCACTCACTCTGTGTGTGCGGGTTGCGGGAGAATAAAACGATTCGCGGGACTCCCGCAAACTAGAAATATCTATGAATAAAACATATTAAAACTAATAGATTTTTATTCATCTGTTGCAGAAAAGCAAGAATAACAACTAAAACAAAATAGAAACGATTTACAGGCCAGAGTTTCTATTCATAACATGTTTGCAGCGTTGAGCGATGTAGCCAATCACAGTCATATGTGTTGATTTCTTGAACGCAATGGCCAGTCAGAAGCATTTAAGATAGACTCCCCTCACCGCTCAAAACTTTTTTGTTCAGTGCTGAATTCTGTATGCTGGCAAATCCTCTAATTATAACAGTGTGTGGATATTATGAAAGATGCATTGTGCAGTCAGCTTCATTGATAATAACAGAGATGTGTGAGATCGCTATGAACTGTCAGCTTTTTAGGAATTAGGCTATTAAGGGAGCGCACTTTGGGCGCATTCAGTCATTCCAGACCATGCACGCAGTAGCCTGCTTGCTTTTATGTTAAATTAACAGTGGTTTGTGTGTTAATACATTTATTATTTTACTCATTATTATTTATTTTTAGACTTGTTAAAACAAGCAGAGAAGAAAATAAAAACATTCTTCTAACCTGTGTTCTAAAATAGTCTTCTGTCTTCTTTTCTGGGAGCCTATAGTTACTTTTGCGGTATAAATATCGGTATCGGTACTCTGTATCGGCAAGTACACAAATGTAAATACTCGTACTCGTATCGGTGTGAAAAAAATGGTATCGGGCCATCCCTACAAAAAACGCTGCACAACGAGAAGAGGTGACCGGACCCTGAGGAAGATTGTGGAGAAGGACCGATTCCAGACCTTGGGGGACCTGCGGAAGCAGTGGACTGAGTCTGGAGTAGAAACATCCAGAGCCACCGTGCACAGGCGTGTGCAGGAAATGGGCTACAGGTGCCGCATTCCCCAGGTCAAGCCACTTTTGAACCAGAAACAGCGGCAGAAGCGCCTGACCTGGGCTACAGAGAAGCAGCACTGGACTGTTGCTCAGTGGTCCAAAGTACTTTTTTCGGATGAAAGCAAATTTTGCATGTCATTCGGAAATCAAGGTGCCAGAGTCTGGAGGAAGACTGGCGAGAAGGAAATGCCAAAATGCCTGAAGTCCAGTGTCAAGTACCCACAGTCAGTGATGGTCTGGGGTGCCATGTCAGCTGCTGGTGTTGGTCAACTGTGTTTTATCAAGGGCAGGGTCAATGCAGCTAGCTATCAGGAGATTTTGGAGCACTTCCTTTCTCCATCTGATTTCCTTTTTCAGCACGACCTGGCACCTGCTCACAGTGCCAAAACCACTGGTATGGTTTACTGACCATGGTATTACTGTGCTCAATTGGCCTGCCAACTCTCCTGACCTGAACCCCATAGAGAATCTGTGGGATATTGTGAAGAGAAAGTTGAGAGACGCAAGACCCAACACCCTGGATGAGCTTAAGGCCGCTATCGAAGCATCCTGGGCCTCCATAACACCTCAGCAGTGCCACAGGCTGATTGCCTCCATGCCACGCCGCATTGAAGCAGTCATTTCTGCAAAAGGATTCCCGACCAAGTATTGAGTGCGTAACTGAACATAATTATTTGAAGGTTGACTTTTTTTGTATTAAAAACACTTCTTTTATTGGTCGGATGAAATATACTAATTTTTTTAGATAGGAATTTTGGGTTTTCATGAGCTGTATGCCAAAATCATCCGTATTAAAACAATAAAAGACCTGAAATATTTCAGTTGGTGTGCAATGAATCTAAAATATATGAAAGTTTAATTTTTATCATTACATTATGGAAAATAATTAACTTTATCACAATATGCTAATTTTTTGAGAAGGCCTGTACATAAGTCTAAAAAACTAAAATCTCATTAAAATATTCCCACCCAAAACAATCTACCCGATTAGTGCAAGAGGTGAATGTCTTACCGGACAGAGAGAAGACAGAAAGCAGGAGACAGACACTGAGCAGCATGATGTATAAATGTGCTGATACAGGAATGGAACAGGAATGGCATTTGACCCTCTGTGTTGCCTTTATACTGTCTGACCTATACAGTATTCTCTGTTGCATATGAAAGTATACTACAGAAAGGTGTAGGGGAAAGTTCTGACACGCATATATTAATAACACAGTGAGTTCTCAGGTAAAAAAGTACCGTGAACCACACTTAAAGGGGCAGTTCACTAAAAAATGAAGGTTCTGTCATCATTTATTCACCCTCATGTTGTTCATAACCTGTATTACTTTACTTTCTTCTGTAGAACACAAAAGAAGATATTTTTAAGAATGTTGGTTACCAAGCAGTTTTGGTAAACATTGACTTCCATTATATGGACAAAAAACACTGTTGTTGTTTTTTGCAAAGTATGTTCCACAGAAGAAACCCATACAGGTTTGAAACAGCATGAGGGTGAGTAAATGATGACCGAATTTTAATTTTTGGGTGGACTATCCCTTTAAGGATTATGTGAAAAAATATAACATTCACATTAAATTAATGCAAAAGAGCTTTAAAGGGATAGTTCACCCAAAAATGAAAATTCTGTGAAATGAATAGTTGAAATAAAGTCGTTATTTTAGGGGTTTTTTCAAAAAGTATTCTCGTCGATTGATAAACTTAAGATTGAGCCACTGTAGTCACTTGGACTATTTTAACTATGTCTTTAATAACTTTTCGGGGCCTGCAAGTTCAATCCCTGAAGAAGCCTATGGAGGAGTGATCCAGCTCTCAGATTTCATCAAAAATATCTTAATTCGTGTTCCGAAGATGAACGAAGGTCTTTCGGGGTTGGAACAACATGAGGGTGAGTAAATACTGACAGAATTTTCATTTTTGGGTGAACTATCCCTTTAAGAAGATTACTATTCATCACTGTGTAGTATAAAACCTCCCACTAGTTGTGATTTGATGACATTTTCTGTGGCATATGTGATGGCCATCAACTTTTGGCCCACAAACCGCCACAAACACATTCATACTCTGAGTCAGTTTGCCCATATAGTCTAATTCCTATTTCTATTAGGTAGTTTCCATCCATTTTTTTCTTATATGACAGGTTTCTACAGGTTTTGTTCCAGTTACAATACGAATCATGGGGTTATAATGGAACCTCACCTCCCACTCTAAAATATCAACATAATACACAATTACTCCTAAAAAATTATTGATATTTATTGAACTTTTCAAAAACACCAATGATAAATATTTAAGAGGCTGTTTATGCCCCACTTGAAGGCCACATATCATCATAGACCAAAGACTCTAAGACACAGTGATTTTGTAAATTGCAGCTCTGATTTATCCACTTTCCTTCTTCTTGGTCTTTACGAAGGGTTGGTGCAGTACATCATAAAGCCTTCTTGCCTAAATGAACCACAATAAGGAAAAGTGATTAATATACATAACCTTGGATGGTTAAAAGAGTCAAATGCACTTATTGTTAAAAAAAGAATTGCATCAAAGTACAATGCTACGTTACGTATAAAGCCAACAGTTCAAAATATGATATCAAAGTGTCTCTACACACCTTCTGTGGACCGAGTCCTGGGCACAAAACTAGTTCCTCCTTAGAAGCCTTAATGATGCCCTCCAAAGACTGAAGAGATAAAATACCATCAATATAAGAACATAAAAGTATTTTAAGATCACTAATTTAAAATAGGCAAAGGTTTTTATGTACAGTACCATTCAAAAGAGGTCTGTAAGGTCTTTAGTGTCACTGCTCAAGAAACATTTCTTATTATTATCAATGCTAAAAATGGTTTTGCTGCTTAATATTTGCATTTAATAATTCTTAATAGTATTTATTTGAAATCAATTTTATGCATCCTTGCTGAGTAAAACTAATAATTTCTTTAAAAAAATAATCTTTTGAATGGTAGTGTAAGTAATAATAAGATGTGCAACATCTAAAGGAAAAGTATTCCTTACAGAAAAAGTAGACAGCAGAGTCATGGCATCTGTCTTATTGACAGACTTTACAGTGGTTAAACAATCTGTAACCTGTCAAATAAAAAGAAAGTGCCTTTATAGAAATGATGCCATCAGTGTTTGATTAAATGAAACCATACATCATAATTTCATATGTATAAATAGATTTTTGGGCTCTAACCTGTGACAGGTAATTTTTCTCCACATGTTCTTTAAGAAGATCCGCAGGTTTCTTCTCATAGGATTTAAATGTCTCAAGGTACCGACCTGCTTCTTCAGGACTTACACATACAAAAAGGTATGTTTAGTTAAAGGAACTAAATTAAAGCACTAAAAACTAGCAGGAACTTTAACAGCTTATATTTACACAAGCCACTAGGGAAATTCCCCTCCAGCTTGATTATTTAGAACCATCCCCTTACCTCCAGGCCAAAATGAGGGTACAGTCAGCCATGATGCATATTCGAGCAAGCTCTTTCAGTGCATGATGAGGGTCTTTCTGGTAAATGAGGAACATAGAAATGGGACATGAACATCAGCAGTCTCTAACTGAATTAAAGCTACTTAAAACTTCAAAAACAGGCACTTAGAAGATATTTGTTACCGGCCATCGATTTATTTAGCATTTAATTCAGAAAGAGATTTAAATAACAACATGTATGAGAAAGGACAAAGAAATGCGAGTGTGAGTGAAACAGACAGAATTACCACATCAACCTGGACGAGCAACACTCTGAGGGTGAAACTCTGCCCCAGCTGTTTCAGACGCTCATGGATGTAGTTTGGGTTCAGATTATGGTAACGCACACTGTGGACATGAGAGAGAGAGAAAGACAAACTAAAACATCCCATATAGTACTGATATATGTGTGGTTAATATAAACACCATTAAAAAAAAGTGAATTTCAATTTGGCATTTGTAATTCAGTTAAGGGACTGAAAACTTCTACAATGATTCATATAATCACAATAAGCATAATCTTCCAATTACAAAATGCAACATAATTAATTAACATTTCTCAGCTGATTCTACATTGTCTAAAATGTATTGTCATACCAATCATTACAGTCAGCCACAACATGTTTACTTCCTTGAATTCTCACTAACTTTCTTTGCAAAGAGAGGTGGAGGATGATGTGGTTTCACACATGACTAAGTGAGAGGATTCCATTTTCACATAACACTTACGAAATGTGTTTAAAGTGCACATACACTTGCTGGAAACCATGTTTCTATAATTTAACACTTGATTTGCCATTATAAATTAAGTATTATGAAATATTAGCAAATAAAAGACATTTATGAAAGTGCCATTTTCATAAACTTAAAGAGGATCTATTTTTACTTTTTTACATTTTCAACTTTCTTTAGTCTGTAATATTAAGGTCTGCAAAGTTACAAAGCACAAAGTCCACTCAAAAAGGAGTTATTCTCTATATCAGTAAGCACTGTTTCTGAACTCCCTGAAACGCTTCCATTGCAGTCTTGAGTATATATATATATATATATATATATATATATATATATACATTCCTCACTATTCACTATAATCCTCATTTAAATAATTTTAATACATTTAATTAAATAATAACCGAAACAAACTCAAAACGGTTGACAATCACAAAACACGAGTCCAGCTGACCAATCAGAGCTCATTGTGCTTTTTTGGAAAGAGGGGTTTCATAGAGATAGGAACAAGGCAGTGTTACTGACAGATTGGGAAGGGAGGTGCTGCAAAAAAAACTAAACAAAAAAATAGTCTGTTAGACCCCAAAAACAAAATCAAGGGCATAATATGGCCTCTTTAATATGCAAATCTGGTGCAGATTTTGAGATCAAACAAATATAAACGTATTACTTTCTTTCTTCCACCATTGAGTGCTTTCAAATCCAACAAGACGTGTGCAATTGGGCTCAAGTGTGTACAATGAAAACAGTGACAGCACTGCTTCCATATTTATCTCCATCGGTGTCCTGCTGAAGCTTCTAGCTTTTCAATGTGTACATTTGGATTCCTATTTTGAAGAAGAAACATTGGCAACTGTAATATTAGAAATAATCTCACGGGTACTATACATATACCCACAAACTAACCTGAGAAAAAGAGCACACGTTGTCCTTCCCAAAACATAGTCTGGCACCACTTCTCCAAACTCCCAAGGAACATTTCTCACAAACTTTAGGATGGGGTTGCCTCTCTGTATACAGATTAAAAACTAATCTTAATCAAGTTCTATATTTAATTGTTATATTTTAATATTTGTTATATTACAAATTAAGTAAAAGGTGCATTCAGTAAGTTTTGATTTACACTGCCGGTTAAAAGTCAGTAAGATTTTTCATGTTTTTGAAAGAAGTCTCTTATGTTCACCAAGGCTGCATTTATTTGATTAAAAAAAAAACAGTAAAAGAGTAATATTGTGAAATATTATTACAATTTAATATAACTCTTTTCTATTTGAATATATTTTAAAATTTTATTTATTCCGCCGTTGATGGCAAAGCTGAATTTTAAGCATCATTACTCCAGTCTTCAGTGTCACATGATCCTTCCGAAATCATTCTAATATGCTGATTTGCTGCTGAAGAACATTTCTTATTATTATCAATGTTCAAAAAACAGCTGTGCTGCTTAATATTTTTGTGTATTTCACAATATTAATATTTTTACTGTATGTTTGATTAAATAAATATAGCCTCAATGAGCATAAGAGATATTTTTCCAAAAACATTTTAAAAATCTTACCGATCCAATTTTAAAATTAGGTGGAAAAATACTGAGCGTACCTTTTAAATATAGGAAAATTATAGATAATGAACACACGTTATACAGACCTGTCGGGGACTGACAATAATACTGTTCCCAGATCCTAAGAGATGAGGAGGAATAATACAACTCTCCAAACTCCGACCTTCCTCTTTTGTCTGATCTTCTGTTGGTACCTCTGCTGGTCCCTGCTGTTCCGTCTCGGGTTTTCCTGAGTCTGTGAATGACGTACTAACTGAGGCGCTACCAGCTGTGTTTACACTGCTTTGTCCTGCAGCATCGTTCCTACATTGGGCAGCAGATATTTGTTTCTCTGATCCATGAGCTGCTCCCTGAAGCCCCCTGTTTTTGCTCTGAACAACAAACTCTGCATAGGACAGTGGTTGGCCAGGAGCTGGAACAGTTGAGGCCTCTACTTGACCATCTTTGGCCTTAAACAACGATGCCACCTGTGAGAATAAAAGGAAACAGGATACTTGCATCATTTCAGAGACACTGCCATCTGAATAATTTAATGTAATCTTAAAGATGCCATATATTCATCTGCAGCATTTTTTATTTTATTCATCTCTTGCAACTTATTATTTTTGTCATTTGAATGTTACATTAAAACTGTCATAAAAAAACAAGGTCTTGGGCAAGGCTAAAACAATAAAAATCTACACATAAAAAGCATTTGAAAATAAATCTTCACTACTTTTCAAATGCCTTTTATGTATAGATTTTCTTAACCTCAAAGACGGTTCTTGTGAGATTAAGTAAATTCATTATAAAACATTAATTTTAAAAGTATTTTTAAAAATGTAGAATAAATGCATGATGATCTGTAGAACATGTTGAACTATGATGATCCAAACAAAGATTGAAATAAAACTATTACTGTGAAAAAATATTTTTATACATATTTGAAAAATTAAGATGACCCCACAGTTATGGCGTAATTTCCATCACACACACAAAAAAACAAAAAAAAACATTTAATTCCCACATGTTACTGTTGCCTACTTGTTTCCTAAGGAGACAATGTCAGTCAAGAACATGCTTGATATAAAATAAGAGAGATGATTTGTAAAGGGGGAAAAAACACAAAGAAAGATGTTATATTCAAAACATGCACAGTCATAACTGTGCTTAAAGAATGATGTTTGATGTGTTCTCTCTCGCTCGCTATTCTAGTGGGGAAAATTAAGTCAAAATAACGAGGGGCGTTTTCAAAAAATAATGCATGGCCTCCGTAATGCGAGGATCTTCCAACGTTTATGATCCACTGAGGAAAAATGTAATATGGGTTTGGAAAGGATAATCATTGGGGTAAGTAAATTATGAGTGAACTGTCATATGGATCAAATGTATGAATCCAGCTTGTCGTGATTTATTTTAAGTTCTGTCTTAAGTGTTGCACTTACTGATCGAGAGTGGTAACGTTATATGTTAGTTAGTTAGTTAGACTGTTGCAGTGGGCAACATGATGCAATGCATCAGTATGATTTGAGTCATCAACACCTTGTTATGGGCAAACTTGCAGAGTGTAAAAGTAGCGTTAGCTCATCAAGTTGGTAGGTCGTGCTTGTTTAGTGACTTACAGTACATGCATTACAGATTAAGTCCCCTGGCTTAATATCAGTGGTGATAGTTCATGTAACGTTATGGACCTATGAACTTTGGTGAGGTTTGAACCTCCATACTCAACTACCAAGACCTCTATTACTACAACACAATCATAGTAAGGAAACAAAACCCACCGGACTTCTTTCCTTTGTGAACGCCGAGTCGTCCAAATTTATATTGAATTTCTTTTTTTCCATTTAACGTTATAAATGATCAGTGACTGCACAAACCATAGAAACCAAACATACTAGCCCATCTGCGAATGCCGCCATCGCAGAAAAACAAAACAGTGTCAGACAAATGTGTGAAACACAGAAAAATCGATCGACACGGAGAAGCTAACTGGTACTAGCCGACAGATGGCGCCCAAACCCGGAATTTATATTACATTTGCTCACAATGGTACTATCCGAAAGATGTCGACATTGCAAAAGATTTGAATACTTTTCACGATGCTTTTCACACACGCGGTCCCAAATGTAGCCTACCGATTTTTAATGTTATTCAAAAAATTATTTTAAACAATATTGTAGGCCTACTACCGTAGTTTTTAAACATACCATAGTTGATATGCTATTGCCTATTAATACGGTCATTTAGGCTACATTTCAGACTGAAACAAGTTGCCACGTCATTGTTTCACTAAAAATATTTTAAGTAATACATTTGTACAATTTTATTTGACATTTGCATATAACTATATAAATACATACGGTATATATAACTAATTTTATACAATTTAACACACGTGGCAACATATTTAAGATGTTTTAAATTTACATTAAAAAAAAACACTGCCAGAAACCAATTGGACTTGGTTAACCCTTACAGATATAGTCCTTGTGACAACTTCCACATGTGACAGCTAGCCCCAGTGCCTCCTATGATCAGTTGATACTTGGCAATAGCATGGTTTCTTTTCCTTTATTATAAAAAAAATGTTCATTAATGGGCATTGACTAAAGTCTCATTCATGACTTTTTCATCTCATCTCAGTCCTCAGAGCATCATGTTCAATGTTTTTGTAATGTTAGAGGTTATCCAATTAAGAAACCCACAGACATCTGACAGACATCTGTGTATTGCCCATTTAACCCTGTTTGTATGTGGATGTGGATGGCGTTTCGGGACGTCCTGCCACCGTGCCATAGCATCATGGGTCCCACAGACAGATGGTGCCAGCTTATTTCTGAAGTCATGTTCATGCCCTCCAAGAGATGCGATGCATTTACACAACATGCACAAACCTTTGGCATCACACCAATGTATGTCAGTCACCTTTCAGGACAAATCAGACAAGATTATAAGTTGAAAGACAGTATGGATGCGCATAGACACACACACACAAACAAATTCACATACATGTGTGAGCAACCATGAAGTATTTGTCTGGTTAAGTAAGGGTGTGACAAGGACACAGTTAGAGTTTTAAGGTGAGCGGGGCTGTATATCCAGCCTGTGGAGCAAAGGACTGTGGGTAAAGTTGTCAAGCCAATTATCTGCTCCATGGGTATAACCTTAAATACGTGTCCTCATATTGAAATTATAATAATTATAATTTCCAGAAAAAGCTTCCAATTTATACACTATACCCATAAAGATGGAATAGTATTTTTTTTACTTGATTTCATATATACACACACATATATATATATATATATATATATATATATATATATATATATATATATATAATTTATATTTATATATGTTATATATAGGCTATGTGTGTGTGTGTGTGTGTGTGTGTGTGTGTGTGTGTGTGTGTGTGTGTGTGTGTGTGTGTGTGTGTGTGTGTGTGTGTGTGAATATTTATTATTATATTATTATAATAATTATTAAATGATAACAGGTTATTATATATAAGTATATAAATATTATAACCTGCAATAAATTCTTAGTCAGAAAAATAATGACTATAAAATCAAATAGAAAATACAAAAAATGGCTGTAATCAGTTTGTAATCAGATGTATATTAATAATACAATTTAGACACAATTGACTGGCACCTTATTTTTATCTGCATCAGTTAATTTTGATGTAAGTTGTTGGGAGTGTTTTATTCATGTTCAATGTTTTCAGAGCTATATATATATATATATATATATATATAATTTTTTTAAACACTTTAAGTGTTTCTTTTAAGTGTTTAATCAGTTCCACATTAAACAAGACATTAATATAGATATACTGTAATTACCCACTTAACCTATATAACTAAATATTTATTATGTTAAATAACCTAAAAAAAAAGTGGATATTTCGCCATCTCATTTTAAATTTACGGGGCATTTTTATCACATTCAATGACATTTTTCTTAAAGTCCTGGTTAGTTTTTGACACTTTCAGCATATAAGATGAAAACTTGCTGCTGTCCTGTAAATGTTTTTTGGGGAAGAACACAACCAGTCACATCCCACTCCTCTGTAGACCTGAACTAGTTTAGTTTGTGATGGCATGAGACATGTAGGATTTATCTAGGCTAGTGCTGAATGTTTTGTGAACTTTTATTTCTTTCACCAACACTCATTTTTATTAATTTTCTTTTCCAAAAAAGTAGAGGAGAGATGCAACAGCAAAGTTACAGATGCACTAGTGCTTTTTAACTCTTAGATGGCATATCTAGACACTGTGTTTTCTGTTTTGCTCTTCCTCTGTCGCCCTTTCTTGCTTTCTCTGCCCATGTTGGCAGTGAGCCTGGCTTTGGCTGCAATAACGGCCACCTCCAGACCTCCGGCCCCTCCCTCAGGTCTCTCCTCCCCTCCCCTCGCAGACCCCATGCTGAGCCGGCTGTGTCGAGCTGTCAGCCCCCGGCTGCGGGCTTCTCCTGGGCTCCCAGTGTGGGTGTGTGTGCGCGTGTTGGGGCAGAGGGGTAACGGTCGGGTCCGTAGTGGCCGCTTATCTGCCCTGCCATCGCTGGGCAGGCGAGAGGACAGATTGGCCCTCCAGCTGTCTGACTGAAGGACTCGCAAGACCCCTTACTGTGGAAACCACATGCCCTGATACACAACACGCACATACACACACACATCTTATTGAGATCACCACATTCCCTGATACGTACACACACCAAGTCACCCTCAGCTGTAACATATGCGTTTCAGCAGCACACTGACTCTACCATCCTTTGCCAAATGAGCCAAACTACCCATTAGGTTCAGAAAAAATGCTTTTTTCAGTATGAAAGCACATGGCATTCACACATTATATCAGCACCGCTCTGGCGTCCTTTAACCACTGCAGGGCCGAGTGCAGTAGCCAATGACATTACTAAAGTTCATAAATTTGGGAGGGGAAAAAAAGGAACTTAAACTATAGCCTAAGCTGGTTTTTAGTTGGTCAGACAGGGAGACCAGCCAGTTCAGCTTTGCCCTTGAGACCATCTTAAAGTACACCATCTTAGGCTGGTTTAAGATTTAATTTTTAATAACGAAGTACTGAAAAGTCCCATAACAGTGTAATTTCAACCTCGTCTCAAATTATGTATTATTTGAAAACAAAATTCAAACATAATTTGATTTTTTTTAATTAAAAATGATATTTTTAACATTTTTGAAAAATACTCTTTTATATTTCATATTTTTATTTTTCAAAAATAAATGTATATAAATGTTCATACTTACAGCTTAATCTTAAAAAGTCTGCTCAATTCTGCTGGACAATTAAATTATTGTTGAAAAGAAATGGTGAATTACTTTTACACAACTGCAACGATGCGGCTGAAGCAGGGCAGAAGCAGGATCCACATGCTGCAGTATTGTATTAAATAAACTTAAAACTTCACAAATTACAGACATAGGCTCAGGAACAGAACAACCAACATAAGAATTCCCAAACACTGAAACTAGACACAGGGCTTAAAATACATAGGCAAACAAGCTAAACAAGATAAGGGGGCGTGGCTAATTAGAAACATGGGGAGACTAATAAACAAGAAAAACTACAGAGGACTACAAAACATGGCACAGGACAGGAAATGACAAAAAGTCCACACAAGACAAGGGGAACACAAGACAGGAATTATGACAACAAGAAATTTATTTTACTCTTTGATTAGGTTATCACAGTTTACATATTTCTATGCTGTTTTTTCTTATAGTTTAACATCTGAATCTGTGACAAAAGTAAAACTATAGAATCTATGTAAAAGGAATTTGAGAAATAAAAATACATTTCAAATTTGATCTTCAAAAAACACATTTTTTTAAATATGTTTTAATATTTTCTTTTAATAAAAAAAATCAACTCCTGGTACATAAAGTTCCCCAATTTAAACAAATATCCTAATATGTATTTAAATAAAATGAAGAAACCTACCATGATAAAGAAGGGTGTGTACTGTGATAAGTAATTGTTGTTTATGTATTAATTTATAGATTTATGTATTAAGTTGATTGTCAAAAGCCCTAAGCTAGAGCATGATAAGTAATTATAATGTTATTATAGCTAAAAAACTTCACTCTAGATTTGCATCATACCTTGGCTTTATGCAAGTAGAAACATATATTTTCTTTTTCTACAGTTTCTGCCACCATATATCATGGCATTTTTCTCCTATTGCAGCAGACACACTAGGTCAGGAGCCCTGTTGTTGTCTACAACATTAATAACCTCTTCTCTTAGTACATAGACACATAATGAAGTGTGTTTCTCAGTCAGGTTACAATACATTGGTCCCCACGTCCCACTGCCACATATTATGAGAATTCCCAGTCAGGCTTCGTTACAATATCTTACCTCCCCCACCCTCTAATCCTGGGACCAGCAATTCCCAAAACTGCCTGTTAGCTACAATATCAATGCACAGTTTTTCATTGGCCCCTGGTGGCTCTGTCTTGTGTACATGTACACTGTACACACACATAGAGAGAGAGAGAGTAAGCAAGAGAAAAATTAAGGAAATTATGTGTGCTTTACGAATATAACTTAGAAAGTAAAGATATAAAAAGTAGGGTTAAATGAGGTAAAAAAAAAAAATGCTTTCGTATCTATGTGTGCACTTGTGTTTGTTGGTGTGGCCTTCGGGACAGCCAGGCGGTCTTGAGGGCCTCCAGGGGCTGATGGTAGCAGACTGCATGCTGTCTGTGTACGGTCTGTTCTCCAGTTGTGACAGGGAGCAATTCCTTATGAGTGCAATTAACCAGAGAAAGGGTGCAGCCAAGACAACGAAGTCAAAGATGTACCTTAAGAAAGCACAAGATGAAACCAAGAGTTTATAAAAGAAGAAAAAAATTTAGGTTGGTGGGAATTAAGTTAGATGAAGAAAAGACTGGATGAGCTTGGACGAGAAGGATAGGTGGAGCCAGGTGTGGAGAGAACCAGGACGCAATTAACAAAGACACTTAAAATGCCCACTAATGAGAATACAAGCAAATCTCAAGTGGGAAACAGCGAGGGCGAACACTGCCCACTGGATTTGAGAGGTCGTCAAGGTGAACATCTTGGGAATACTTCCTCACAAGCCACTAAGCCTCAAATATATATGATATTCCATAACCTTCACAAATCACGTGCACTAAATGACCTCGTCTACCCACAATGCATCTCCGTCCAGATCCAGGGCTTCTTCCCATGACCTACTTCCCCCCCTCGTGTGGTGCATTGTTGTGTGTTTGCGGCTGCTGAATGCACCCTTCTTTTGTGGCTATTTGTGAGACCAGGGGGTTAAGACCCTTGTGTTCTCCCCAGTCTCCAAAACAGGCCTCTAAACAACCACAGCAACAATAACAACAAAAAAAGCAAATGTTGATGGCAGCCGAACTAGGAAGCGGGCCGTGACGGCATTGCGCCAACACAGTGCCGCCTTTGTCAGCGCTCACATGCCGTATTGTGTGGCACGACATCATCGCCTCCCAGCAGCTGTTGCCGATGGAAACGAGCATGACTGTCAGCCGTGCTGAATTGTGTAATGCTTGGGCATCGGACACGATGACTCAATGTGTGTGAGTTTAGATTGGGTTACCGTTTTTGCCAGGGTTTCGTCTGGTTTTCATGGTTTACAACATATGTTGACAAAACTCACACACCTAACTTATGCATGTGTTAAGAAAAGATGGCACCGGTATGTGTGGCAGGCCGTCTGTGTCCGTGTCCTAGTATGTGTGCTTTGTTGCAGTTTCTATTACTGCTTTTAATTCCAAACATCTCAACTTTGCTGATGTACAATTGTAACGTAGTTTAGATGTTATGGGAAGAAGGAGGCGGGAACCGGCGAACATTTAAAGATTTTAATATAAAACATAAAACAAATACGAAAACGAAAATAAAGACGGCGGTCGACGGCAGACGACCCAGGTTCGGCTGGATGTGCGGGCATTTGACGAAACTACGATTGGTTTATATCCCGGCGCTCCCTGGAATTACGGCATGAGTGGATTCGGCCTGTGATTCCAACACACTTTGCTAATAGTTTCTGTCAATGACTGCTGCATGTTCGTCGAGGTGGATTGAATCATCAAAATGTGAAATTGCTGCGCTGGGAAACTCACCATGGAGACGACTCGCTGCCGTTAAGGATGGCTCTGATCAACGCGAGGTCTATGGTAAACAAGACATTTATTCTAAATGACGTTATCACCTCGCATAGTTTGGATTTTCTCTTCATTACAGAGACATGGTTAAATCCTGGGGATCAAAGTCCCTTTTCCCTTTGTACCTCCTGACTATATGTTTTTTTAACACCCCTCGGTCTACAGGACGGGGTGGAGGTCTAGCATAAATTTTAAAGGAACAATATAGATGCTGTGTTCAAACAAGGGACACCTATCTCAGTTTTGAGTTCCAAGTTCTAAAAATGGACTTGCCTAAGCCCTGGATGATAGCGGTGGTGTACCGACAAAGACTTCATTGATGATTTTGCTGCCTTTCTGGGGGATGCTATCCAGAACTACAATAGACTTTAAATTTTAGGAGATTTTAACACGTATGTTGTTCCTCGAACTCTTTGGCAAAAGACTTTTCAACTCTTGTTGATTCTTTTTGGTTTGAACAGCTAGCGAAAGGCCCCACACACCCTTGGTCATACATTAGATCTTGTGTTGTCTTATGGCTTATCCATCTATGATATTGATATTTGTGATGTCAGTTTTACGGACCACAAACCTGTAATATTTACAACCTCTCTCAGTTGTCCATCCGTAAACCCTCAGACCAAATGGTCTCAGAAAATTAGTAGTAAAAAGACAAGCTCCAGGTGTCTTATGAAATGTTAAGAGATTCACTGTCAACCTTTCAAAAAGCAGTAAAAGCCGCTAGGACTAAATATTTACAAAGTTTTTGATTAGTTAATTACAAAAAATTGTCATAGGCCAAAAATTCTATTTTCTACAATTAACTCGGTTATAAATCCCTCTTCAGTTGTTCTCCCAAATTCATCACAAACACTTTGTGATAATTTTTTTAATTTCTTTATAGACAAGATTGCAAATATTAGATTACATATTCAACCACCATTGTTTGATCCGTCTGACTCAGTTATTTGTTCCAGTATTTTAGCCCAGTTTAAACCCATTTCCTTTGAAACCCTCCAAGAAGTGGCCAATCAGTTAAAGCCGACCACCTCGCAGCAGGACAAGATTCCTACATACCTTTTTAAACAAGTTCTAGATACTGTTGGACCTAGTTTATGGTCCATAATTAATAAGTGCCTTATCGCAGGGACTATGCCAGAGGGTTTGAAACATGCTGTTGTCCAACCTTTTATTAAGAAACCAAATCTTGATCCTTCTGATTTGTCAAATTTTAGACCAATTTCCAAACTATCTTTTATTTAGAAAATCATAGAGAAGATAGTACTGCAACAACTACAGAGTTTTTCGAACCCGAATCACATCTTTGAAATATTTCAGTCAGGTTTTAGGAAATATCACAGTATACAGAGTCTGCTCTGTTGAAAGTTTTAAATGACATTCTTTTAACTGTGGACTCAGGTGATCATGATATTCTTGTGTTATTAGATTTGAGCGCAGCATTCGATACTATAGACCATAATATCCTTATCTCCCGCCTTGAACATTGTGGGGGGATCAAAGGAAATGCTCTAAAATGGTTTAATTCGTTTCTGTCGAACAGAAGCTTTTCAGTTTGTCTTGGAGAATTTTCATCTGCTGCAGCCCCTCTTATGTTTGGTGTTCCTCAGGGATCTATTCTAGCTCCTATCCTTTTTTCTCTGTGTATGCTTACGTTAGGCACCATTTTTAGGAAACATGGTGATTCTTTCCACTGTTTTGCAGATGACACTCAAATATATCTGCCAATGAAACTGAATGATTTAAATGAAATACAACCTTTATTGGATTGCCTAACTGAACGTTGGATGTCACTAAACTTTTTAAATTTAAATGAATATAAAACAGAGATTGTCGTGTTTAGTCCCTCTGATGGGTATGATGTTCAAAATCTTAATTTGGAGCAGTTGTCTTGCTTTTAAAAATCGTGTGTAAAAAACGTAGGTGTTCTATTCGATGGCTCCCTTAAATTTGACAAGCAGATAAACTCGGTTGTAAAATCCAACTTCTGCCATCTAAGAGTTTGGGCAAAAATTAAGCCTTGGCTCTCCCTTAAAGATTTTGAAAAGGTAGGAATGTAGGAATAAACCAACAATCTATTTCTCGACTTCAAATGGTGCAAAACTCTACGTAAGCGTGAACATATTACCCCAATTTGAATGCATCTTCATTGGCTTCCTGTTCATTATAGAATTGATTTTAAAATCCTTTTATTGGTTTTTAAATCCTTAAACGGACTGGCACCTACTTATTTGTCAAGACTTTTCTCCATACACAAGCCATCAAGATCTCTTAGATCTTTAGATCATAGACTGTTGACTGTTCCTAGGGCAAGACTAAAAATGAGAGGGGATCGGCTTTCTCTGTTATTGCCCCCAAACTGTGGAATAGCCTTCTACTGTGTATTAGAACTGCTCAAACACTCACCAATTTTAAATCTAAGCTAAAAACTCATCTGTTTTCTTTGGCTTTTAATGTATTATAGAGATTAATAGAATCTCTTTTATTGTTTTTGTTTGTTCTTTGTGTGAATGGTATAATTGTAGTAGTGTAAAGCACTTTGGTCAACTTTGTTGTTTTAAACTGTGCTAAAGAAATAAACTTGACATTGACTCACATTTTTCAGTCTTAGTCCAGAAACATACTTTGTCCAAGTACCCAAATAGCACACATACGTCTCCAAGATGTCTGTTAAAGACTGTTAAAGATTGTTAAAACCAATTATTTTATATGGATGTGAAATTTGGGGACCAGTACTACATTTTAAAAATTGGGATAAAACACCAGTAGAAAACCTACAGTTGGAAATTGCCAAAAATATTTTAGGGGTTCATAGAAACACGTCCACTGAAGCCTGCAGGGCTGAGTTAGGCTTGTACCCGCTGAACATCGAGATCCAGAAGAGATGTGTTCAGTTCTGGCATCACCTCCATCAGTCTGATCCAGAGTCACTCCAATATAAAGCCCTCCTCGCCAATGAAACCTCAGCAGAACCTCATCCTCTAAACACACTCGGTCTTCAACTCATCCATCAGACTACACTCCCCACTGACTACAGCTACAACCCAAAAACTATTATTAAAAAAATACACACAAATCTAAAAGACACTCATGATGAGTCACTAGAAGCACATTTTGACCTCCAAAATAAACTCCAATGTTACTCGACCCTCAATAGAGACACTAAATTGGCCAGTTATCTGTTTATTAAACATTTTAAAGAAAGACAAATCCTCTCCAAATACAGATTAAGTGACCATGATCTAGAGATAGAGAGAGGAAGACATAGACAAACATGGACAGGGAGAGAGCAGAGGATCTGTAGACACTGTGATCTACAGCACATAGAGGATGAGAAACACTTTCTGCTCATCTGTACTAAATATACCAATATAAGAGAAACTTTTCTGCCCAGATTTGAAACCTTGATTCCATCATTCTTTGAACTGTGTGACACTGAAAAAATGTCCTTCTTACTTGGAGAAGATGATAGTACAGCTGCTAAATATGTGCAAGCTATTCACAATGCCAGAGACAGCTAATTCTCTGGAGTGACCCACTGTATTTATTCATTTATTGAGTTAGATTATTTTTATTTATCTATATGTAACCAGGTCAAAAGTTAGCAGACTAATTACTGTACTGGTTAAACAATGCTTTGGGATTAGGGAAGTTACACTATGGACTATTCCAGGGTTTTCTCACTTATTGGTAAAATATTACGCTAGCCCTTTAAGAAACGTGAGGTGTGACGTTCTGGAAGTGTCGCGAGAGTCGGCGGTGTACAGCGCGTGGTTCCAACGTGATTGAGATGCTGATGGCGCGGTGAAGTGTCGAGGCCATTAAACTGTGTTGTTGTTAAGATAATGAGAAATATGGTGCACAAATAGTGACTTGGAAGTCTCTTAGTGTGTCGTGAGGTTTGTGTGTTGTGCTGAGAGAACTTTTAACTGCTGTCGAGACTCATATCTTCGTGGAGAAATCCTATCGGCACTAGATCTCGAAGCGTAAGTGTTTAACCATCACTAATGTCACTTTATCATTGAGATTATCTTGTTGTGGATGATATGATTTGGATATTAAGTGATTGGTGATCATTTTGGTTGATTAAAGAGGGGAGAGGAGTACTCTGAAGACTTCTTGAGTGTTTCCAGGCCGAGTGTGAAGTAACAGAGTGAGTGTTGTGGACTAATTAATACTAAAAAAGTGTTTATTGCTTATACATATGTGTGTGTGTTTGGCAATCCATAGATTGTTAAAATTGTTCTTATGTGCTCCAAAATGTTAAAGAAATGTGTTGCATTGTGTCTATTGCTATGTGCAGAAGGAGGATGGAGTTCATCATTCACTGTGAAAGTGTGTACATGCTATAGGGAGTGGTGATGAACAGTAAGTTTGTCATTTGATTATTTTCAATATGAGTATGAAAATGTTAATTCCCTGTGATTGAGAGTGAATGTTATTTGTTATAATATTTGAAATGTATTAACGTTACTTGGAAATGTGACTTCTACATTTATTTTCATGCATGTATTATGTAACATGAGCAGCTTTATTTGGTATTCTGTATTGACAAATCTTGTAATACTCTGTGTATGTGTTTTTCAGAATACACTATCGTTGTCTATGTTAGATTCCTGTATTGATTTGTGAATATGATGATTGAGAATAGAAAAGACCAGAAAGACTCAGTTTGATAAAGAAACCATATTGATTTATTTCATCCAATGTAACAAGCTTTTCTGTCTAAACCTTCTAAGATATGCATAGTTAACGCTGCGCTGTTCCAAGTGCAGTCTGGAATAAACGACCCCTCAAATAATTAAATTTCTGTGTCCGGTGCTGTCACTAACACTCACACCGGCCCACAGAGAATTTTGGTACCAGGAGTGGGGTTCCATTGCTAGTTTAGATAGGATAACATAAAAACATAGACAACGGTAGTGGGAAAACAGGTCATGTGACGAGCCTGGAGGACCTGCGGAGAAGCAAGGGACCAGCTTTGGGAACGCAGGAGGGTGCCTAATCGTCGGCAACGAATCGGCCTTTCAGGTTGGCCGGCATTGACTGTGACTGTTTCTGACTCAGGGCCATTCGAAATAGGGACATTGCAAGAGCATGGATCAGGACGACGATGTGCCAGCTGCTCGGGCTGGAGCCAGCCATGATGTGGACGATGCTAGGGCTGCGGGTCATGATGATGAGGGTAATCCTGTGGCGGAATTGCAGTCACAAATTCTGGAGTTAGGTCGGAGACACGACCAAGTAATGTCAACCCTGGCTAATATGAATAATGCTACTAGATCGTATGTTTATATTCCAAGGGAACGTCAAATTGTGCCATTCAGTGGTGATCATGTTAAAGATGGTCAAACTGTAGATGAGTTCATTGACGAGGTTGAACGTGTAATTCGGGTAAGGGGGTTGAATACTGATGACCAATTGGATTTCATACTTTCCCATTTAAGAGGTTCAGCCTTAGATGAAGTCAAACTGTGTATGGGGGGGGAGACCAAACAACCCAGTGATCTGTTTTCATATTTGAGGGGGGCCTTTAGGGAGAAACGCACTACCCCACAGTTGTTGCATGCTTTCTATGCGCGTAGACAGTTAGACGGGGAAGACCTCCGTGACTTTTCTCATGCTCTCTCCCAACTTCTTAATTTTGCTCTCCAGCAGTCTTCTAATGCCGTGTCTGACCCCCAGCTCACATTAAGAGATCAGTTCATCGAAGGCATAAGAGATGCAACCCTGCGTAGAGAGCTGCGCAAGCTTGTCAGAGAAAAGCCTCAGTCTACCCTGTTTAACGTCCGTGAAGAGGCCATGATGTGGGTTATGGAGGACAGACCCCGCGGAGCTAATGTGGCCAGGAGTCGACACATCGTGAGTACATGTTCGGAAGGGATGTCAGAACCTTCGAATCCGGTCAGTACTGCACAAAGTGACATGGTTGTGGCTCTGCAAGAGGTAGTGAAGATAATTACTCAGCAGGGTAAAGCCATTGGAGAACTCACTAATGCGGTTCGGGGACTCACCGTACAGAAGGTTAGTTCAAGTGGTAACCAGATTGGCAATCCCAAAGTCAAGCCCAAGTACACTGATGATGGCCAACCCGTCTGTCTGAGGTGTGAAGGAGTGGGACATATAGCCAGACAGTGTCCTGTACCTCGTAGTTTCAAAGGCCAGCCCACTGCCACCACCAGTGCTGCGGTACAGGGAAACGGGGTCCCTCCGTTGCAGTGAGCCGAGCAATGCGGGGAAAACCAGAAGGCTCGGGATGCAGTACATTAACAAAAGAGCGGTTCTTGGAGCGTGCAGTTGGCAGGTGCCCTGAAGTTGATATTCACATTGATGGTGTTTCAGTTAGATGTCTTCTGGACACGGGAAGTAATGTGAGTACCCTGACAGAAAGCTTCTTCAGAGAAAACCTCCACGGAGAAGACAAGGACCTTCACTGCACCTCTAAGTGGCTAAGAATAACTGCAGCTAACAAGCTACCCCTGCCGTACTTGGGGTATGTTGAATTGGACATTCAAGTGATGGGGCTTACTATACCCGAGTGTGGGTTTCTGATAGTCCGTGATGGGGATTCCGCAGAGCCAGATCCAACTCCCCCTGGTATCATTGGCATGAATATCACCCAGAGATGCAGAGAGTTGGCACTGACTGAGTTTGACACCACTTTAGGAGGAAAGCTGGAGTCCGTGTGGAGGGAAGCCTTCACTCGTGTACAGGAAGTTGAACTGGGAAAAACAATGTCAACAGCCAGAGTAGGTGGTAAGGGCAAAGTCCATGTACCAGCATCCTCTGTAGCCACAGTTTATGCCAGAGTGAACAAGAAAGCCACCGACACCAATGCTTGGCTGTTGCTGGAACCAGGAACCACCCCATTACCAGGCGGCTTGATCCCCATGCCCACCTTAGTGTCGTCCAGAAGTCGAGTGTTTCCAGTTCAAGTGGTCAACTTCTCCCAAGAAGATGTTTGGCTGCCCCCTAAAGTTCGGCTTGGGATACTCACCCTCTGTCAGTGTGTTGAGAGTGACGCCTGCGAGGCGAGATTCCAGCGCATCTCTGCCGAACATGGAGAAGTGGGAGTTGACCAGAAAGATAAAGCAGAGTCTGATGCTGACCTGAGTAACCTGTTAAGTAGACTGCATATGGGAGGTAATCCAGAAGAGCAAGCAATGCTCGGTGCATTACTTTTGAAGTATGCAGATGTGTTTGCTGTCCGTGATGAGGACCTGGGATATGCAGACCGAGTGAAGCATGAAATCCACTTGACAGATGATACTCCTGTAGCTCAGCCATATCGCAGGATACCACCGACCCAGTTTGAAGAGGTCAAAGAGCATATCTCAGGTCTACTGCGAAAGGGTGTCATCCAGGAAAGCTCGAGTTCCTATGCTTCACCCATCGTTCTGGTACGCAAGTCTGATGGAAGTCTGAGGCTGTGCGTGGATTATAGGAGACTAAACTCGAAGACTAAACGTGACGCTTTTCCATTGCCGCGCATTGATGAGAGCTTGGATGCGTTGGGCGGAGCACAAGTTTTCTCGACAATAGACCTTGCTAGCGGTTACCATCAAGTTGCAGTCCATGAAAAGGACAGACATAAGACAGCCTTCACTACGCCGTTTGGCCTCTATGAATACCATCGGATGCCTTTCGGGCTATGCAATGCGCCCGCCACGTTCCAGCGGCTCATGCAGGCCATAATGAGTGACTTTGTGTTCCAAATTGTGCTCATCTACTTGGATGACTTGTTGGTGTACTCGTCCACCTTTCACGAACATCTCGTGCGACTTGAAACTGTGTTTAGAAGGTTGAAGGAAACTGGGCTGAAGATTAAAATAGAGAAGTGTCATTTCCTGCAGCCGGAAGTGAGATTCCTTGGCCATCAAGTTTCATCCCAAGGCGTGGGTACCGACCCTGATAAGATAAGTGCAGTTCGGGAGTGGCCAGTCCCCGGCACTCTCAAGGAACTCAGATCGTTCTTGGGGTTTTGTAGCTATTACAGGAGATTCATTGAAAGTTTCTCCCAGATAGCTGGGCCGTTGCATGATATAGTGAATGCGTGCCTTAGGGAGACAAGTCACGTCAAGGCAGCTCAGCTGTATAGGAGTTCTTGGACTTCTCAGTGTCAGACAGCATTCAACCGTCTCAAAGACAAGCTTACCAGCGCACCAACACTGGGGTATGCTGATTTCACTCTTCCCTTTGTGATTGAGACTGATGCGAGCAACCTTGGGTTAGGAGCAGTCTTGTACCAACATCAAAAGGGTAAGAAGACAGTCATCGCTTATGCCAGTAGGAGGTTGAGAGGGGCTGAGAGAAATGATAAAAACTACAGCAGTATGAAGCTGGAACTGTTAGCGCTTAAGTGGGCGGTCACTGAAAAGTTCCGAAGTTATCTGCTGGGGTCCAAATTCACCATCATAACAGACAACAACCCCCTCTGTCACCTCGGGACTGCCAAGTTGGGAGCCATTGAACAACGCTGGGCTGCTCAACTCGCTGTGTTTGATTTCGATGTCAAGTACCGCCCTGGACGATGCAACACTGCTGCTGATGCCCTTTCTCGGATGCCAGGATCCGATGAACCAGACTTTGAAAGTGAAGATGCAGAGTATGATGGCTGTGTGGCGATCTGTAACTCGCTCAGGATAGGAACAGCTCTGGGACCAGACCTGGTAGCAGTAGGAGTTGAGGGTGGCAAAGTCAGGCAGTTACAGGCATCCTTGGCAGGAGAAGAGGATGTTGGGTGTGAGAATACCCCCACTTTGCCAGGGTATTCAAAGTCCGAACTCCGTCAGTTTCAGGAGTCTGATCCAACACTCAGTGTGTTCAAGAAGTTCTGGAGCCGTCAAAGGAAACCTACCAAGCAGGAGAAGTTAGGTTTGTCCAGGTCTGTGCGTTCTTGGCTGAAACAATGGCCAAAGATCAGAGAGAAGGATGGTCTCTTATACCGTGTTATCGATGACGTCCACACTGGAGAATGTCACCAGATGTTACTACCCACCTGTATGACGGAACAAGTCCTGAAGAATGTTCACGATCAGATGGGCCATCAGGGTATAGAGAGGACATTAGCCCTGTTGAGACAGAGATGTTTCTGGGGAGGAATGTATGAGGAGGTGGAAAGGTGGGTGAAGCGATGTCAGCGATGCGTGTTAGCAAAGATGCCGCAACCAAAGATCAAGGCGCCTTGGGCTTCATTCTTGGCTTCCCGGCCACTGGAGGTTGTAGCAGTCGACTTTACGATCCTTGAACCAGCCACGGATGGGCGAGAAAATGTTCTAGTAGTGACGGATGTGTTCACAAAGTTCAGTCAAGCATTTCCCACCCGTGATCAGAAGGCGGAGACCACTGCCAAGATCCTCCTCAGAGAATGGTTCCTGAAATATGGAGTGCCACAACGCTTGCACTCTGATCAGGGCCGGAATTTTGAAAGTGCTGTGATTGCGGAGCTCTGCAAGTTGTATGGAGTCAAGAAAACACGCACGACACCGCATCATCCCCAGGGCAATCCTCAATGTGAGAGGTTCAATAGAACCCTTCATGACCTCTTGAAGTCCCTTCCACCTGAAAGTAAGCGCAGGTGGCCTGAACACTTATCAGAGCTCGTCTATGCATATAATGTGACGCCACACTCATCCACCGGATACTCCCCATACCATTTGTTGTTTGGAATCCAGCCGCATCTGCCAGTTGATGCTCTGTTGGGCCAGGAGCCTGTAACCGATGACAAACCTGACTGGTTAAAAGTACACCAGGAACGCCTCCGAGACGCCCATGTTCGAGCAAAGGAATATGCGGAAAGGAAGGCTGTGGAAAGAGCAGCGCGGCATGAGGAGAAGGTATTTTGCCCTGCTGTAGAGATTGGACAACATGTGTACCTACGACACCGACCACTAGGAAGAAACAAGATTCAGGACGCATGGTCTTCAACAAGGTACAAGGTGTTAGAGGTTCAAGGGACGACCTACATCGTGGAGCCTGTCGAAGGAGGTACAGTGAAGAGGGTGCACAGATCCAACCTCAGACCCTGCAATAATTCAGCGTCAGTGCCCATGCCAAGGCGTCGGCGAACTTCTGTGGAGGAGGTACCTACCCCAGATTCTGAGTCAGAGATGACCTCATTGGAGGCTGAGTGTGTTCTAGTGGAGGAAGGTCCGCGTCTCAAGGAGATACTGGAAGTAGCACCAGCATCTGGGGGTCAAAAACAGCCAGTTCCTGGAGGCAGAGACTGTTTCAAGGGTCTGACAGAGGAATCTGATAGGAGGGGTCATTGCTCGGAACCGGAGTGCAACGAGACCCTTGATGATACCCTGGGAGTGCTGCCAGTATTGTTGGAGCCAGAAACAAAAGGTGTTCACTTACCTGCTGAGAATCCAGTGATGAAACCGGTGCCCACACCTAGAAAGAGAAAGGAAGACGGTGTTAAGCCAGAAGTGCCTTGTCCCGCTGTGCGTAAAACACAAAGGACAAATGCAGGAGTGCATAGTAACCCAAACCGATTGCCCAAGTCGACGTGCAATGCAGTGTCTTTTAGTCCTGACGTGCTCTCCCAGGTGCTAGCTGGAATGGTCCTCTATACCACAGGGAAGCTTCAAGGGGTACAAGATGATTAGAGTTGGTAGTCACCGGGGACGTCGACTATCAGCAGGGGAGAGTGTAACCAGGTCAAAAGTTAGCAGACTAATTACTGTACTGGTTAAACAATGCTTTGGGATTAGGGAAGTTACACTATGGACTATTCCAGGGTTTTCTCACTTATTGGTAAAATATTACGCTAGCCCTTTAAGAAACGTGAGGTGTGACGTTCTGGAAGTGTCGCGAGAGTCGGCGGTGTACAGCGCGTGGTTCCAACGTGATTGAGATGCTGATGGCGCGGTGAAGTGTCGAGGCCATTAAACTGTGTTGTTGTTAAGATAATGAGAAATATGGTGCACAAATAGTGACTTGGAAGTCTCTTAGTGTGTCGTGAGGTTTGTGTGTTGTGCTGAGAGAACTTTTAACTGCTGTCGAGACTCATATCTTCGTGGAGAAATCCTATCGGCACTAGATCTCGAAGCGTAAGTGTTTAACCATCACTAATGTCACTTTATCATTGAGATTATCTTGTTGTGGATGATATGATTTGGATATTAAGTGATTGGTGATCATTTTGGTTGATTAAAGAGGGGAGAGGAGTACTCTGAAGACTTCTTGAGTGTTTCCAGGCCGAGTGTGAAGTAACAGAGTGAGTGTTGTGGACTAATTAATACTAAAAAAGTGTTTATTGCTTATACATATGTGTGTGTGTTTGGCAATCCATAGATTGTTAAAATTGTTCTTATGTGCTCCAAAATGTTAAAGAAATGTGTTGCATTGTGTCTATTGCTATGTGCAGAAGGAGGATGGAGTTCATCATTCACTGTGAAAGTGTGTACATGCTATAGGGAGTGGTGATGAACAGTAAGTTTGTCATTTGATTATTTTCAATATGAGTATGAAAATGTTAATTCCCTGTGATTGAGAGTGAATGTTATTTGTTATAATATTTGAAATGTATTAACGTTACTTGGAAATGTGACTTCTACATTTATTTTCATGCATGTATTATGTAACATGAGCAGCTTTATTTGGTATTCTGTATTGACAAATCTTGTAATACTCTGTGTATGTGTTTTTCAGAATACACTATCGTTGTCTATGTTAGATTCCTGTATTGATTTGTGAATATGATGACTGAGAATAGAAAAGACCAGAAAGACTCAGTTTGATAAAGAAACCATATTGATTTATTTCATCCAATGTAACAAGCTTTTCTGTCTAAACCTTCTAAGATATGCATAGTTAACGCTGCGCTGTTCCAAGTGCAGTCTGGAATAAACGACCCCTCAAATAATTAAATTTCTGTGTCCGGTGCTGTCACTAACACTCACACCGGCCCACATATATATTTAGATAAATACAGCGCAACAACATACAAAACTTCGCAGTGAGTGACAGGGTGAACCAGGCTCTTATGCAGAGCTAATGAGGCTAATGATTGACAGCTGTATGTAATCATGGCTGATAAATCCGGGCAAAGGATTATGGGGAATGGAGTCTGTGAAGGTGTGGTAATAGTTCGGGTTGGAGTGCCCTCTGATGGTAATCCTGGGCACTCTCACTGGTGATTGTTACAATATCAGCAGGTATCAATAGTCTATATTCATCATTCAAAAATGAAAACCGAAACTAGGACTGATATAGGCTACAGATTGTAAATAAAGCAGTGCTTGCATACCATTTTTGAATATCAATCATGCTGATCAATTTATGATGTTTTAAAGGGATACTTCAGGATTTAGCATAAAGCTTTGTATCAGTAGAAAACCAGTAGTTTTTTCGAATTACCGTGCTACCCCCCCTCATATCCCCCTGATATGAGAGATTTATGTATTTTTAGTCTGGGAAAAATCCTCCGATGACGCAAAAATCGTCATTTTGCGTCATCGGAGGATTTTTGTAGCCTGGCTGACGCCAGACCCAATTCTCGTTGAGACTTGGGTCTGGGAACCACATGTACATTTTCTCGTATTTGAGGCGTGGTTTACAAATGCCCGGCGCTGTTTATTGGGTGCTAAGAATGTCTATCAAATGCGCCTGTACGTAGCTCATAGCCAATCGTTTCAATTATACCAGATGACGTCTGTAGAGCGACAGAAATTTGACGAGGAAGAAGACGAAATAAACTTGCGTTCTAAATTACTTAGAACATTCTCTAAGGCTGCATCAAAAGGTAGCTTCGCGTCTGCTACCATGTTGAATCCATAGAAATAAACAAACTGCTTCGGTGTGTCGCATAGATGTCGTCATCGTCTTGCTGCTTCCTCCCCGTTCTGTGATTGGTTCCCTAAATGAGGCGAAAATCTGGACCATGGTATCCATACTGCCTTTCAGCGTGAATAAAATCGCGCTGCGGGAAGGCAGCATGGGGAAACCCAGACTAGGATTTTTGGGCCAGAGGCTTAAAACTACAGCCAGTACTAGTAGCTAGTTCCGCATGTTTTCACCACGCCCATATGGGGCGGGATCTCACTCACAGAAAGTAAAGATAGTGTCAGCCATCTTTCTGTAGAAGCTAAGCTAACAGGCTCTTGCTCTGTGTAGAAAGTTTGTATAGTAGTCTAATCACGATTTCCGAGTTTTGAAGTTGAAATGGCAGAAGGGGATTTCGAATATCTGTTGCGTGAATCTGATGCTCGCGGCTACCTGTACGAGCCGCAATACAGCGATGAACAGTTGCGGGATATGGAGGAACAAGAGGAGGCCGGAGCAGCTGCTGCAGCAGGGGAGCAAGACCTGACTCGAGCCCGGCCAGACTCGAGCTGGGGCGGACTGGTGGTGTCAGTGCTCTCGCTGTGCGCCTGTGGAAACAGATAGAGAGTCCTATTGCTGTCGCGAATTTCAGCGATGTCATTTTCTTCTGGACGAGATAAATTGGAAACGCCAGCCAAAGCCCGCAGGGACAAAGGTTTGTTTTTCTTTTTTTTTACTAAGACGTAATGAAAAGAGTTTGGACACTCGCCATTATCACAATGTTCTTCACGCGTAGTCAGCTGAGCTATTGTTGTTATATTTACATCTATGCTAGCATACTGTATGTGCAAATAGTTTGCATTGCTAACGTTGTGCTTAACGTTACTGTTTTGTAGACAATATCGCTGACGCCTAACAGCCTACCGTCACTTTATGGAATGGGTCCTGCAAGGCGAGAGACATAGTAAAGGCTATCGTCTCGTTTTGCCCATCTGTGTTGTCCAGGATATCAGACGGAGATATCCAGCTCCTGACGGACAATACTGTGAATAAGGAAACAGCTGAAGCTCTGGAAGAGCTTTGAGTGTAAAAGTGTTAATATTAATTATTTTTTTAATTAAAAGTTATTACTCACATTGGTTGTGGTTCTTTTTATAAACCTTTACTGTTACTAGAGTATGTATTAGCCTAGAGAATGTGTGGAGCAATTTTTCGGATACTGCCGCCTGTAACCGGTAGGAGTGGTTAGGGAGTGGCCTGGCTTCGTTAGGGCAGCAAAGCGAATGCATTCTGGGAGTTGTTGTCTTTCAGCCACATGAGTAAAAAATACATTTTCTGCCTTTTCTCAGTCTAGAATGCTTCAATTTCAAAAATAATTTCACATTTCTACTATATAAATGACCACTATTAAATACACATTCATCTTCCCAGAGCTGAAGTATCCCTTTAATAACAAATTTTGTCAGGAGCATGTTCAGATAATCAACACAAAAGAGAGCTCTTAACTATTTCCTATCCCAAACAGGGATGGGGGAGTACTCCTTATTTTGTTATGAAAATATTTGCGTATTTGTATGCTCAGGTAAGATAACGTAAAATTTGAAAAGCCTTCTGTCTGTGCCATCTTGATTTCTTTGCTTGCTTTCATCACTTTTGCTTTTATTCTTGTGCACTGATTCGTTGGCTAAACTGAACAGCCAATCAGAGTGATCTCTCTCACAGATGGCTGTGACACCAGTTAAACATGCTGAATCCGGTGAACTGCCGCCAAAATGACCCCCCTCTGGAGCCGATGTGTGGAACACACCACAAAAACTACCCTGATAAACACTAACTTTGAAAAGAATCTTGATGAGCAAGTGAGTTGAAATTAATTAATTTGTTGATGTGTTTATGCAAGCTACCTGAAAAACAACAACATTTTAAGTAACTCTTCCAATTCATGTGTGTTCAATGGGTTCCTAAACCATTGCCACATAGTTGAAAACACATAATTCCTTAGAATGTGATTGTATGCAATAGCATTAAGATTTGTCCTCTCTGGAATAGGCAAACTTAGTCATTTGGGGTGACCGCATACTTTTGGCCACGATGAAACGAGTGCATCAATGGTTTCAAGGTAGTGCACATAAGTTTGTCAATGGGTGCCTATACTTTGGATTCCAGCATGTCATGAAATTGCACAAACCCCAACACCCACCTTACTTTCTCCTCTCTTTTCCCTACTCCATGTTTTTTGTTCTCCTTCCTCCACCCTTAATTGCCCTTAAATGTCAGAGTCACAGAGTCTCCAATGTTCTTCCACTAAATTAACCCATGTTCCCCCTACACGCACATTAACACACACACACACACACACACACAATTAGCTCTCCTGCGATGACTCAGAATTGTTCATTAGTGCGGATAAACACCCAGAATTGGAGTTAAATCACAAAACACACCTGACAACATTTATTTGAGCAGATCATCCTCCCCCTGCCTCTCGCTGTGTGTGTGTGTGTGTGTGTGTGTGTGTGTGTGTGTGTGTGTGTGTGTGTGTGTGTGTGTGTGTGTGTGTGTGTGTGTGTGTGTGTTTTTTAGAGAGAGGAAGAGAGACTCACTAGGGAAATTAACCCCTGTCTCACCTTGTTATTGTTGCTGTAGCTTCCATGCATGCATGGTGCCAACCCTGACTGCCTTTCTGAACTTAGGTTTCAAAATGTTGCCCTATTCACAAGCAGCTAATCCATGTTGCTAGAGTGCAACAGTTTGATAATGGAAGTAAAAATCCCTTTTTCTCTGTAGGGAAGCTGATTTGAAATGGTAACATAAACCTTAAAGACAGACCTACATTAAGCAATGGAATGCTTTTGTTGAAGCCACCAGCCAGCATTATTTAAACGTAAATAATTTCCCTACACTACTTATATACAGTATTTGTATATACTGTATACTTTTAATGTGGCCATTTTAGTAAAGGAGCATTGGGTCCAAATGCAGTATAACATTTATTTAAACAAAACCACTAAAGTAAATCCAGCCAGAGAAAAAAATAAATATAATAATAATAACAATAAAAATGCGAATCTGTGAAAACGAAGATGTCATGCGTATTATGTGTTCAATCTATAGTGTTTCATTGCCATCTAATGGCCTGGCAGGCAGAATACAGCGTTTTCAGTCATTTTTTGTGGATCCGCGTGAATGGGGATCATTTTGTCAATGGTGTCGTCTGTATGCGGAAAACTTAAAGGAAACACTTCTCCGTTTTAAGCATGTCGTGTAAACGTACACTAAAACAAAACATAGCGCATGAAACATCCATATGACAACACCACACCTAAAACAGAAGAAACACTGGGGAATACACTAGAGAACAAGGTCAGGAACAAGGAACAGGTGTGAGTGATTAGTTACACTGGTAACAAACGAGGTTAACTAGGCCTATAGAAACAAACAAGGAGAAAGAAAACAAGGTAAACAGTGTATATGCTTCTCAATACTCAAATTGATGCTTCCTCGTTTTCTTGCTCCTTCGTCCTCTAGCCCTTGACCCAAAAACTGATCGTCGTCTTGAAGTCATAAGCAAGGATACACCGGCGTATCCTTCACTTGCACCCTAAGGGGGTGGAGCTAAGACGTGAGGAAGGGAAAAAGAGGATGAACAAATACAAAATGAGAAGCACCCAGGAACTAATCATAGGAAGTCAACAACCGAAACAATAGGAACCAGAATACACTTAGAGTCAGTTATACACAAGACAGGGGAACAAGAGACAGGAATCATAATTATATTATATTATGTATTATATTATAGTTCAAATCAAAGTTTGTTGTGTTGTGATACATGTTGTGTTGTGATACTTGTAGCTGGTTTGTTTAATTGCTAATAACTCTAAAGAATATTTAAAATACCTATGGGAAAAATACTTCTGTTGCACTCTGTACAAATTAATAATCGGAAGTTGTTTAAACTGACATCAGGGAAGATTACACATTGTCTGTACTGCAGTTGAGCGAAGAGGCACATCAAAATGAGGATATTTAATTCAGTTCAATTCAATTCACATTTATAATAATAATAATAACGCATTTTATTGAATGGTGCCTTTCATAACACCCAAGGTCACCTCACAAGCAATATACAGGTCACTGTATAAGACACAACACACAACTGTATATCGCATATACAGATTAAGTGCAGTAAAGTCTCAATAAAACATGTTATAAAAAAGCCTGCATAAAAAGATATGCCTTAAGACGTGTTTTAAAAGTCAACAAGCACTCGCTATTGCGAACATCAGTGAGAAGAGAGTTAGGCGGGGGGCAGCATAACTAAATGGCACCCATGGTAGTAAGTCGAATCAGAGGTACCACAAGAGAAATTGAAGATGAAGATCTGAGAGTACGTGAAGGAGTGTAAACATGGAGAAGTTGAGTAAGGTATTGTGGTGCCTTATAAGTAAGTAGCAAGATTTTGAATTCAGCTCTATACTTTACTGGAAGCCAATGCAATTGCTGAAGAACTGGAGAAATGTGCTCAGTATAAGGTGTTCTAGAGAGAACACGAGCTGCAGAATTCTGAACCAACTGAAGCTTATGTAGCAGTTTGGAGGGAATACCTGTGAGAAGAGCATTGCAGTCTATACGTGAAGTGACTAGTGCGTGAATAAGAACTGCAGTATTATTATTTGAAAGAAAGGGACGGAGACAGTTAATATTACGCAAGTGGAAGTGTGCAATCCACGTGATATTATTAATTTGAGCTTCAAAGGATAGTGTGCCATCCATGATGACACCCAAACTTTTAACCTGTGATGAAGGACAGATTGCAGTATTGTCAATGTACAAAGAAAAACAGTTAGATTTAGACTAACTAAATCTAACTTACTTAACTTATTTGTAGCACTTTTCACAATACATATCATTTCAAAGCATGAAATGCATGTCTACATAACAATTTAGACTAGTGATCTGCTAACAGATCAAAATAATTTCATAATTAGATTGTTATTGAAACTGCACCAAATGTAGGACAGGGCCAATGCATTCTCAGTTTAATTCTCTCTTTTGTGGTTCACTTTAATCTAGTATTTTATCTCACATAAGCAGCTCTGACTGAAATGAACAGCAATTTCTGAGTTTACACTTGTTTACTTGTTTCTTTATTAACTTAACTGTAGGAAAATTAATGAGCTCATAAATAAATAAAAACATTAAAATAAGAACCTGAAGCAGTTTAAAGCAGAAAATGAATTATGATATATCGACATGACCTTATTAGCACAGATTTCATGGGCAGGACTTTAGATACATTTTTAGTTACATCACAGCCAATTTGATACTTTCTATTTGTTTGCAGGGGGAGAGACATTCTTATTATAGAAAAAATTTGACTGGACAAAAATCGACCAACTATTTTAGTCAGTTTTCCTCGAAGAGAGATTATAAATGTTAATATATGCTAAAAGTGAATTGCAGATATTTTAAAATAAATTAGTTTAACTTAAGTTTTAGCTGCACTATATAGATAGTCTCTCAAAGTTAACACAAATGATGGAGTTTGGCTTGCTTGCACTGTTTTTACTGCACTGACAGTATTGGATGAGAACAAAACTTGAACTGAATTGAGCTGGATGATGAGACCACTGTTTTCTGCAGTGCTGCTTTATAGCTGATTCATAATGATAGCATTTCATAATTGACATCAACTGAACTGACTCAAAGTGAACACTAGATCTACCTAACTGATGTCACGGTGTGGGTTTTGTGTCTTGTTCCTTGTTCTTGTCGGTCATGTGATTCCCTGTTTGCCATGTGTCTTGTTAATTGTCTGATCATTGTTCCCATTTGTTTCTGATTAGCCACGCCCCCTTGTTATCTTGTTTAGCTTGTTTGCCTGTCTATTTATACCTCTGTGTTTCAGTTGTGGTTTGTCAGTCGTTGTTGTTGCTTCAGTGTTCCTGTCCTGAGTTCCGTGTTCCGTTGTTTCATCTGTTATTTTATTAAATGAACTGCATTTGGATTCTCTCTCTGCTTCGTCATTGCTGCATCATCACAGAATGACCGACCAACTATGAATCCAGCAGCATTTAAGGGGAATCTCCAGCCAAGTAGGCGACGCCTGATCCTTATTCCCAAGATGGCCGCCGCCAAGCTAGTGATGGGCAGATCGAGGCTTCGTGAAGCAATGAAACAGTTGAAGCAAATGTGCCATTTTGTTTCGAGGCTTCGAATCAATCCGAAACCCGTCTCCACGGTGACACCTAGTGGTCACTTGCAGGTGTTGATCTGAAACAACCTTTACAAAGAGCTAATAAAATTTTTTTTTTTTTTTTTTTTTTTTTTTGTATTTTTGTAATATATGAAGCTTGTAACCTGTAGTCTCTTCACATTGCATAATGTGATTTTGGTCATGAAAAATTAATATTAATAAAAATAAATCAAGCCACAATGTCTCCCTTTCTTATAGATTTTTATTCAAAAATATTAATTTCTCTGCTGTTGAAGGACTCAGCCTACTTCTTTTTTTACAGATAATTTCTCCAGCCTTTGAAAAAATTCTCTCACAAGGGACACTTGTTGCTGGCATACAAAGATATTTTTTAGCTAGGACATACAAATGAGGAAAGATTACTGCTCTCTCTTTCCAGTAAGTTAGAGGATCATGAGTTCTGGGCAAAAACGCATCGCTGAGGTATTTTTTCACTTCCACTGTGGCATCAGCTGTAGGATTGTGTATCATCTGGGTCTCACGGATACGATTGTCAAAATGTTCCCATAAACTGTCTTGTGTTTCAACTGGTGTTGATGATGATGGGCCTGATGTTGACATTTGTGGTTCTGAATTAAAAGAAAACGGCAATTAGTAACAAATCATAAAACAATGCATACCTTGCTTAGATGGCCCAGCAGTGTCAGTAGCAGGCCTTGGTACAGGGGGAACACTACCATCCTCTGCACCCTGCAGAATGGCAGGATGAATGCTCCTCAAATGGCGCATCATGGATGATGTATTGTTGCAGTAGGCTAGCTGCCGATCACAATACACACATCTCACTTTATTTGGGGTTTCCAAATGGAAATGCTCCCACACCACAGATGTACGGCATCTCTTCTGTGGAGCCTCCATTTCTATCTATCTATCTATCTATCTATCTATCTATCTATCTATCTATCTATCTATCTATCTATCTATCTATCTATCTATCTATTTTATATGTAGCCTATCTATCTAATAATCTATATGTATCTGTAATATATGTATCTATCTATTAATCTATATATATATATATATATATATATATATATATATATATATATATATATATATATATTTCTATCAATGCATCTATTAATGTGTCACTATATGTACTCTGTGTGTCTCTAAGTCAATGTGTAAATGTAAATTAAATCCTAAATATAACTAAACAAATCGCTAAAAAATATAAATGTCACTATATCACCAAAAATCCGCTATCTCAAAACCAAACTCCTCTCACAAAAACCCACGATATGAAAATGCGTTGACAAAACTTTTATACTGTGTGATTGTGTGATTTGTTCCCGAACCGACCAATCAATGAAACCCTGATTCGGCGGAGCACTCCACCTGATGAAACACTTAGACGCTTCATTTAGCCGTTGTCACGTGACGTGGGTGTTTTGAATCACGCTTCGGATAAGTGTTTCGAATCATCTTTGCTTCGGGATCTCGCAAAGCTTCGGAACGTCTGTTTCGCGCCAGCCATCCTTACGCCAAGCCGGTGTCTCCGGACAAGATGGCCACTGCCGAGCCAGTGTCTATGGACAAGATGGCTGCCGCCGAGCCAGTGTCTATGGACAAGATGGCCGCCGCCGAGACCGACCTGCCGGAGCTTATTCCTGCCAAGCCTTCGCTTCACGTCAGTCCTGCTGAGCCAGTGTTTCTGGACAAGATGGCCGCCGCCGAGCCAGTGTCTCCAGACAAGATGGCCGCAGCCGAGACCGACATGCCGGACCTTATTCCTGTCGAGCCAGAGCTTCCCGTCAGCCACGTTCCAGCCAGAGCTTCCAGTCAGCCACGTCCAGCCAGAGCTTCCAGTCAGCCACGTCCAGCCAGAGCTTCCCGTCAGCCACGTCCAGCCAGAGCTTCCCGTCAGCCACGTCCAGCCAGAGCTTCCCGTCAGCCACGTCCAGCCAGAGCTTCACGTCAGCCACGTCCAGCCAGAGCTTCACGTCAGCCACGTCCACCCAGAGCTTCACGTCAGCCACGTCCAGCCAGAGCTTCACGTCAGCCACGTCCAGCCAGAGCTTCACGTCAGCCACGTCCAGCCAGAGCTTCCAGTCAGCCACGTCCAGCCAGAGCTTCCCGTCAGCCACGTCCAGCCAGAGCTTCCCGTCAGCCCCGTCCAGCCAGAGCTTCCCGTCAGCCACGTCCAGCCAGAGCTTCACGTCAGCCACGTCCAGCCAGAGCTTCACGTCAGCCACGTCCACCCAGAGCTTCACGTCAGCCACGTCCAGCCAGAGCTTCACGTCAGCCACGTCCAGCCAGAGCTTCACGTCAGCCACGTCCAGCCAGAGCTTCACGTCAGCCACGTCCAGCCAGAGCTTCACATCAGCCACTTCCAGCCAGAGCTTCACGTCAGCCACGTCCAGCTAGAGCTTCACGTCAGCCACGTCCAGCCAGAGCTTCACGTCAGCCACGACATGCCTGAGCTTCACGTCAGCCACGACATGCCTGAGCTTCACGTCAGCCACGACATGCCTGAGCTTCACGTCAGCCACGACATGCCTGAGCTTCACGTCAGCCACGACATGCCTGAGCTTCACGTCAGCCACGACATGCCTGAGCTTCACGTCAGCCACGACATGCCTGAGCTTCACGTCAGCCACGACATGCCTGAGCTTCACGTCAGCAACGACATGCCTGAGCTTCACGTCAGCCACGACATGCCTGAGCTTCACGTCAGCCACGACATGCCTGAGCTTCACGTCAGCCCAACCGAACCTGAGACTGTCCAAGTCACGTCTGCCCAGTCAGAGACTGTCCCAAGTCACTTCTGCCCAGTCAGAGACTGTCCACGTCACTTCTGCCCAGTCAGAGACTGTCCACGTCACTTCTGCCCAGTCAGAGACTGTCCACGTCACTTCTGCCCAGTCAGAGACTGTCCACGTCACTTCTGCCCAGTCAGAGACTGTCCACGTCACTTCTGCCCAGTCAGAGACTGTCAACGTCACTTCTGCCGATCCAGAGACGTTCACGTCACTTCTGCCGATCCAGAGACGGTTCACGTCACGTCTGCCATGTCAGAGACTGGTCACGTCACTTCCTCCGAGCCAGTGTCTACGGACAAGATGGCCGAACCAGAGACTGTTCACATCACTTCTGCTGATCCAGAAACTGTCCACGTCACTTCCTCCGAGCCAGTGTCTACGGACAAGATGGCCGAACCAGAGACTGTTCACATCACTTCTGCTGATCCAGAGACTGTTCACGTCACTTCCTCCGAGCCAGTGTCTACGGACAAGATGGCCGAGCCCGAGTCTGTTCCTGTTCCCGAGCCCGAGTCTGTTCCTGTTCCTGTTCCCGAGCCCGAGTCTGTTCCTGTTCCCGAGCCCGAGTCTGTTCCTGTTCCCGAGCCCGAGTCTGTTCCTGTTCCCGAGCCCGAGTCTGTCCCTGTGCCGGAGCCAATGTCTGTTCCAGAGCTAGAGCCAGTGTTTGTTTCTGTGTTTGTGTCTGTTCTTGTGACTGTTACAGTTCTTGTGGCTGTTCCTGAGCCGGTGTCTGCTGTTCCTGAGCCGGTGACTGCTGTTCATGAGCCGGTGTCTGTTGTTCCTGAGCCGGTGTCTGCTCCGCCCTGGCCGCCCGAGGGGTCTTCACCGCCCTGGCCGCCCGAGGGGTCTTCACCGCCCTGGCCGCCCGAGGGGTCTTCACCGCCTGGTCCACCCTGGCCGCCTGAACTGCCTTGCCCCCTGCACAGACTTGACCCTCCTTCCCTCCCCCAAGACCACCTCCGCTTCACCACCCTCCTGAACTATTCTGTTTTTTGTTTGTTTTTATACTAAGGGGCGTCGGGAGCCGCCCATAGGGGAGGGGCTATGTCACGGTGTGGGTTTTGTGTCTTGTTCCTTGTTCTTGTCGGTCATGTGATTCCCTGTTTGCCATGTGTCTTGTTAATTGTCTGATCATTGTTCCCATGTGTTTCTGATTAGCCACGCCCCCTTGTTATCTTCTTTAGCTTGTTTGCCTGTCTATTTATACCTCTGTGTTTCAGTTGTGGTTTGTCGGTTGTTGTTGCTTCAGTGTTCCTGTCCTGAGTTCCGTGTTCCGTTGTTTCACCTGTTATTTTATTAAATGAACTGCATTTGGATTCTCTCTCTGCTTCGTCCTTGCTGCATCATCACAACTGAATTGAACTCTTTTCATAATTGACTAACTTCACACAATTATTGAACTGAACTGAATCAACACTGCACTGACTTGTAATAATAACACTAGTCTTTTTTAGAGCTGCTTTACAGCAGAATTTAATTATTTTTGCATCATTAATCATTATTTTCCTGTTAACGATCTGTATTGTATAAGGTGCTACAGAAATAATGGTAACTTAAATTGACAAATGGACTTAAAGCCACAAAACTCTACTTTTAATAAAACGGACATTTCTCCTCAACATGAACTTTAGTGGAGATAAAGTGCGAAAGAAAGATGCAGGTGGCATCTCGTTGCCTGGGTGATGGTTGGTGCAGTCTGAGGGTTTCTATCCCTTTACACCCTGTTCACAGCTGTGTGTGAGAGAGAACCTGCTGGAAAAGACACACACACACACAAACACAGCAATAATGAGCATCTTAGTGAAAGATGGCTCCATAAGCTCTGAGGACTGACAAACACTCTCTCTCTTCTCACTCATGCTGTCTCTTCTCTGTCCTCTGTCACACAGTGGCGTCTCTCTTCTCCAATAGTATTTCAATACTCTACTGTCACGCCTGCTGTATGGGGACCAGATCTTATTGTGCCGGCTTAAGACGCACACATTGAAAAAGAGGGTTTGTGTCAAAGGGAGAAACAGAGAGAGAGAGAGAGAGAGAGCGAGAGAGAGTTAGAAAGGAGAAAAGAGCCCAGCGGGTTCTCTATGATATCATTGCACAGGGAAGAGATGCGTTCCATTGTGATAAACTCTTGGCAGGAATACAATCTGCGATGTAATGCTTTGGGCCGGTCAGGTGTGTGTGTGTCGGCGCGTGCACGCGTGTGTGTGCGCGAGTCTGTCACAATGTTTGTACTGTGGGGGTTTGTTTGACAGATGGTCAGACTACTCGTAGCTGCTGTGGAACAGACACGTCATTGTATCAAAAGAAAGAGAGCGATTGTCATTCTGTAAGACTTTCGTATCCATCCATCCATCTATCTCCATCCATCAACACTCAAGTTCTCTTTACAAAGTTTTATGGTGATATATTTCACCTTTTTTAAGTTTCACACTTTCACTTTTCACTTTCAATGTGAATTAGAAATACTGGTTTTGAACAATCAGGTTTGCAGACCCAAATCACAGTTGAGATCTATTTAACATCCTGGTTGTATCTGTGATGGAATTTTTATTTTATTTTTATAAATATGAAAAGGTCATTTGACAATGTCACATGGAATGTGAAGGACCTTGAAAAAGAGTTAAGAAATTGATTTAAGGAAGATGAAAAATATGGTACCATGGGTTTTAATGGTTACTCTTCTATTATGTTTTACTCAATTCCTGTGATTTAAATTTTAAAATTTTAAACATTTAAAATATGCTTATGTTGAAATGTTCTGTGCCCTATGGAGGTCATTGGGCTCAAAAAATGGCAGGCTCTGTATTATAGTAAAAATAACCCATATGTAATGTCTATCTAATCTACAAATACTCTCTCACATTCTCTAATAAATTTAGACTTTAGTGATTAGTATGAAAATACTGTCAGCTGCAAGTCAGGCAAGTATGAGTTCAACCAATCAGAATGTTGAATGCTGTGGAGCACTTGCGTGTGCGTCTGCAACTTGAATATTTTAACATACTGTAATCTGCAAGGTCTAAATGTGTGTGTATTTTTTTGGGTTGTTGAGTTGCAATGCTGTGTCTGAATTGACTCCCAGCTGGTCCCCAATAAACCGCAAAGAGAAGGCCTAACTTGCAAGTGGTTATCTTGATGCTGCACAGCTTAGGTAGCACTAAAGAATCTTGCACAGTTTGGAAGTAGTAATGCAGTGATAGTGGCTTCTTGGATGGGATGCCGTAGGTGGTTAGAGTCCACCATAGGCAACTGGGCTGCCAAGAACCTTAAGTCAGATAAAATTATTTTGAAAATGTCTATGACATTTCTCATAGACTGCACTGAGATTGATTGGAGACTACTGCTTAAGTCTCTTGAGAAAAAGACCACAGTAATTTCACATTTGTTTTGTCTAGGGTTTCAGAAGATACACTGTCATTCAAAAGTTTGGGGTTGGTAAGATTTTTTTAAATATTTTTGAAAAAGTCTCTTATGCTCACCAAGACTGTATTTATTTAACCAATACAGCACAGTAACTAAAATTAATATTTTGAAATATTATAACAAATAATCTTATTAGTATTTAAATTTTTTTTTAATTTAATATATTTAAAATGTCATTTATTCCTGTAATGGCAAAGCTGAATTTTCAGCATCATTACTCCAGACTTCGGTGTCACATGAGAAATCATTTGAATATGTTAATTTGGTGCTCAAGAAACATTTCTTACTATTATCAATGTTGAAAACAGGTGTGCTGCTTAGTATTTTTGTGGAAACCGTGATGCATTCTGGTCACTGGGGTACCTCAGGGATCAGTTTTTGGACCTCTCCTCTTTTCCATATACACTAAATCATTGGGACCTATTATATAGGCACATGGTTTATCTTATGCTGATGACACACAGATCTACTTGTTTCAAAATGTTGCAACCAATCTTGTCTTCAGTGAGCCCAAGTTCATTCAAGACATTCATGCTTGAATACAGAATGGCCACAGGCTCTGCACCCTTCCACCTCCCCTCTCTCTTACGAGTCTACATCCCCTCCAGAAGCCTGCATTCGGTAAGTGAGCGGCACTTTGAGGTTCCATTGCAGAGAGGCTCAAAATTACTCTCAAGGATGCTCACTGTTCCTGGCTGGTGGAATGATCTTCCCGGATATCCGGATATTCAAATCCCTCACAATTTACCTAACCCTTAAAAAAAAAACTCCTCTCTTCCATGAGCACTTAGCTTTAAAAAATGCTTCTATGCTTTCACTGTTCCTTTGTCTATGTTCTCATTATTCCTTAATCCCTTCCTGTTTTAGCTTATACTATCTTTAAGATGACTGAAACTTTGTATCACTGGCACTTCTCGCATTTATTGCCTTCTTGATATGAATTGCTTCTTGTATTCCTCAACTGAAAGTCGCTTTGGATAAAAGCATCTGCTAAATGAATACATATAAATACATTCAGGATTTTTGCTAAGTAAAATAGTAAAAGAAAGTTTTAAAAATATATATATTCAACGCTATCTCACGACCAATTCGTACGAATTTGTACGATTTGTCTAAACCCACGTGATGGGTAGGTTTAGGGGCGGGGTCAGGGGTAGGTCATTCGTACAAATTCATACGAATTGGGCAACTCGTAAAATATGTACGATTTAGCAAAAATCGTACTAATTCGTACGAGTGAGGTCGTATGAATTCGTACGAATTAGCCACCTCGTAAAATTCGTACGAATTGCCGTGAGATTGGGTTGATATATTTCCCTTTTTATCAATTTAAAGCATCCTTGCTGAATAAAAGTATTAAAATCTTACTTACCCTAAGCTTTTGAACAGTAGTGTATCTCAACATTATAAACTTTTATTGCTCGGATTTGCCAAGGCACGAAAATCTATTCTTAAATATCATTCTCGATGTTGAGATACGTAAAAAGCTTAGGGTAAGTAAGAGTTTAATACTTTTATTCAGCAAGGATGCATTACTTTGATAAAAAGGGTAATAAATGTTTTTGCTCTTTTATCAAAAAATCATAAATGTATCACGTTTCCATTATCAATGTTATCAATGTTTCCACAAAAAATATTAAGCAGCAAAACTGTTTTCAACATTGATAATAGAAAGAAATGTGATCATGGACTATTTTTTCATTTCCCAAACAAGAAATAATTTCTTTATACTTTTTATTTCCATATTTTATGAATTTCTAATTTTTATGAATATTACATTTATCCTAATATATATATATATATATATATATATATATATATATATATATATATATTATATATATATATATATTATTATATATATTAATATATATTATATATATATAAACACATTTTTAATAATGTGTTTCCAAGAATCTTCATCTAAATCAAACCCTGCATTGTGCAGAAATGTTTCCTCCCTCATTTTGTAATATTTAGTGTTTGCGTGTGTTTCACACCTGTGTGAGACTCATGCTGTGCTACAAGCCTCCCTGTCCAGAGACACCACGGCAGTAAACAAGCATCAATGTCCCTCAGCAGGAGAGGACAAACTCTGAGAGAAGGTGAGAAAGGGAGGGCAGAGATTCATTTTAGACAGCAATATGTTAAACAAGTACATCCTGGAATTAAGAAATAAATAGATAGATGCTTGGCTATTTATCTTGTTTGAAGTCTCTCTTACTCCTTTACGTTATGTTACATTCATGCATTTACAGTAGCCTATGCTTACACTAAAAGCCTTGCAGGCAAGCATTCCTAACAGTTTCCTTTTGAGGTGGGACTACTTTTCTGGTTGCACTTTTTTACAGTATGTGCATTTTCAATGTACTTACAGTGTACTTACCCATGAAAATATGGAGTAATGTAAGGTAATAACATGGGTTAAGGTTAGGTTTAGGGGTATGTTCAGGGTTAGTACCTAGTTATTATCCAGTTAGTGTCATCATTACAATAAGTACATAGTATGTACATGCAAAACAGGACTATAAAATAAAGTACTACCACTTTTATGCATGGATGACAATCAATGTAATTCCTGTGGGTGGTGAAATATACATTTCCAATTCACAACAGTATCTTGCATATATATCAAGGTTAGCATTAATAGGTCTCAATTCATGATTTCCATTACACAAGAGTAGATGTTAAACACTTCATGCTGATTTGTACTCGGCTTTCGCCAAGATAAGCAACACTAAGACGTAGCTTTACAGTAAACTATGCTTCTCCATCCATTTACGCTTCTTTTCATATGGTGGTGTGACTCCCTTTCTGTCCGGCGTTAACGCCTGCAGTGTACTTGGCGCGTCAGCACACACGACGGCTGCAACTACAGTGTGGTCTCCCTAGTGGACCAGCACGACAACCGTCTGGATTGAGCCGAGTAAGGGAACATCTCTAGGGTCTTCAAGTGGGCACCTTCCGTCCTCAGTGTTTCGTCGACTAGCTCACGACACCTCAAGAGGGCTCGACAGTGACTCTGGCGTCCCAGAGTCACCCCCCTCCGTCCCCCACTCAACTCAGCCCAGCTTACTGACCTCTACATCCCTCCTGCTGCTGAGACCTAACCACAATCTCACAATCTCTCCGCAACCCAACCATACGCGCCAACCCGTTTGACTAAGGCTGTCGAGCCCCACTGGTGCGTTAATATGCAGTTTCATTGGCAACGGTTCCGTATGGCATACCACCTACCGCAAAAACACAATATCTGCCCAACCAAAATACACAGGAACGTAATGACTGTAAATACTATACAAACTATACAAATAAACCAACAGACTCTTCAAGTTTTTCAAGAATTCTACGAAACCGTAGCGTGGCGGCCTGTACACAGCCAGCTAGAATCTTTCCGTCTCAACCACAGCAAGTTGCTGCTCCTTTCTGCTGCTTCAGATAAGTTCTTTACTGTGCGACGCAACTCTTGGCCACTGAATCCGACGTCTCTGAGGAACCGGGTTGTAGAGTGTGCCACAAAACCTCGACAACCCACTTCCACTGGATAAAGTACATTTAAAATTGAATACCAAATGTGTCAAAATGACATCCTTATGGTAGATTTTCAAAGTCTGCATGCTACACTAATATTGCCCACAAAAGAGTTTGTGAACTTTCTCAACTTTTTCAGAAATAGAAAATTGTTCATGAAAGTGAACACAGCTTTGAAATGCCATACCAAATAATAAATCTTTATAGTAATTTTATGGTTTTCAGTGTTCATTAAATGGATTCAATTCATTCATATGACATGGTGGTATGTGGTTTAAGGAACAATTTTATTATCCATGCATACCAAAAATGTATGTACTTGTCCATCTCCAGTGAAGGACAGTAAAAGTAATTTTACTAAAGTTTTTTTTATTTTTTTTATGTTATATTTTTAACCGTTTATTTTCATTAATTGTTCACTTTTTCTTTTCTTTTTTACAAAAGGAATAGAAAAGACAATAAGTTTGAATATACTGTAAATAACTTGAAATGTATAAATAACTAATATTACTTTAAATAGTTAAAACAGGACATGTTTTCTCTTTTTCTCTTTATCACCCTGTCTCTTCTCAGCATTTAGAACTCAAACTGGCAGCATCTCTCTGTGTCTCTCTCTCTCTGGTTTTGGGTTAAATCCAACTCTCTGACGCTGTCTGACAGTATGCAAATATATGCAAACGAGGCTCTAGTCAAGCCAAGCAGCACCTGCGGACCTGACCAGTCGAGACCAGTAGTGACCTGTGCATGTGTGTGTGTGTGTGTGTGTGTGTTTATATGTGTGTGTATGTGACCGTACCCTTCCAACAGAGGGCTTTTTTTTACACCACCCACTTTTCTCACTGCCCTCCGTAAGCATAAGGACATTTGTACACAGGCTGAATGAAATGACTCTATAATCAGCACGCGATATGTAAAAAATGATAAAATCATCTGGAATTGAACTCTATTGAGCTGAGACAAACTAAATTTGACTTCATCATCAATAGCTAGGTCCTCATATTTTTATTTATTCTTTGGGATATTGCTTTTTTTTAATGAAAACAAGATGTGAATGGAACATACAGTACTTGTTTGCAGTAGTTTTTTTTATTCAGTAAGTACACATACTTTAATAGAAACACAAATAAATTCCTACATTCCTTAGAGTACTTTCCTTAAAGTCGATAACCTTTTCTTCCCCTTTGTGACGTATATATTCGAGTGAAACGGGTTCTCAATAAAAAATGTATACGACAGGACTTGATTTGTTTCCCTTTTTTTCCCATTTGTTTGTATGGGACAAATGGGAATTTTTTATATAAATTTATTTACAAATTTATATATATATATATATGTATATATATATATATGCTATATATATATATATATATATATATATATATATATATATATATATATATATATATATAAACTGGAGTAATGGCTGCTAAAAATGTAAACTTTACAGGAATGCAATATTTTTTTTTTTACTTTGTTAACGATTTTATTTCAGCTTACAAAGTTTTTAAATCAATATTTTTTTCTTATTGTTCAAAACATGGCATGTGAACATTGATTAATGTTATTCCCATGAATATTAGAAATGTTGGTAAACTGCAAAAATTTGTTACGTAGCAAGTCATTTTATACACTTGCAGATTTTAGTCCATTAATGAATTCTGCAGAGCGGTGCGCTTTGATCCTGCCTGCTGGTTTTGGCATTCCAGCAAGCTGGAGAGGAGAGAATCTGACCCCTCTCCTCCCTCTCTCCCTCTTTCTCCTCATCTTTCTTTCCTTCCCTCCGCTGCCCTTGTGCGGATGTGTCTTTAGGTTTGTGCTGGTCAGCACAACGTCTGTCCACCGTCTGGCAGAGTTCTGCTGTCAGTACAGTTCCAGAGGGTGTGTGTGTGTGTGTGTGTGTGTGTGTGTGTGTGTGTGTGTGTGTGTGTGTGTGTGTGTGTGTGTGTGTGTGTGTGCGCGTGTGCGCGTGTGTGCGTGTGTGTGTGTGCTGATGCTTGGCATGGATGTCAGTGTTTCCCAAATGAGGAGAGGTGTGCATGTTTGGTTGTGGTGGTAGGGTGGGGAAAAGCTAAGGTAAGGTGGCTCTAGTCCAGACCTTGTCTATAAATGACACCAACCCTCATGTCTCTCTTACACACACACATACACATACACACACACACACACACACACACACACACACACACACACACACACAAAGCATTTGCCCTTCCCTGTCTCTGATCAGTGGCAGAGTGCACAGGGGAGAAGGAAGAGGGCATGACAGCATCACTCACACTGTGCGAAAAGCACATGCTTTGCACACACACATATGAAAGACTACTGTGGGGCTGGGTTTCTCTGGCTCACTGAATACAATGAGAAATGTACTTTCAAAAGCATGTCATTATGGATCAGTTACTTTTAATTACAAACAGACAAGTATGACAAATATGGACCATGCTATGATCCTGAAAGCACTCATTTCAAGTTTAACATTTCACAATACATTCGATTCAGTTATGAAACAAAAGATACAGACACTTTCTGGTTGTCAAGTGTTCGTATACTGAACAGTGGGTTACTCTAAGGCACCTGTGTGAACATCCACTATAATTCCCATGACACATGTTGGTTAAAAGTAATTGCAAAAACAGCAAAGAATTCAGAGAAAAGGTCTAGCATCATTTGTTTGCAGATGCCAGTTGGCTTGATATTTTGTAACTATTCCAGTGGCATTCAAGTGTGACTTCATTATGTCAATAATTTTTATTGTTAATATGTGCATATACCTATATGCAGATTTGCTTTTAATAATTGCCTCATAGTTTCCAAAAAATTACTTAACAATAAGATTAACACTTTAAGGTTACACTTTACAAAAAGGTTCTACATTTTAACATTAGAGTTAGAAGAAAAGAAACATAAGCTAACAATGAACAATACTTTTACGGCATAAATTAATCCTAGCTATTGTTAATTTATGCTTATACTAATACATTTTTAACATAAAAAGCTGTTTGATGTTAAATGATAAAGTTAACTAATTATGAACTGATAAAGGCTACAGTACAATGAATAATAGTATATTTTTAAATGAACATTAACCAAGGTTTCAAATAAAATTTGAAATGTAGCATTGTTACTGCATAATACGTTAACGTTGTAAAGTGTAACCATGTTACATTTTTTTAATGGCATATAAGATGACCAACCCAATTTTAAACTGAAATCACGCTTTCACAAAAATATTCAGTTATTTGTTGTGAATTTAAACTAAACTAAATTAATCTTTATTACATACTTGTTTGTTTTAGGAGGCATCACATGTAATTAATAGGCTACACACACACACACACACACACACACACACACCGTGTTTACTGAGCACTTTTATTTCGTATTTTGTGCCTGCGAGCCTCTTGTGGTGAAGTATAACTGCACTTAGAATCATCTGGAAAGAACTTTGACTCAAATGAGGTAGATATTTATGGTGTTTGCTTAGCTATTAAGAGCTAAGGGCTCTTTTACTCAGCCCATTTTAAAGAAAAGAAACAATACATTTCATGAAACTTTAATACACTAGAACATTTTACAAGACCTTTTCACTCATTTATAATGAGCAAATTTTTGCTCTTTTAAATCATCAAATGTCTGCAGTTTAGTTTAGTTTAGTTTAGTTTAGTTTAGTTTAGTTTAGTTTAGTTTAGTTTAGTTTAGTTTAGTTTAGTTTAGTTTAGTTTAGTTTAGTTTAGTTTAGTTTAGCTTGATTTCCATGGCCTTTCAGAGAATTTGAAAACATCGTTCCGGTAATATTTCACCACACTTTAAAATCATTAATGAATTTTTATATCAATAGCACAATTTCACCAGAAATTACCATGGTAATAGTAGTTATGGGCAACATGCCAGAGTTACTACAGTTTTTCTACTATACTTTACAATAGAGATTAATTTTAAAATATGATGTCTAAAATTTAAATATTGATG